>CM060485.1:5471798-5945085 GCA_030544225.1 Skeletonema marinoi | reverse complement strand
CTAACCCTAACCCTAACCCTAACCCTAACCCTAACCCTAACCCTAACCCTAACCCTAACCCTAACCCTAACCCTAACCCTAACCCTAACCCTAACCCTAACCCTAACCCTAACCCTAACCCTAACCCTAACCCTAACCCTAACCCTAACCCTAACCCTAACCCTAACCCTAACCCTAACCCTAACCCTAACCCTAACCCTAACCCTAACCCTAACCCTAACCCTAACCCTAACCCTAACCCTAACCCTAACCCTAACCCTAACCCTAACCCTAACCCTAACCCTAACCCTAACCCTAACCCTAACTTGTCCTAAGGCTTGACTTGATCTATTACTCGTCTTGAACTACCGCTCATCTTGTTCTCACCCTTGTGTTGACCTAACGCTTGTCTTGTCCCAACACTTGTCTTGAACTAATGCTTATTTAGTCACAATGCTTGTCTAGTCCTAACATGTGTCTTAACCTAATACTTGCCTTGACTTAAGCTTGTCTTCTCCTTGCACTTGTCTTGAACTAACACTCATCTTGATCCTTTGCTTGTCTTGAAGTAACTAGTCAAGCTCAAGTATTAAGACTAGAGCAAGTATTAGGGCAAGCGCTAGTGTTAGGGGGAGGACAAGTATTGTATTACAGCAAGTTCAAGTGGTAGGACGAAAACAAATATTAGGGCAAGAGCAATGGTTGGGACAAGCACAAGTGTGAGGGCAATTGTTAGAACATGCACAAGCGGAATTATGAAGGCAAGCACAAGTGTTAGGGCAAGAGCTAGTGTTAGGGCGAGGACAAGTATTACAGCAAGTTCAAGTGGTAGGATGAAAACAAGTATTAGGGCAAGAGCAATGGTTGGGACAAGCTCAAGTGTGAGGGCAATTGTTAGAACATGCACAAGCGCAAGTATTAGGGCAAGCGCAAGTATTAGAGCAATGACAAGTGTAAGGGCAAGGGCATGTGTTAGGACAAGAACAAGTGTTAAGGCAAGCTCAAGTATTAAGACAAGAGCAAGTGTTAGGACAAGCACAAGTGTTAGGGCGAGGACAAGTATTACAGCAAGTTCATGTGGTAGGATGAAAACAAGTATTAGGGCAAGAGCAATGGTTTGGACAAGCACGAGTGTGAGGGCAATTGTTAGAACATGCACAAGCGCAAGTATTATGGCAAGCACAAGTGATGTGAAAGAAAAATTGCCTCTGAGTAATAGTCAATGTCATCCTGATGTTCACTGACCACATTTATGGTCTGTCATCACGAGTCCGGAAAGTTGAGTCATCACTATCAGAACTTACAGTAAATGCGTTTTAGCCGAATATAAACTGTGTTTGCCTGTGTCATGTAACTATAGTAACTATGAGGTGACAATAAAATTGATGCTGAGTAATAGTCAATGTCATCATGATGTTCCCTGACCACGTTTATGGTCTGTCATCACGTGTCCGGAAAGTTGAGTCATCATTGTCAGAACTTACAGTAGCTGCGTTTTAGCCGAATATACACTGTGTTTGCCTGTGTCTTGTGACTATACTAACTATGATGTGACAATAAAGTTGCCTCTGAGTAATAGTCAATGTAATCATGATGTTCACTGACCATTTACTCTGTGTGATAGACAATATCATCATGACATTCACTGATCGCATTTTTGGTCTGTCATCACTGCACTGTTTAGTTCACTCGAACCCATATTAGGTGTCCTATCATGATTATAATTACTTTAACCTCTATTTTGCTTTTTCTTAAGTTTTTTGATGTTCTTTGCCATGGTGTCGTACCAAAGTGCCTCATTGTTGATCAAGCTTTTGAGCAACCTTGATGATGCTCCCCCCCTGTCGTATTGACACTTTACCTCTTCAAACAATATTCGACGGATTCGCAGCTTGTAAATACATTGTCCTACCCCCCCTGGATGTTGTACTTTCTTTCCTCTTGCTGCGACAGATGAATCAATTATCATACAACAATTTGAACACATATTACCATGATCGGACAATTGTTTAACCTGGCACAGTGGTATGTTGTTGTTGTTCTTATCGAATGTTGTATGGAATGAGTTTTTAGTGGAAGTGTTGCCAAAGCACAATGTGCACCAATGCTGTCGATGGAGGCCCGCAGGCTTATTCTTTGATTGAGTCAGGGTCATGATACATTTCATACCGTCGCATTCCTCGTCATTACATGCAAAGCACTTATTACTCAATGTTTTGAGAACCTCGTTCACCATCACCCTGTCTTGATCTTTCTTCGACTGGCGTTGTTTTGCCTCATTGACACTTTTGCTGAAGTTATCAGTGCTAGTGCAGACACTGCACATCTGACAGTTTGATTTGCTGATAACACCAAGATGTTGATACAATGCATTACGCAAGCATCCGTCCCCTTCAAAGATTGATTTCACTCCGACATAGGAGTATAAGAATAGGAGTTTGTTCCTTGCCGTTTTTTCCTCGTCGATGTTACCTTCAAAGCAGTCGAAGTATTTGTTAGCCCTCATCACTTCAACACTCTCTTCCCAACCGCTTTTGTGCCAGTCCTTCCAAGGAGTCCAAGTTTTCTCATTATCATTCCATTGTTGCCATGACCTCTCCGTCAACCAGAAAGTTACTGGAGTATGAATTCCATTTTGCTGCCTTGGTCGAATTCTGCCTATAGATTGAATAGCATCAGCAACCGAACGAACGCCTCCAACAACGAATGCCTCCTTGCAAAGTCCGCAGTCAAAACCACAATTCATTGTAGAAACTAGTACATCCAGCTCACCACTTGCCCAGTCCTTCATTTTCTCAGTGCGGGATGATTGGCTGTCGTCGCTTGTAACCCAAGTGCATCTGATTTCATTGGATGATACTTTATCAGCAATTGTAGTGGCTTGAGACTTGGTCATCGTCATGACATGGAGTGCATAGTTGGGAGTTTTTTCCGCAAATCTGGCTTTGATTTCATCTACCACGCAATTAATGAGATCAACATCCTTCACTGTCTTGAGCAAGATGGCAACATTGGGCAAAGTGTAAGTGGCTGCATCCCCAATCACTTTGTAGTTGTCCTTTATTCCCATGTAATGAGCAATCATCTTGAGCGCAATTTCATTGACAGTAGCTGACAAGCATACAAGCTTTGTGCCAAACCGTTGAATATCCTGAAGTGAGTTCCAAGATGTTTCAATCCTGAAAAGCTCGCAAAACATCAAATGACATTCGTCGATGTATATGGAACCAACATCCCATGACTGAAGCAACTCCCTGTTCTTCTCTGCAAGTTTGGCGAATGCGTGAATGGAGATGTAGCAAAGGTCAAAATCAACCAATGTGTTTGCAGTGTCGATATTGGAGCCAGTAATGGATGTCACTTGCAAAGATGTGCCATCAAAGAACTGCTGGGACTGCTGCACATGTTGGGCAAGGAGCGCAGAGTGTGGAGACAGGACCAGAAATCTCTTATTCTTGGAACCCCTCAGATGCCTTGCCAGTAAAATTCCATCCCAAGTGAAACTCTTCCCTGTTCCTGGAGGGCGAAATACCATTGCATGTGACCTGATCGAGTGGTTGTCAAGGAATTGACATGCAATCATCTGATGATGATTGCAACTAACAGATGGTGTGCAAAGTCCTCGTCGCAGTGCCTTGTGATACATATCCTCGGGGATCGAGTCTTCGTCGATATCAATCTTATCAGAGTTCCATTTTCTCTCTCCGAGTGCCTCGTGGTAATCCCTCGCAACCTGGATTCCAGATTTCTCTATTCTTCCATCACTCGTCCTGCGGAAAGCATTGCTCGAGTAATTGGCATCATGCATTGACTTCCCATGATGACATTGACGGGCATATTCGGGACGAGTGGATGTTGGGGCCAAGGACACTGGTGCAATGTAATTCACAATTTGGATACAAATTTCTCTGTAGTCCTTGGTGCTTGTGGTCGGTCCAAGACCAAAGATCAATTGGAACATTTCCCTTGCTGCATCTTTTGCCTGTTCTTGACTCGGAACAGTTAGGCCCGGGTGTTGGAGTGCAGCTGGGTAGACACAAAGGTTCAACACTGCAATCAATCGAGACAGCGACGGAGGGACAAAGTGAGTCACCCACTCATTTAGATTGACTCCATGATTGACGGCCTTGCGGGATCTCAAATGAAAGCGCAGCATATTGAAGTGAAGTTGGAATCCATCCGCGAAAGAAAGTTTGTCTTTTATCTCTTCACCTCTACCAGGGCCAGAAGATAGGTATAGAAGTGTCCCTTGCTCCAAACTAAATAGTTGATTGATGAGTGTCTGAATGTTGGCATCATTGTTGGTGTCGAGGAGTGGGACAAGTTGGCTGACAACATTGATCTCTCTAACGACAGTGCCGGACTCGGACATGACAGTAACAGTGGTATCCTTCCCAGCAAGAACCATCTTGTTGTTTGGATTGAGCACTTCCTCCATCAAGGTCGGACAGTGAAACAGCGGGATGAAGTGCTTCTTGAATTCGGTGATGGTTGTTGGAATTGCAATGGACCAGACATCCTTTTTAACACTGATTTGGTTGACCATCACCTCCCCAGTGTCAAAGTCAACATCTTTCAATGTAGTTTTGGGTCTCTCCTTAGTAAGCTCCTTGCCCATTCGGATAGCAGAACAAATCGATTGGATCGACCGAAGATTCTGCATTCCATCAAGAAGTTCGCCGGCGTACAAGGAGAATGCATCATCTTCCATCCCTTTCGCTTTGCGAACGAGGTGGGAGCACACGCTGTGTCTGATTAATCTCAAAAGAACGTTGCTGTCCGATGCTGGCATGAGGAATGAAAGTCATGGTGTGTTAGACAAGGTTGATGTGGAGATATAATGTGCAGGAAATACAATAGGAGTACTCACATATCGACCCGCCTGCCTTAAAATTGAGCCGCCCTCTGCGTGGTGCATTAATAGATCGAGCGACAAGAAAGTAATCCATCGAATTCGGTCCATTCCCATGTGATGGCTTTTCGAATGTGGCAGCGAGAATCATTCCAAAGATAATATTTGTGTCGATAATCTTCCTTTCCGTTTCCAACTTTGCATCCTTCTCTTTGTCATGGTGGTTCATTTGGCTGTGGTAGATCTCCTTCGCTTCCTTGATCTGTTTGCTAATTAGCTGGTTGTTGAATCGGAAAATGAAATGAATGAAGTGGTTCCACTCTGTAACAAGACTATCCACATTCGGCGAGTGAACAAAAGTGCTTCCCCTCACAAGCGTCTCTGCATCTGGGGCATCCGGCGCGCTGACTTGAAACAACCTCCCACGGTGGCCAGAGCTGATGCGAGCAACATCATTATTTGCATTTTGAGATGTGAGCCAGAGGCTCCCTGCCTTCTGAATTACTTTGAGTATTGTATCATCTCCCGGTAGAGATGATGTTGATGATTTCAAAGCAAGATTGCGCCAGTACAACTCTGCATCTTGATTATCGGGCATGACATCGATAACTTTCGTGACGAGGTATAGATGCCTGTCAACGAAATCCTTGTTGCAAGAATCCTTCTTATTGGTTGAAGATGGGTCCACAAAGCATAAGAGCTTCTGGTCGATGCGAGCTTTATCGTTAATTCCATTGTGTGGGGAAGTATCCGACGAAGCTTTGGCACGCTGCATGAATGCAGTTGGTGTTGTGAGAGTCGGCTGAAAGTTCGATGTTGCTGCAGCGGTCAGTGTCTGTGAGCGATGCTGCGGCTGCGGCGGCGGTGTAGATGCATTATTATTTTCTCCTGTGAACATGATTGAATATTAAATGTGAAGAGAATAAAAATGTTGTGAGAAGAATATAAAATATTAAATATGAAGTAAAGAGTAGGGGATCATGTGTTTGGATCACTCACGTTCAGTTGGGTGGGCCGGCATAAGATTGGTTGGAGATGCGGCGACGGCAGTGGTGTTGATGGCGCTTGAGTCGGGAGGGGCAATTGCTGAGTTGGTTGTTGTTTTCATCCGCTTGTTGGGCGT
Source organism: Skeletonema marinoi (assembly GCA_030544225.1). Classification (NCBI taxonomy): domain Eukaryota; phylum Bacillariophyta; class Thalassiosirophyceae; order Thalassiosirales; family Thalassiosiraceae; genus Skeletonema; species Skeletonema marinoi. The sequence continues at coordinate 5,939,131 of CM060485.1, read as the reverse complement.
GCTGTTGGGGGTGCAAAAGATTCCATGTGCAGCATCATCCAACATCTGTTGGGGGCATGTGATATCATATCGTCCGACACATACAAGAATCTTCTCCAGAGATGCATCAAATATCTGTGAGCAACCAAATTGATTTTTGTTTCCAAAGTGATAGTTGAAATCCCTCTTATCTTTTGCCGAGTATCCGCACTTCAGGCAGGCATGCGCTCGGTGTGTTGTTGTTTGGCCACTTGGAAAGATGGCGTTAATTTTACGCTTCCCCAATTCATTATCAGCTACTGCTGCCGCCCTGAGGGCTTTCTGACTTCTAATTAATTCTCTCTCCACTTCATAACAATTCGGAGGGGTGGGGCCGGTGTAGCATTTATTTTTTTTGAAGTGCCGGCGGAGACTTTGCTCATCTGGAATAACAAGGGAGTTGCCTTTCAACTTCACTTTCTTGTTGCACTTGGAGCAGTAAACACCAAATATTCCAGCGACCACATGGTGAGTGGAGGAGTCGGAAGGGGCGGTGTCCATTTCCATGATTATTGTATCTTTGACACGGCTATTATTTTTTTATTGTTGTTGGGGGAGGGGGTCTCATTAATTGGGGGGAGGATGTTGGGGGGGGGCTAGTTGGACCGAGGATTTGTTGAATATGTATTGGGGCGGGTTGGGGAGGGTTGGGGTTGAATGGATTGGATGGAATTAATTGATTTACTCTGCCTGTCACTGATGAGAGTTGAGGTGATGATGCGCAAGAGAAGGAAACCGCCAGAACTATCACGTAGGCCAATGCATATGTATAAAACCATACAACACCAATGCCTGTATATGATACTCCTATTGGATCGACATCGCTATTAACATCAGAACCTTGTTAAAAACTTGTGGCTGCCATGGGTTTTGCCGCCACCATTTAGCAGTTGCTGCATTATGGTAGGATGGTGATGAGTGGAGGTGACGATTGAGATGAGTTGGCAAAAAGTGAAAAAGTTCATGGGCCATTTCTCTTGAGAATGAGAAAATGCGCCCACACCATCCCCCTCCCTCCTCGAAAGAAAAACAACCATGTCAAATTTGCCGAAGCACTCTCTCCCTAGCCACAGACACTACACACAAATACATCACATATAAAAATAGCATTAATGTGACCGCATGGATAATGCCGACATGAGATGCAAAGGAATTGATCGGCCCTCGGGGCCCCGGATAGATTGCGTGAAACGTAATTCCGGGGTGCCGGAGGTGCCCTCAATTCTATGGTGAGCAATAGTGACTAGTTGTGACCAGATATTTCTACAGGAGCCTAAGTAGGAATAGTATATGAAGGATTTAGGAAGAAACATTTCTTGTCTGACACGTAGAGGCCCTTTAGACCATACTGGCTACACAGTAGGAATTGATTTTGTATGGATTTCCTATGTAAAAAAGAACCAGGTATGCTCTAGATGCGCCCCAGTTTGAGCTAAAATGTCATTACAAGAAAGTGCAAAACTAATTCATAGGTTCTCACAGTGCTGTGTGCGCGTTCATCCTGCAGAGAAGCTGTGCAAGAGAAAAGAGAAGCAAAAAACAAAATGACCGGATCCGGTCATTTGTTCAATTTGATTTGAAAATGTTCTTTTTGTTTGAAGATGGCTGTCTTATTTTCAAAATAGATTTTTGAAGATGGCTGTCTTATTTGCAAAATAGATTTTTGAAGATGGCTGTCTTATTTGCAAAATAGATTTTTGAAGATGGCTGTCTTATTTTCAACGCAGATTTTTGAAGATGGCTGTCTTTTATTTGCAAAATAGAATGGGTGGGCGCGCACACAAGCCAGAAAAGAGACAAAGTGACAGAAGAACAACACACAACACCTAGCATTGCAGAGCAACTTTATAGTAGGGTAACCCTAAAAAAAAACACTAACACAGTAAAAGCAGCAGATATACCAGACAAGGCCCCGAGGGCCCGCATTGCAGCTCTCTTTCTGTCCCCTCAGCTCCAGAACAGGCTACACAGCCAGGCTGCACGGCACCAGTTTGATTGGCAGAGTTAATTATGCACCAACTACGCGGCAAACTCCCAAAATTAATTGAATGACGGTAGAAAGCTGCTGCGGCTGTGTGATCGTACTCGGCGTTTCGGTGGATTTATTCGACAGTCAGCGCGTCTATTTGAAGCTCGTTGATATTGCGATCCATTCGGCAATCAATCGCCGTCGTGTCAGCGGCGTTGAATGAGTAGCGGTGCATCAATTATCCGTGGATGAGGATATCCAATCCGCCCGGAGACGTCATGTTCACATAGGTGACATGACGCTCCACATAAATATACAGAGATGAAAACAGCAACAACATATCAGCGATAACATTAACTGACCGAAACGCCAACCAAACTACTAATAATATTGACTGGATGCATTAACTACAATATTTAAAAAAATAATAAATAGTCAATAGTAATTAAACTCCAGATGTGAAGCAGTAGATAACAATGTAAAAATAATAGTTGTGAAAGTATTATTGAATGGGGGGAACCGCATTGATGTTGTGAAGGGCGGGGTGGTGCTACTATGGGGATAATTGATTGGGGAGGACAGAGAGGCGCTGTCTTTGGGGGGATCGTGTTGAGCGACGATCTCGTGCTCGCCGCTGCCGATGTGCTGTAATACGGCAGCGGATACATCAGTGGTGGGAATGATATTATTGAGATGAAAGCATCTACTATGCTTACTAACTACTACTACTAATGTCGTGCGTAGAGTTTTCTACGATACAACAAATGAGATGCTTGGACTTGGCCATTGTCATCGTGAGCGGTTGGATCGTGATACTCGTTCGCACGTGCTTCATGTGGTCTGGCTGTCGCAGACGGAAAAGAGGGCAGGGGGCGTCCCCGCACGTATCCCCCAGCACTATTTTCAACACACCCTCTCAGATCACGTGGAGCTTTTGCTCGAGGTAAAAGTCTTGGAGAGTTGTTACAATGGAGGTAAATAGCTCGGACTCTTTGATGGTGCTTTGCATCATGATGTTTGCTCAGATAATCTCCTAAATTCTCTAGTCCTGGGTACCATAAAACTTTGAAATGTCCATTGTCGACTTGGTCGCATGCATAAAAGTATCTCATTTCCATCGATCGTGCTCTATGCCGTTTCACTGTACCGTTGACAATTCCTGTTGTTGTTTTGTTATCACAATGTATAGGTGTCGGTGGCTGGGGATGTCCTAGTTCTTCTAATGTGAGTCGGAAGATTCTTGCTTCTTTCATATTGAGGAACAAAGCTCCGAGTTCTGCTTCGGCAGCACTTGCTGCGACAAATGGAAGGATGGTGCATAAATTGTGGAAGGCTCCGTTGAGTTTGATGGGTTCGTCGTCCTTCGGAATGGAACCTAGAAAGAAGTATCCTGATCCTCTGCTACGGCCCTTCGAGACCGATAAATAAGATGCATCGGAGTGAATATTGAGTATCATATCCGACGCGTAATATCTGGATGCGTGGCAAGATAGTCCAACAAGTGATTGGCCAGTCGTGTAGTATTCTGCGTAGGGTTGGCTTGTTGGCTTCCGATGTCATTTAGGGCGGTCAATGTTGTCATATCGACCGCTCTTCCGTAGTATAGGATGCTGCCCACTTTTTGCTGAATAACCTTCTTCTCTTCTGCTGTTGCAGCTGGAGATGTATCGACTGGGTCTGGTTCTTGTGCTGCCTTGCCGAACTTCCTCGGTGGGATTGGAAATGGGGAGTGCTGTGGTTTCGTTGGATGTGGATGATCGTATTTGTGTAATGTCTTCTTGACGTATCCTGGCATAGAACAATCTACATAACCTTCAGCGTAGTTCCAATCCAATGTAACTCCGCAGTATAATGCACCGTCCCAATCTTCACTCACTGTAAAGTCTTTTTGTAATGATTTAATCAGATAATCTGCATTCTCTTTGCCAGTATATTTGACACCAAAATCATCGACTACCAACGTGAATTGGATGGGTCGAGTAACGTGTTTCCAGAGGCCCGGCGTATGAGGGCATTCAAAGAATCCTGCTGGTCCTAACTTCTGCTTCAAGTATTCATTGGCTAACTTGCCACTTTGGGGTAATCCATAGATAGACCGTCTGATTTCCAAGTATACAAAGCCATTTTTGGTTTTATTCTTCAAATCGTATTGCTCAACAATGTGCGCCGGGAAGGTATCTAATGGCATCTTCATGTATTCGTATCGATCCAGTGGTGCGCATAGGTAAAAATTCTTGATATCAAGGCACATGTAGCGGGCCCCAGGTGTACTAAGAACGCTGTTCCATAGTAGTTTGGTTGTTGTGAGGTCAGCTGTTTTCGTATAGAGCTCTCCTGGATAATCTATCAAGTTTCCTCCTGCTGTTAGTCGTACTCGGTTTGGATCATCCTTCTGCGGGCGGTAATCTACGACCAAACGTCCATATGTCACTGTCCGATCGGACGGTATATTAGGGATATCCTTCCTATCCATGACTACTAAAGTCGAGTTTCCTTTGGTTCCGGTTCTCTTATCTCCTTGGGCCAAACTACCAAATTCTTTACCAAAGCTAGTCTGCCACGTATATCCAAGTTCTTTATCTTTTGCTAGTTTGTGATATTTCGTGATGATAGCGCCAGTGGTCGGATGGATCACGGGGGCACAAAATTCCGCCAAATCATGCTCTTTAGCCCATGCGGGAAGTTGCAAGTGCTGTGGAGTGAAATGGGCATATCTCGTTCGCCGATCATCGGTTGCATTTGCAATAAAAGAGTATAACGCTTCTTGGGAGATGATACGTGGGGACTTGGTACGCGGTGGTGGTTCATAAGGTGTTGCTGGTTCCTCGAAAATGACTGTATCTGCTACTGTATCTGCTACTGTATCCGGAGATTGTTGTTGGGGAATGATGGGTTCTTGCTGCGCCACCGTTGCGATTGCTTTTACTTTGCGCCGTATTCTTTCTGAACGTCTATGGGATGTTGGTTTGGGTCGAGTCGTTTGCCTTGGTTTGTTATACCACTCTTGAGACGATGTGTATTCACCCTCTGAAGTTGCCTGTTCACCCTCTGTTGACTGCCTGTCGCCCTCGGAAGTTGCTGATTCACCCTCTGTTGTCTGCCTTCCACCCTCTGAAATTGTTGTGGGAATTACAGGAAGACGTCCCGGTGTATTTCTACGAGTTTTACGAAGATGCACTCTCGGAGTTTGCCGGATGGCTGTAGGTGCTGTTGGTGTGACTGACGTAGGTTCTAGATAGGGTGTATCCGTAGGTAATGATTCTGTCTCTCCTTTAAAGATCCGTGATAACCTTTCCAACGCATCTACATGTCGACTCGAGGTATTAGTACCTTTGTTTCGGAGCTTTCGCACTTGGGCTATGAGGCGAGTAGCTAATTTCTTGGCTTCATCCATGGGGCTTTCCTGCGGTAGTTGGCAATGTTGAGGGTACAGATTGTATTGACCTGATATTCGAGTACCGCCAGTTGAGGGTACGTAAAACCTGAGACATCGATAATGGTCCTTCGCGGCACCAACATACCATGCATCAAGAGCCCGTGGCCCCCATGATGTTCTGATTTCCGGTGGGTTGAATATTGTGGCTCTCGTTCCTGGTGGTGCGAGCGGATGTTTATTAAAGTCATGTGTTCCTTCCAACACATGATATGCCGACAATTTTGGATATACCCGTGATGTCCTCATCATATTCAATGTATCTGTAGCTTGTTCTATCAGGAGAGGCCATAATTGCAGTGGAAAGTTCCGATCGCCAATGCATAAGCCTGCGACAAAATGATTTTTCCAAGTTTGGATTGCTCTTTCACTAGCATTTGCTCGATGGTTGTAACTTTCAACTAATTGGAATGCTATCTTCTTCTTCGTCAAATACGCTTTGATTGCTTTTGATGCTACGTTGTCGATGATGTTATATACCGGTTTGAATCCTCGCTCTGCTAAATATTCGATATTCTTCTCAAATGCTTCGACCATGGATTCATCCGTTGTGTCCTTGATCGGTGTCGCTAAGATGCTATTGCTTGTCCAATCGTACACGATGAAAACTACCTGAAAGCCGTCTAAGCTCCTGAGTGGGAATTTACCCGTGGGATCTACGTACATTGTTCCGTCTTTCTTATTCAAATAACCTAACTTGAAAAATAAATGATTCATCTTCTCTTCTACTCGTGTCGGTCGCATATCTTGTTCATACTCTCTCTTGTCCTTGATGTCGTTCAGTTTCTCCTTCAGTTTCTGCTGCGTGGTTCGTACTCCTTTTGGTTGTCTCTTCATATGCCCCTTATCTGTTGCCGGGCATTTATCTGGCAGATACTTCTTCACCGCCGCCGCTGTCAATCCCGGCCACGTGGTGAGTTGGTTGTTTTCAATTGCTTTTAATAGAGTACTTTTGGGCGGACAAAATAAGCATTGATGAAGATATTGAATAAGATGTTGCTTGGAAGTAATTGTGTAGGCATTTGCTGCTAGTTCGGTGGGAGGAGTCGTCTGTTCTGCTGAAGACGGGCTGTTGACGGGACCGAGCGGTAGAACCCATAATCCTGTCGATGGTTCACGCTGGCCCATCCATACTATTTTTCCATTATAATATACTCTGCATTCGTCCTTGTCATACGTCACTTTACAGCCTGCATCACATAACATCTTGATTGATACTAATGATGTGTGTGCAAGACCCGGCACAATATGTGCTTTCCTCGCTTCTTCTGGTAGCCAAGGGACTCGTAACGTGCACGTATGTGTTGACTTGATGGTTTCACCGTCTGGGAGATATATTTCTAAGGGGTTGTTCGTTGGTTCAACATTGTCTACTGGTGCTCCTGGTAGTACGAAATGACTCGTAGCTCCTGCATCTGCCACGGCTTGATCTACTGCAATCTTGATTTTTGCGGTATTAAACATGGCATCCGTAGATGCTCTGAGATTGTGCTTCCCAATGAGTGATTTCCATGCCTTAGTTCTCGTCGGTAGTGATCCTCTTGTCGGCCGAATGGTGTTGGGTGGCTCGTTCGTACTTGCCGCATTGCTAATTGGTTCATTCTTATTTGATACATTGCTTATTTTCACCGTAACATCGTCATCCTCTTCGTCATATTGAGCAAATTCATCTTCCTCATCGTGTTCTACGTTTGACATGAGCGCTGCAAATTGGTTGTTGTGATATAAAGGGGTGGGGGTCGAAACATAATCAGTAATCCCTGTGTTAGCTTTAGTAACTGCTGTATGTTCCGCCCCTAGGAGTCAACGACGTTGATATCCATATCCGTAACCGCCACCACGTCCTCCATTATAATTTCCGTTATATCCATAGTTGCCGCCTTGGCCTCCGTAATTACCCTGTCCATATCCATTTCCGTATCCTTGTGAATATCCACGGCCACGACCGCCGCCACGTCCATCGCCACGACCACCACCACGTCCGTTCCTTCCCCGTCCTTGATATTGCTGGGGATACTGGTTAAATCCTTGCTGGTGATGATATCCTTGTTGTTGGGGGGGCTGCTGCTGGGTAGCATAACTTGCTCGTGAAACATTCAAACCGAGGATTGCCGCCATGGATGGTTTTCCTTGCCACAATTTGTGGGCTCCTTTCATGCATGCACCATGGAACTGATGTGCATTATCTCTGTGGGCGTGGGGAACGTGTCCGTGTTTGGGGTTAGGGCAAGTTGTTCCGGGATGATTGACGTCAAATCCATGAGAGTAACAATAAAAGTTATTGTCAAAGTGCTTCGTAGTGTTCCCAAAGGCTGGTGTTCCATGTCCACCCTGCATCTGGTGTTGATTCCAGTTTTGTGGTGGTGCGGGACTATAAGCTTGCTGTTGGGGGACGCTAGGAGCATGGAACGAGTTGAACTGTGTATCGTTCTTGCGTTTCTTGTTGGCCTGAAATTGGATGATCGGAGGTGGGGCGCTTCCTTGGGCTGCATACGCGGTTTGTTGGCTGTTGATTTCCATGGCCGCAAGTCTTGACATGGCGTCCTCAAGAGCACTCCCTTGGGCTGCTAGGTTCGCATACAACTGTTCGGTGTGATTTGCTAGCTCAACAATGGATTCACCATAGGAGCCTGCATCATCGTCTTCCTTGGGGTCGTTCGTTACACCGAGGTATGCAACGTCAGGACTGTACCCTTCTCCTCCGAGGGTTTCGCCTGCTCCGAGATCTTCTGTAATTTCGGAGTATGCTTTAAGCATATGCACACGGAATTCTTTCCAAGTGGTTTCGCCCGAAGATTTCCACTTCCGAAGTGCTTTTCCAAATGGTCCTAATTTGCTAAGGGCTATACAAGCCTTGGTAATGACGGTACTGTCCAACAATGGTTGACAGTCTGGTGCAGTCACGAAGAATCTTTGTGCTGTTTCGATGGTGCGGAAGTATTTTTCCAAAGGAGCGTTCCTATCAAGCGGTGTGTCTAGCATGTTGAAGTGCTTCTCTTGGTCCGTATACAATGTTCTTCCGTAGTCTTTCATGAGGCCATCAACAATTTCCTTCGGGGTTGCCATTCCAAACCCTACAGGCCCTATTTCGCCCGCTGGAGTAAAATGATAGTCGGGATGAATTAATTTTGCTAACAATTGGGTGAGGACCGTTTGTAGGTTGATAAATGTATCATGCAAATCTTTGGAAGCCTGCCACATGTTATGATCGTTAACCTTTTCAATTTCTAGGAAGTGTTCTATTTTCGCCGTCCAGTGCGTTCCCACATTGACAGGATCGATCCATTCCTTGTCGGAGTATGTCTCAAACTCTTCTTCAGACATTAATATTCCAGACCATCCCATTTTCGGAAATTGAGTTGAGTGGTCGGGGTGTTGGAGTTGTTTCAAGGCGTTGATTAATCCGGTTTTGAGGCGGATGAGTTCGTTGAAGGTAGGTTTTCCTTGGATTCCGGCAACATTGTGTCGGTCGAAGTGACCATTAAGGTCGTCTAACGTATATTTCATCGTGAACAAGTTGTGTCAGGATGTGAATGATGTTCAGAGTACTCTTGGTCTGATTTCTTTTCTGTTGTCAGGGCACGCCTCTGGGCCTGATCACTGTGAACGGTGTATCGATATTATCGCTCACGCACGACTATTGAGATGAAAGCATCTACTATGCTTACTAACTACTACTACTAATGTCGTGCGTAGAGTTTTCTACGATACAACAAATGAGATGCTTGGACTTGGCCATTGTCATCGTGAGCGGTTGGATCGTGATACTCGTTCGCACGTGCTTCATGTGGTCTGGCTGTCGCAGACGGAAAAGAGGGCAGGGGGCGTCCCCGCACGTATCCCCCAGCACTATTTTCAACAGATATTCGGCGGACAGCTGCGCACGAATATGGTGAAGACAGCCGTCAAAGTATATCTATGTATATAATTAATTGCTCCGGTATTGTGACTTGCTGTAGCTAGTGAGAATGGGCTCCCCATCTTGTGAGCTTTGTGCTGTGAGCGAGATTGGAGATTTGACCGGATCAGAGATGATATTTGCTTGAAGAGCTAAGACAGTGCAAAACAGTTAGCAGTAGCTGGTACGGAGTATGGGGCCAGGGTTCGGAGTATGGGGTACCCCACACTCCGGATTTCTACGGAGTATGGGGCAAAAAAACCTTTTGCTTTAGGCGTCGTAATAAATTTCGGACGGATCATTTCATGCTGCAGAATGATGGGGAGATTATGAGTGAGTTGAGGATTGCGTCCATGACTATCACCGATGATTGTGGTTCAGATGAGGAGCCGGGTTCTACCCAACATCACACGTCGGAGTTTGACTATGGCCTATCTATCAACCAAACTGTCAACTACCATGCATCTGCAGCGTATACCACCGACACCGCTGGACTTATTGATGGAGGAGCGAATGGAGGTCTTGCCAATAAGAAGGAGATGAGATTGATTGCATATGCTTCACCTGAACGGTATGTGAACATTACTGGTGTGGGTAACCACAACATTCCTAAGTTGCGGATTGGTACTTTCGCGGCAAAGGTTCAACTCCAGGATGGGAGATGGGTGCTCATGATTTTTCATGAATATGGGGAGTTACCAAATGGGAAAACCATCCATTCCAAGGTACAACTCAAGGATAATAACTGTGAAGTCTATGATGATCCTGAACGACTTGCAGGTCGACAATGCCTGATCACCCAAGAAGGATACCATATTCCTCTGGATTTCTCGCAGGGTCTTGCGTACATCAAGATGTTCTTTCCTACTGATGAAGAAGTCAAGAATCTCCCATGCGTGGTGATGACGAGAGACTTCCCTTGGGATCCTTCACGTTACGACAAAGTCAAGTCTGACGATGTTCCCGTACTCCCAACTCCTGACGCGGTCCCTGATCCTATTCATCCTGGATTTAACCATCAAGGGGAAGCTATTGATGTCAACTACGGGGAGTACGACGTCACCCCTACCGAGGTATTGGACCAAGATTGGAATGTTGAGAATGGTAATGCTGGTAATACCAGTGGAAGGGTCCCCAGTACAGGTGAACTGTTACCTGAACCATCTGATATTGTCCATTGTGCCTATGATCTTGGTTACAATCCTACCTACACCACTGAATTGTACTCGCACTATTCCTTGATTGGTAATCTCAACGTTGACTACGCGGCACAACAGGAAGACAAGATGAACTTTGTGAAGTACAGGAAATACTTCCTCAATGTCCCTGCTTCCACAGTAGCTCATACCTTTGACAGCACAACCAGGTATTACCGTTTCATCCCGTCTACAAATTGGTTTATGACATACCGGTCTCCATATCCAGCACTTAATGTCTTTCGCCGTCATGAGATTGTTTTTACGGATACTGTCTTTGCCAACGTACCCGCATGGGGAGGTGTTCATGCTGCTCAAGTTTTTGCTGGCAAGATGTCACAATACATCTCTGTTCACGGGTGCAAGACGGATAAGGATTTTCCACGCTGTCTTGAGGATGAGATAAGAAAACGGGGAGCAATGGACAAACTAGCTTCTGACAGAGCCAAGGCAGAAACCAGTGCTAAAGTATTTGACATCCTTCGCACTCTTTTCATCCAAGACTGGACCTCAGAGCCTCATTTTCATCACCAGAACTTTGCGGAACGGATGATCCAAGAACTCAAGAAGTTCTCGAATTGGGTACTCAACTGGTCTGACGCACCACCAGAGGCATGGTACGCTGCTTTTGAATACGTCACCTTCATCATGAATCGGACTGCTAAGGAACGACTTAATTGGAGAACTCCGGTCGAGGCTCTAAATGGACAGACACCAGATATTTCTATGCTTCTACACTTCACTTTCTGGGAACCAGTATTCATTGCCAACTACCGTGATAAAGGAAAGAAGAATTTCCCATCGACTTCTGATGAGATCATTGTTCGTTTTATTGGGTTTGCCGAAGACGTGGGACACAGCTGTACCTTCAAAGTGTACAATGAGGAGACTCAGGAGATTCTTTACCGTTCTAGTCTGCGTAAGATCAACCCAGATACTGATGTCCTCAATATCCCGCCTTATGATCCTAAACCGAAGGATGATGTCGATGACGAAGGAATAGAAGAGATAGTCCAAACCCGAGTCAATGAGAATGGACTGCGGAAGACGGCGATGTTTGAACCACATGAACTTGTGGGACGCTCTTTCTTGATGCCTCACAACCCAGACGGAACTCGAGATCGTGCCACGGTGATTGGATATGAACAAGAGGAGAGTCCAGCTGTTGATGTGATGGAGAACTTTCAAAAGGGACTCAATAAGCAGACAGCACGTGTCAAGTTCAAGGCGAAGGTTGGTATTGAGGGCTTGGAACAGTACGTTGAATGGAGTGATATGTGTGAATTCGTTGAGGAGCAAATTCAACATGAGGATCAGACTTGGAATTTCCGAAAGATCATTGGGCATAGACGTGACCTTGGTCCAAGAGATAAGCCAGAGATTCAAATTGAGTGGGAATCTGGGGAGATTACTTTTGAACCCATCACTGAGTTCTATAAGGATGAACCGTGGTTGTTGGCGGAGTATGCTCAAGAGAAGGGCCTTATTGATGATTGGGAGAGCAGATGTCCTCGTTTGAAGCTCGGTAGGCATGCCAGGAACGCCAAGAAGATGATGAGAGTGATCAACCAAGCTAAACGTCAGAGCTATCAAAACACTCCCATCTACATGTTTGGAGTAAAGGTACCGAGGAATCATGAACAGGCGGTCAAATTCGATGAAGAAAATGGGAATAGGCAAGAGGCAGAAGCCAAGGAAATTGAGCAAATGTTTGAGTACAACGTGTTTGAAGATCATGGTCATCGTAATACTGGGCAACCACCAGATGGGTACAAACAGATTCGCTTGCATCTTGTGTATGCATGTAAACATGATGGGAGAAGGAAAGCGAGAATTGTAGCTGGAGGACATCTGACTGATCCACCCTTGGAAAGTGTCTACTCAGGAGTAGTATCCCTACGCGGCCTACGCATGGTTATCTTTCTATCAGAACTCAACAAACTGAAGGTATACCAGACAGATATTGGAAATGCATTTCTTGAGGCGAGAACTACTGAGAAGGTTTACGTCATCGCAGGCGGAGAGTTTGGTTCATACAAGGATCACATCTTTGTTATTGTTGGCAGCTTGTACGGTTTGAAAACGAGTTCCAAGCGATTCCATGAAGTATTGAATGATGTACTACGCGAAATGGGATTCTTTCCTTGTGTGGCAGAACCAGACATTTGGATGAGAGCAATGAATGCGGACGGTACCGTCATGACTACTGAGAATCTGAAGAAGGAACAGCCGGCTTATACTTATGAGGGAGTCAATCGGCCAATCTTTGACGGATACTATGAATACGTTGCTTCATATGTGGACGATCTCACAATAGGTTCTAGAGACCCTGACTCTATTCTAGATTACCTACAGGTAAGAGCAAAGTTCAAGTTGAAGGGTTCCAGTGAAATCAACTACTTGTTGGGATGTGATTATTGGAGAGATGACGATGGAGTTCTATGCTCTGCGCCGAAGCAATACCTGGAGAAGATGGAAATTGAGTATGAAAGATTGTTTGGAGAGAAGCCGAGAAAGAGTCGAGCGCCAATGGATCCAAATGCACATCCAGAATTGGACCAGTCAGAGTTCCTTGATGATGAACAGACGAAGATCTACCAGTCATTGATTGGTTCAGCACAATGGGCTATTTCTTTAGGACGCATCGATGTTTGTGTTCACGTGATGACATTGGGTAGCTTTAGAGCGAAACCCAGAAAAGGACATATGGAAGCCATGAAGAAATTCTATGGATACCTATGTAGGATGAAGGAAGCAACTATTCGTTACCGAACTGATATGCCAGATTTGTCTGATTTGGAGATACAAGAATATGACTGGTCAAGGACAGTATATGCAGGTTCTACTGAGGAATACCCGGGTAATCTTCCCATTGCAAGAGGGAAACCAGTGCAACAATTGTCATACGTGGATGCGAATTTGTATCATGACATGCTGAGTGGAAAGGCGGTTACAGCGATACTACACATGGTGAACCAGACTCCGATTGACTGGTATTCGAAGAAACAGAACACAGTGGAAACTGCTACTTTTGGATCTGAGAACGTGGCTGCAAGGACTGCGATTGAACAGATGAAAGATCTCAAATTCACCTTGCTCTATTTGGGAGTGCCGATAGTTGATCGTTCTATCATGGTTGGTGACAACAAGACAGTGGTGGACTGCGCGACGCAACCACACTACAAGTTGGTGAAGAGACACTTGATGCTTTCTTATCATTATGTCAGAGAAGCAATGGCAACTGGAAACTATGGATACGTTTGGCTGAATGGAAAGGATAATCCAGCTGATATCCTCAGTAAACATTGGGCGTATGGGGCTGTTTGGAAATTACTGCAACCTCTGTTGTTTTGGCAAGGAGATACGAATAATTGTCCACCAAAGATGATTAAGCAGGAACCTGTGAACTAGGAAGAAATATGGGGAGAAAATAAGGGAGAAAATAGGGGAGATATCAACGTAACAACCTGTACAGTTGATTGGGGAGTATTGAATGTCTGCAGAGACATCTCGAGATTGGAAATGCAACAGCACAGTTGTTGTATTGTGTAATGTGTCACGCACGGAAGATTCTGAAGGGAATCTTGATCGCTGAAGATCGCTGGATAAGATCGGCCATCTGCCGATGCCTGAAATCTTTTTGGAGCACCAAAATCCGCAATGATCGCACTTCTAGAAATTTTGATACTAATTGTTTGTTTTAACACTACTGGTTCGGCGGAGGCTTCATGCCACCCTACATCCTTTATTACATTTCGTAGTCTCGGTGGAACGTCATAATAGCGATGGGCATGCAATAGCGGTCCTTCCACGTTCAAGATAACATCCTATTTTACCGTCGGCGAAGTCGGAAACTTAACACCTCAAATCCAAGCCTCCCTATCACCACCGTCCGCTCAATCGAGGAACAAGCAAAGTAAATCCCTTCCCACTGTAATCTCGCTGTCATCTAAGAAAAATTTAGCAAAAGACTAGAGAAGAGAGTCAATGACATAGCATTGCAGAGCAACTTTACAGTCGGATACCCTGTAAGAAAAACAATTCCCAGAGACATAATGGGAGAGGCCCCGAGGGCCCGCATTACAGCACAGAACACTCTCACCACTTGGCACGCTGACAGGCTGTACGGCGCCATGGTGATATCCATGTGCAACTCACAAAGAGTTTCAAATGATCCTTCTTCACCACAATTAATTATTGTAGACGGACGTGGCGAATCATTCGTTATCGTTGGAACCATTCGTTATCGTCGGAGGTGCTCTGCACAGCATCGAGCATCATCAACTCTCCGGCGATGTCGCTGTGATGTGCCGGGGATTTTTTTATGTAGTTGACAAAGTAGCCGTAGCTACGGAAACGATACGTTCAGATGATGATCGTAGTAGCATATTATCGCTACACATGCCGTTGGACTTGGTCGAATAGGCATGTTCGTCGCTTCCGAAATCAAGTGGGAGGGGGCTGGTATTGTAGGGGGTGGATCGCCGTCATGGTGTTGGTGTTTTGTGCGTCATGGTGATTGATTGCGATTTTTTTCGCTTGAAGCTAGATCGTGGAATTTCCAATTGAAGAGTGATTGAGGGAGCGCGCAAAAAAAGGGGAGAACCAGGAGGCCAGCGGCTAGAGAGAGAGAAGCAGGCCCAAGTACAAGGACGCACACAGCCAAGATAATCTTACTATGTAACACTAATAAAAAGTGTGTAGAGTAAATTCTCTAAGACTCTCTCCTCCAGCAAAAACACAAGAGAGGATAACTACTCACTACTCCTACTTATTGCAGAGCAACTTTATGGACACATTACTTTGTAAAATAAACACAACAACAAAACAACAAACATCATTGCACAAATATACTACGTAGCTGATGGCAGGGGCCCCTCGGGCCCAGTTTCGCACACTCACTCAGCCGTCAGTTGCATGTCTCACCTACTGCCGACCGAAACCTGCTCACTTGTAATTTGAATGACCAACGCTAACACCATGCATGTTTTGATACTTCGTCCAACCAGCAAAAGCTCCTCCGATATCACTGGGGTTCAAACGCTGGTGAAGATGTCACTTAACTGGATGACTAGCAAGAGGCTGATTAGCATCCAAGAGGCAGTGCACGAGATAGATCGATTGAGCTTGACCCTATGTTCAGAAATCATTACATACGTTTCGATTCAGAGCTGTCTAAAGCTTAGGAAATCATCTGACCCAAAGCCGAACGACCTGGTGTTCAACTACGCCAACAGGGGCGACGAATACTGTCATCTATCCTTGGACGAGTTCTTCTACCAAGTTTGGTGCAAGGAAAAATTCATGGTCGACAAGGACAGCAACAGACCCATGAACAGGATCCTTATCGCTCGTGGACTCAACTGCCGACCACGACACCCTATCGACTTTGATTACGCTAGAGGAATGCTGATACTGCACAAGCCGTGGAGCTTCAAGGAGCCACTCAATACAAGGGACCAAAGGAAGACTATCGATATATTCAAACAGATGCTCCACGACAGATTGGTTCCAACAAGCGTCTTGACAGAATACATGAGAGCTGTTAGGTATGCGTAGGAGAAGAGAATCGAATTGGTAGCGAAGCAGGGAGTTATTCAAGCAGATGTCAACCTAGACGAACTCGACCAGGACGAAGCAGATCAACATCTTAGCTGGATTCACTCGAGCCAATTCACTGACTCGAAGGTGAATCCGAATCTGACGGAGGACATGACAGTCGACATAGGATTGAATCACGATTGGTCGGTAAGCTCTTTCGAGGGTGAAAGGGAGGTATCAGTTCCAGGCTTAGACTATATGATAGACCTCAGAGAACAGCGTTCCAAATTCAACAATGACGAGAATGCCAGCACCTCGATCCCAACCAAGTCGGATGGCAGCAAGTACGACATTGACGACTTGTCAGATGAACAAAGGATGATAGTACTCGCGACGATTGACACAGTGGTGAAGTTCCTCACCAACGACGAGAATTACAAGCCACTGAGGGCTACTATCTCAGGAATGGGCGGATGTGGAAAGTCCCTTATCATCAATACCATCATATCAATCATCAGGGAATTGACCGACTCGAACAACACAGTGCAAGTTGCCGCACCGTCTGGCAGCGCCGCATACAATGTTAAAGGGTGCACTCTACACTCTCTTCTCGGTATAAACGTACAAGTCCCGTGGCAGTCTCTCAACGATGAGAGGAAGAAACAGCTCTCATGGAAGCTCAAAGAACTGTTGGTGTTGATGGTTGACGAAAGGAGTATGCTGAATTCGCACGTAACTTTTGGAGCGGAAGAGCATGTTCGGCCCGAGGGGCCCCCAGCGCGTGTGCTGGGGCGACTTGTGGCCTTCTTTATATACACCCCGGATGGGAGCACTTTGGGAGCAACCTGGGCACAGATGATTAACCCTATATGGCACAGATAAACCCCCATTTTGCCAAAGTAAAAGAGAGGAAGAGATCAACCCATTTCTACAGCATTTCTGGCTCAAAGTGTAGAGGCTCTGTAGGACCATATGATTGGGCCTATTTTGCAAACCCATTGGGATGGTTATCAGTGCCAGAAGTGCTCTTGAGCTAGGTAGGAATTGGTACTCAAAATTGGCTGCATAGGAATTCAGTATTGTCTGTGTCTGATGTGACAGCAACAATGTGGCAGGTATGGTCAGGTGAAGTCGTGGCAGGGCTGTTGTGACGGGTTTTCCGTGTATCCCGGAATATTCGGTTGGCATGTTTTAAGGAGAATCGGCTAGCTGTGTCTGCCGTGCGCATCTGCGACATGCGACAATGACGTCATTTGTTGTTGTTGTCGCCAACGTCACTCCTGAATAGATGCAGACAGAAATCAAGGACGGGATGTGTGCATTATTCCGTTAGCAATCTGCTCAGGAGTGATGGTGTTGTGGACAGGAGCACAGTAGCCATATTGTTGTTTTGGTGACATTTTTCAACTTAGTTGGAGGAAGAATACATAGCACAACAGATATTCTGATTAGACATGATTTCAGTTTGGATAGAAGTAGGGAAATAGGATAGGAGACGTGCTTACCTTTACATTCTGATTTATGGGTTACCTGAATGAAGTACATATGCTTGAGAGACTGTTAGTGTTGTTAGTGTTAGTGCTTGTTGTAGCTTGGAGCGTGGAAAGACTTGCATACCTACCTATGTATGACCCTTGCTACCAAAAAAGCTGATAACATCAGAAAATTCGTCAGAGCTGGAACTTTCATAGAAACTTACTCACAGATTCAGATCTCCATCATTCAGTGCTGCTTTGTGTAGCTGCTGAGCGTGGAAAGACTTGGACAGCTACCTATGTATGACCATTGCTAACAGGAAATCTGGACAGAACAGATTTTCAGTTTCACATGACAAACTCCATCACTCCATCACGTGACTTCTTCATATCACGTGACAATTCGATGTTGAAGTTGGTGGTAGTGGTGAGCAAATTGCTGGAAAGATCACCTTTAAACTCACCTTGCTTTTATTTGCTCAACTCTAATCTGGCATTATTCGGAACTCCGAACACAGCAAAAATGGTCGCTTCGGCGCTACGAGGAGCTGCTACTGCCGCTCATCGCTCCCGTTACTCCTGACGGTGGATACTCTGCACGACGCATGGCGAATTGTTGCATAAAGCGATGCTCATCAACATCTTGATGGCACCACCTACTCGTGTCTTAGCTGCTACCCGGATAGCTCGGGTGCATAAAATAATTAATAATTTCCTGCGACACAAAATTAATTAAGTATCGATGCAACTTACGAGTTTCAAATGATTCTTCCACTCAATTAATCATGGGCGGACGAGGCGAATAATTCGTTATCGTTGGAACCGATCTTATTCGTCGGAGGTGCTCTGCACACGGCATGGATTAACTCTTGGCGTTGCCGGTTACATGGGGCGGATTAAATAATATCCATGTGCAACTCACAAAGAGTTTCAAATGATCCTTCAACACAATTAATTATTGTAGACGGACGTGGCGAATCATTCGTTATCGTTGGAACCATTCATTATCGTCGGAGGTGCTCTGCACAGCTCGTCAACAATCTCTCCGGCAATTGCCGCTGTGATGTGCCGGGGATTTTTTTATGTAGTTGACATAAAGAGCCGTAGTCTACGGAAACGATACGTTCAGATGATTGCAGCGTATTCTTGCTGCATACGCCGTTGGACTATGGTCGAATAGACATGTTCGTCTCTACCGAAATCCATTGGTAGGGGGCTGGTGGGGTGAATTGCCGCATGGTTGTGGTGTGTTTGCGTGGCATGGTGACACTTTGCGATTTTTTTGGTTGAAGTTTGATCGTGCGCGTGAATGGAAGTGATTGGGGAGCGCGCTAAAAAGAGGGAGAACCAGGCGACCAGCGACTAGAGAGAGAGAGAAGCAGGCGCAAGTACACGGACGCACACAGTCGAGATAATCTTACCATGTAACACTAGTCAAAATTGTGTAGAGTAAATTCTCTAAGACTCTCTCCTCCAGCAAAACACAAGAGAGGATAACTACTTACTACTTATTGCAGAGCAACTTTATGGACACATTACTTTGTAAAATAAACACAACAACAACAACAACAACAACAACAACAACAACAACAACAACAACAACAACAACAACAACAAACAACAACAAACAACAATGCACAAATATACTAAAAGCTGATGGCAGGGGCCCCTCGGGCCCAGTTTCGCAAGCTCGCTCACTCAGCTGTCAGTCACATGCCTCAAATGCCGACCGAAACTTGCTCACTTGTAGGGAGTGCGCATTCAATGGCCACAACAGAAGAGAGCGTTGGGGTGGAGTACCTGTCGTGCTGTTCTTTGGAGACGATTACCAGTTGCCTCCAACTGATAAGAAGGGGGCCATTAACGGATTTCACAAGTTCCACAATAACAAGAGGCCGGAAACGATGACGGCGAGGAGCAAGAACAATCAGATATGCGAGTACGAGGGTTGCCAAATCCTAATCGATATGATGACAGAAGAAGTGTTCATGTTGACAAGGAATTTCAGGACGACAGACAAGGAAGATAGCGACTTGATGAACAGGATGCAAGTGGGGGACCAAACGATGGAGGACGCAGATCGTCTGATCAATTTGCACATCTCCAACTACCCGTCCAGTTTCAGGGAGAAGATAGAAGACGATCCAAAAACGCTGTGGGCCTTTGCGAAGCGGGATGATCGGCCCTCGGGGCCCCAGTCGGTTGAGTGCAGCGGTATCGGCGGGCTCGGAGGTGCCCTCTTTACCCTGTTAGTCAAATTACCCCAAATTACTCCAGCCATTTCTACAGGGAAGCACGTAGGAATTAGTATCTTAGGATTTAGGAAGAAATATTTCTGGTTTAAGACGTAGAGATTTAATTCCCACCGTGGAGCATACTGGTGGCTACAGGATACCGATGCGTAGGAACTCGGTTGCACCTTAATCTTATAAGCATTTTTCTCGTAAATGTTTGATGCCAAACGCAATCTTCGTCCTGTTTAGCCAGAAGGTTTCTTGTGTACAAGAACGTCATCACTCTGGCTTCTTCTCCGATCATCTCCCTCTGTTGATGTTGTGCTTTAATTTTCCCACCTTGGAAGGATTTTAAAGTCCACACCAACACCACCTCGCACTCATTCCCTCTAGGTCAGAACAGTCTCATGTATCGAAGTAAGTTTTGGGTAGTTGTAGTTCCCACTTGGGCTTCTTCTCTGACCATGTATTGTTAGGGAATTTGATCATGTTGCCAATTCGTGCCAGAAGGTTTCTTGTGTACAAGAACGTCATCACTCTGGCTTCTTCTCCGATCATCTCCCTCTGTTGATGTTGTGCTTTAATTTTCCCACCTTGGAAGGATTTTAAAGTCCACACCAACACCACCTCGCACTCATTCCCTCTAGGTCAGAACAGTCTCATGTATCGAAGTAAGTTTTGGGTAGTTCCCACTCGGGCTTCTTCTCTGACCATGTATTGTTAGGGAATTTGATCATGTTGCCAATTCGTGTCATGAGTGCCTCCCTGTCTGGTATTAGATTTTGTTCCATAGCAGTCTTATACGTTGTGTTGAGGATCCTATTCATCATTTCCTCGTTGTATGTCTCTGCCGTGTGCTCAGCTCTTTTCTGAAGGTGCTCTACCCACCTCTCCCGCTTGATTACCGCCTCGCACAGTTGACCATTCATCTTTTTAGTACAGTTGAGTATCCTGTCAATGGAAATGTTTGGACCAGTCCAATGAATAGCGCTGTCCTGGGGATGATCGCCCCACTCTCCTCCCCTGCTGCCAAGTGCCTTTCCCCTGCTGGTTGCGACGTAAAGTGTGCCGCAGCAGTTCTGGATCTCCCACTTTATGTCCGAAGGGTCCATGATCATTCGATTCCATCTATCGCCCGCGCTGAAGCCGGCCTCCAGCCCTTGGCAGCGATGGATTGTCACTGCATATGCCAATTTCATTGGCATGAATGTCGCAGTGCAGCAGCCCCTATCGCATCTAAGAACGAATGGTGTTATTGGCACATGCTGAGTGGAAGCGGATAAGTGGCCGAGGTAAAGGTAACAGAGTGAGACAAAAGTTTGGGTAGGCGGATGACACAAAAACAATCAAATCACACTCACTGTTGGATTGTTCCTGTCCCAAACTGGCACACCAGAAGGTGGCTTGAACGAGGGTATGTCAACGACTACATACTTGGGTAGGTGGTCCCTTCTTTCACTGTTTGGCCCCACTGACTTGTCATACACTATCTCCACGACCCTCCCGATGGCACCAACAAAAAGTCCAGCATTCGGCTCTATGTTCGCTGTCTCGAGGCATACTTGTGCTCCGACGCAAATATCCAAGTCCAATATTACATTCTTCCCGTAGAAGTGACTGGTATGAGCGGTTGATCCTGCGTGAGAACTGTCAAAAACACACGACAGCCTTGCAACTGGTGTTTTGTTGCTCTTGTGTGTTTTCACAAGCATCTCTGTATTCTTCTGGTGCATGGCATCCCGCTTTGCAAAAGCCCACAAGCATCGCGGATCCTGCTCGAGTTCTTCGACAAACTTGGCAGGGTAATTGCTCAAATGAAGATCCATCAACCTCTCTGCATCCTCCTCGGTTGGTTCACCGACACGCAATCTGCTCATCAACTCATTATCCTCGGGTTTCGACGCCCTGAAATTCTTGGTCAGCATGAATACTTTCTGAGTCATCATTTCTGTCAGTATTTTTACGCCCTCATAGTCACAGATCTGCCCATTCTTGCTCCTGTACGTTGTTGGCTGGGGAGATTTGTTGCAGTAGTACTTCGTGAAGCCGTTAATGGCTCCGTTTTTGTCAGTTGGGGGGAGCTGGTAGTCATCACCAAAGAATAGACCCACAGGAACGCCACCCCACCTCTCCCTTGAATTGTGACCGTTGTACACGCACTCCCTCACATGCTCTTCCGCACCAAAGACAACCTGAGAATTCAGCATGCTGCGTTCGTCCAGCATGAACACCAGCAGCTCCGTCAATTTCTCGTTCAGGGCTGATCTCTTTTGCTCGTTCAGTGACTTCCAAGGCACTTGTACATTGATGTCCAGGAGCTTGTGTAGAGTACACCCGCCAACATTATAGGCAGCGCTACCTGATGGTGCCGCCACTTTTACCGAGCCGTTGCAGTTTGTGAGCTCGCGTATGATGGTGATGATTGTGTTAATTATCAGTGACTTTCCACACCCGCCACACCCTACCACTGTTGCGCGCAATGGCTCATAATCTTCATCATTCGTCAGGAACTTCACCACTGTATCAATTACGGCAAGGACAATTATTTTCTGCTCGTCAGAGAGAATATCCACCGAATACTTGCTCCCGTCCGACCTAAGGGGTATGGCCAGGTTGTTTGCATTGGTGATTTCCAATTGTTTGCAGTCATCACGAAGCTGTTGTGTGTACACATCTCCATCAACTGTGGTATCACGCTCACCTTTGAAGGATGAGACGCTCCAATCATAATCAATTCCTCTGTCGACCTTCTCGCCCTTCAATGAATCTTGCCCATTTCTCCCATCGTCCAGGAAGGTGGAATTCTTCCATTGCAAATACTGCTCCGCATCGTGGTGATCTAATTCATCTAAGTCCACGTCTGCATCCAGCACCCCCTGTTTTGCAACCACCTCGATGCGTTTTTCTTGTGCGTATCTGACTGCTTGCATGTACTGTGTCCACACGTTGGATGGCACGTCTTTATCCTCCAGCATCTTCTTGAAAGTGTTGATAGTTGCCTGCTTATCTCGTGTGTCGAGAGGTTTGCGGACGCTCCACGGTTTATGCATTATGAGCATGCCCCTCGCGTAGTTGAAGTCAATGGGATGGCATGGTCGGCAATTCAGGCCGTTGGCAATCAAGATTCGGTCCTTCACCCTCCCGCTATCCTCGTCCCTCATGAAGGATTCTTTTATGAATACCTCGTAGAAGTATCGGTCGAGGGAGTAGTGGTCATGTTTAACGTCTCTGTTGCCATAGCAATACACTAAGTCCCTTGGCTTACGCTCAGTTGACTTGCGCAGCTTCATACAGCTTGCAAGTGGTACGTAGTTGATCTCGTCCGAACAAAGTGTCAGGCTCAAACGATCGATCTCGTGCACGGCCTCCTGAATGCTAATTAACCTCTTGCTGGTCATCCAGTTCAATGACATCTTTACCAGCGCATTGACGCCACTGATGTCATCAGAGCTTGAACTGCAAAAGCAATGTGCAAGTGAAAGTCGGGAGCAACAAGTCTCAGTATAAAATTCTGACAAGGGAGGAAAAATAAAGTTTTGAAAGAGAAAGTCACTTGGCTCACCTTTCTATGATATTTTGGATGGCTTCCTTCTCCTCTTTCGTGGTGTGGTTCTTCTTACTAGCATAGGCTAGACGTACTTGCACACGTTCTCAATTTCCGTCATATCTGGCTTATCGGGGTGAGACCTGTAAAGCAGTAGCTGGACATCACTATTGGCTCTCCATCCATGCAATACTGGCACGCAATGCTGGACAACTTTTTTTGATTTCGTCCGTTTCAGTCGAAAGTGCTCGATGCCCCTGCGATCAACGGCTATAACAGACGTATCTGATAACTCCCGACCCTCAGTGTCTGCTTTGCCGTACTCGGTCTCCTTTCCGTACTCAAACCGGCATTGTCTTGGCTCTGATTTCACGTTGTCTCCCAGGCAGTAATTGTCGCACTTGTGGACCATGCATTCCTGGCATAGCAGCCTGGCGTCCTCTTGGTGGCTCACACTTTCGCAGAACCGACCTTTCAGGGGAGAGATAGAGTCAGCGGATGAGTCTGTCTTGTGCGCCTCGTCAACTTCAACATCGGATGTCATGTCCAACACGGTTGTTGCATACTTCTCCATTATTTTCGCCTTCTCTTCCTCAGTCTTTGCTCGATAGAAATCATATAGATATGACTTGTTTTTGCCTATGGCGAGTAGGTGTAGATGTATCTGACCCCTGCCAGGGGCAAATTCGACCCTAGCCCAGTAATGCTTGATGCCCAAGGCGGTCTTCACCACGGTATCAAGGAAAACCTTTGCTCGTTTCATGAAAAAGTCGTTCACGAACAAGTTGTACCGTTTCACAGACGTACACATTGCCGCAAAATCATCGTCTAGTAGCTTCTGAGCGTGTTCATGATTGCCAGCCTGGCGCTCCAGGTCCACCATAATCCTTCGAAGATCCGGCCACCAATTCTCGGCACAACTCAGAGTTACGAAGTGAGTTGGTGGCCCGTGACCCCTCCCTATGTGATAATCGATCCAAGACTCGAGCTCCGCCGTCTTACCCCTCCAGAAGCTGTCGCATCCTCTGATATTCTTTGCAAAGTACTTCAATTTGCCTAGGTAAGAGAAATTCCCCCTCCTCGTCTGCTCCTGTAATTGTTCAACCGTAGGTGGATTCCTGCCAAGGAAGTTGTCATTTTTGTAGAAAAAGTTACCCTGTGTGTTGTTCAAGTGACGCTGAAGCATGTTGAAGACATATAAGACCAACATTTGATCGTTCAAGAATCGGCCGTCGTGGTAGTGCATCAAGTGCTGAGCCCAATCCACTAAGCTTTTCACCTTGCCTCGTCTAGGATCGTAAGTGTCCCCTATGCCTCCAGGGAACAACCACGGATAGGCGTTCACAAAGATTTGTTCTGTGGAGTCAAATTCACTGTGAGGTCAGCAAAGGGAAAGTGTACATCGTTGGTGTGCACGAGAAAGAGACACATTAGTGTAAGCGTCGTCAGAAGCAATAAAATGATACAATTTCGCCAAGGAGATACGAAACGGGCACTCACCAGAGCGGCTTTGTGTTGTCCACTGGAGGAAAATCAAGCGTGTCAAACTTCTGATTCGATTCCTTCCCTGCTTTTTCCAGTGATCTGATGATGTCTCCTTGCTCCTCTGTGGGTACCCTAGTCCTGTTGTTGGGATGCACGGTCGAGAAGGACAACTCATTGTCGTCATCATTGCCATCACACTGATTTCCCGAAACTGTCTCCGATGCTTCTTGCACTCCGTCACGCCTGCGCTTCTTCGCCCGCATCGTATAACTCTTCTCCACATCATACACGGTACCATTTTTGATCCAGTCCATATTTGATGAGTTAATTGTGATGTCCTTGTACCCGACGTGATGCACCTTCAGCCACCTCAACGCATTCAACACCTTGTCCTTGTTGACCTTAAAGTGCTGCGTATGAATCACCCCCGACGTTCTGTCGCTCAGATTGCGAACAAAAATTACCATGTTTGAATGTGTTTGTGGTAGCTCTGTACACATGCTCTCAATATCCTGGGCAAATGTCACACAGTGACCATATATCCCATACACCCCATTTCTGATATGGTGGGAGGGGATCAGTGGCGAACACCGCCTGATCAGCAGCTTCTCCGCCATCGTCAGAGATTTCAGTACCTCGGGAATATCATACCGTATTAATTTCTCACCATCGTCGTCATATTTGAAGTTCCCGTCGTCGTCACGCTCGTACCAGATCGGCTGCAAGTTCTCCTTCAGATACTTGTTGCTCTCCTGACATTTGTTTTTCTTGCAGAGACTACAGACATCATCACCCACGGTAAGACCCTTGGGCAATTCCTTGGCAACGCCCTTGGGGAATATCAGTTTGTTCTCCCTACAGACACAGCACGTAGATACTTGCAGTGTCCTCATTTTGTACTCAAACTTGATGATCTCTTCTTTGGTGCGCCTGCTGCGATAGGTCTCTCTAGTTCTACCAACCACACCGTGGTTGGTATTGTCCATGAACTGGACGTCGACCGACTCTGTTACATCCAGACTGATTGCACCGCTTTTTTCCCTATTGACCAAGAACCGCCTAAACTCCTTCTCCAGCTTCGTGAATTGTGTCTTGTACTTCTGAAGATGAATCTTCTTCTCATAAAACTTCTCCACGACACCAAATTGAAGCGACATCACATACAACTCATTTATTTTCTGCTTCGCCCGATCGTATTCATTTCCAGGGGCAGCCCAACAGAGATAATTTTCTGTCGGTCTTCTCCTGTCGAGTTTAATGTCCTCTCTCCTTACACGCTTTTTCTCAGTAATATCAGAGTTCACTGTCTTGCCACACGATGTCCTTTTGCGCTTATTGGTTGGTGTCCAGCTATTGGAATGCGCATCGCAGTTGAATGCTTCGTCATCGTCAGGTTGTGTTGGCGTCGATTGCTGCTCCGTAGCGAATGGTGGTGATGCGGCTGTGCTATCATGATCCCAGCTGTACGCCTCTTCCTCATCCTCTTCCTCGTCGTCGGAGAAAACATCCTCGTACGGTGTGATAATGATAATTTTCGTCAGACACTTCCACACGGGGTTTGGGTTGGGGAGGTGTCCGCCTTGATCCAAATGCTTGATCGACATTCTTCGCACTTGATGGACACCCTTGTGTAAAAAATCACCGTTGTCCAAGCCGATTATGTTCTGACTAGTCGAAAGCGCACCGATTGAAGAAATGGTACCCTTCTTCGCAACTGACTTGCGAGACCATTCCCTATATTCGATGACATCGCCAAGTTGGATGAACGTATTCAGTGTTGTGTTGTTGTTGCTGCTGCCGCCGCTTACCCTGATGGTGTCACCTGTTGGGTCGTGGTTAAAAGAAGGTATGGGAAAAGTGTGTGAGAATTTGAATTTCCGACAAGGGAGGAAAAATAAATTCAAATGTTTCAGACAAGGTTTGTTTTAGTATCTGTGAGCGAGGCTACAGCGATATTATCGGCCCTCGGGGCCCCGGTAAGATGCAGTGAAGCGGAGTCCGGGGAACCGGAGGTGCCTCCATTTCCATATACAGGGTTTGAGCCAAAATGAGCCAACTCGATTCTACAGGAAACCACGTAGGAATTAGTAACGAAGGATTTAGGAGATTTAAATCTTGAATGACACGTAGAGGCTCTGTAGACCATACCGGCGTAGGTTTTGTAGTGATTCCTACATAGAAAGCGAGAAGTACCTGGCTTAAAGGCACTTTTTATTTGGCTATATCCCTCATTTGGAGAAAGAGATACAGGAAACAGAGTGATTTAGATGCTCCGCATTCTCGAAATTGTTTGATTTGGTATGTTTTGTTGGCATTTTGATTGTATTTCGAGCATTGTGGTGGCAGTCTTGCTTCTCCCTTTCAGATATTTGCTGCAAAAATGCATGTCATGTAAATAGATCTGTGACTTTGTTGTTGCTGCTGCTGCTGATGTTTTTGTTGCGTGCTTGGAATGTCAGATTGCCTGAAGATGATGTTTGATAGTGATGGCTAATTGTTGCATCACAGTTTGGTGGTCAGGTGATTTAGTTGAATTCGTTCTTCCAATGAGTGTTCCAGTTTGTGATTGGTGACATAGATCTGTGCACTCTGTTGTTGTTGTTGTTGTTGCTGCTGCTGATGTTTCTGTTGCGTGCTTAGAATGTTGGATTGCCTGAAGATGATGTTTGATAGTGATGGCTAATTGTTGTATGGCAGTGTGGTGGATCAGTGACTCAGTTGATTTGATTCTTCAATATTCTTCACTGAGTGTTCGCTGAAGTGTTTTTGGATAGCTATGATGTTAGTCTCTTCTCTCATGCCACTATTCGCCCAGAATAAAACCAGGTTCTGGTTTTATTGGCAGACGGAGCGTTCTGGCCTCCCGCCCCCACGCTTCTCCCCACGCTTTGTTGACGTTGGATGTGATCCTTCTCTGTTGGTTGAGATGATCAGCGCTGCCGGTTAAATTGGCGGAGCTGATAGTAATCCCTTCTGATCTCCCCCCACGCTTCCCCCCCCCCCACGCTTTGTTGGAGTTGGATGTGATCCTCCTCTGTTGGTTTCGATGATCAGCGTTTCCAATCTTACTTGAATTGCTGCGTGTTTAGCTTGCATTTTGAGCCAGCGGTGTTGGTTTTCTTTCTCCCTTTCTGACATTGCTAAGCAGTTGGTGATTGCTTTATCCGAAGGGTGACATGTACATCTGCTGCACGTTGGTGCTGCTGCTCTTGCTGCGCTGCCGCTGCTTTTGTTTCATGCGATGAACTTTGGTCTGCCCCAAGATGGCATTCGGCCGATGGTTAATTGTTATTTGTTGCCGTCACTTAATTAATCTAATCTCGTCACCACACTCGTTTTATGCGTATCACTATTATACACTACCCCTTCGATAAAAGATGTAGATTGCCACATATCTATTGCGGCACATACTCGAGATGTGTGAGGATGCTTGGTGTGCATGCGCGATGTCGCTGATGCAGGCAATTGTTGTGCCATGCTGTTAGGGGTGGTAGAAAAATGAAGGCGATCGACCGAATCCAAATAATTTTGTTGTTTGATGTTGGCTGCATGACAAAATAATTGTATTCTAATGGCACTCCCCCATCCCCCACCCTTCAACTCGGTAGCTATCATTGTCGTGTCGATACGTCGCCGGCGATATGTAGAGCCGTAGATCACATCAACTAGCTTGATACGTTGAAATCGCCGCGTATCAGTCGCTGCGCCGTGGCGATGGGATCAAGATACACATGCTGATCACTAATTAACTCCCGGCGGTTGCCTTGTAAGCGCACAGAACATCATGCCGTCTCGCCATGGTTGTTTTGTGTGGCTGCTGTTGAGCTCGAAAAAACTTCTTCCAAAAAATCTTTGAGAAGCGACGTGGCGCGCGCGCGCAAAAACGAAGAGGGGGCGGGGGGCGAGCACACTTACCCACAATTTAGCAAAAGACTAGAGAAGAGAGTCAATGACATAGCATTGCAGAGCAACTTTACAGTCGGATACCCTGTAAGAAAAACAATTCCCAGAGACATAATGGGAGAGGCCCCGAGGGCCCGCATTACAGCACAGAACACTCTCACCACTTGGCACGCTGACAGGCTGTACGGCGCCATGGTGATAATCTGACGCACCAGCACCTCACGTGCCGGCAGCAATCTCTAGAGCAATGCTTCCAAGTGCACTCCATTTTTTTCGGACAAGGGAGGAAAAATAAACTGCAATGACAATAGTATGGCAGAATGAAAGAATGAACTCACCATTGCTCTCATAAATCAAAGGTTCGTCTTCGTCATGCATCAATTCATCGCCATCGCTGCCGCAAGACCAGACTGATCCGCTGCAGTCGGATGAGTGATTGTCATTGGTAAAGGCAACATCATCATCGTGGTCGTTGGCTTCCCCATCGGACTCAGAATCATCGAATAAGTTCATCACCACATCATGGACATCAGTTACCGCAGGCGTTTCTGATGAAGTATCTCGTTGCAAGCGATATTGTCCAGTAATCGATCCAAGAATGTTGTGTATTTCCACTCTCATCCTTGTTATATCACCTTTCGAAAAATCAAACAGGGAGTCCTCTGACACATAGCACTTCAACTTGTTGTGCACGTCGTTCATGGTGAGGCGTTTCTTCAGAAGCTGAATTGCATTGAAGGCGTAGCGGCATGTGAACATTCCGCAGTCAAAGGAATTGTCTTGGCAAACGACCTTCGGCGTGAGCAAGGGCAGGCATCGATGAGTGAACGGCCGAGATGTTTTATCCAACGAAGTGTTGTAGTGACGGTCCCATTCACTATTTAATACAAGCCTGATTGCCCAAGCGATATCACTCCCATTGTGCGTAGTTTTTCTACCGAGCGAGTCAAAGTGCACCATGCATGTCACCTCGTTAGTGTACGAAGCATCGCCCCATCTTTTTGAGGTCTGTTTGATCAGCGACGGATTGTATACTGCCACCAGGCTCCAGTGGTTGACGCCGTGAAAGGGAAACAGCAATAACTTCTTGTCGAATATGTTGATTTTGCGAAGCCAGCGTTTCAAATCAGATGAGTAGCTGTTTAATAGAACGCTGGAAAGGAAGTGACTCGAAAATGTGTAAACCTGGGAAGCCAAATCGTTGGGTGATTGCGGTATGCCAACCCACTTCATCCAAAAGTTGACAATCGAATCATTTAACCACGTTTCTGGCAATAGCGTCCTGACATCCATTCCATTGATGATAATGGGATTTCTCCCGATAGTGTCACGAAGGGAATTCAAGAAATAATTGCCATTACCATTACTACCATCGCGGTGGTTGCTGATTTCAGTGGAGTGCATGCCACAAGCTAGGAGTTGCGACGGATTGGTCGACAGGAATGGCAATGTGAAACAGTGTTCATTGCCAGTGACGAATGTTCGATAGCCACCAGGTGCGGGACTTGAAGACTTCTGTGCGCCTGCCATTGCTTTCGAAGTGTCGGCTACCAATCCTTTGCATAACTGACGAGACTTCGGGGATGATGGATCAGGATCCATCTTTTGCAGCCAAAGCATATCAGAAGATGATACCGCAACCTGTATATTGTTATTGGACCCTGTCGGTCTAAAGTCGAACAAGAATGACTCCTCCCCCGCCTCCATTCGATCGATAATGTCATTGGCAAGATCTTGGACATCCTGCTGGCTTATGCCATGCTTACCATTCCGATTGCGTTTCGTGTTGGCCAAGAACCACGCATTCAAATAAGCAACAATGTGCTTGCGTGCTGAAGATAAATGAACAGGTGAGGCGTTCAATGCGGACATGCTGCTGGAGAAGGTGAAAAAGATCTTGTGTGCATGTGCGTAGATTGAGATTGAGAGATGTCGCCGTGGAGGATAGAAGTAGAATGATATATTGCGGTCGTCGCCTAACGTTGTCACCGCTACTGCATGGCGATCAAAGCGAACATAATGCTAGTTGTCTAACTCTTCGAGTTTAGAAGATATGGATGGCCAGCTCAGCTCTACTTATCGCATGATGTTGTAAAGTTCTGTGGCTCAAGATGAGAAAGATTTTGCACTCTTGGCGGCAAAGATCTTTTTGACCTTTCGCGTGCGCCTTCAATTCAAGCCAATAGGCGCCAAACTAGCTATAAGACTAACATAAGACCGGCGCAAAAGGAATGTACAGGACAGAAATCGAGATTGAGGCCTCAAGATGGTGAGAGGTTCGAATTCAAAAACAACACCTTCGAAATTTGTACAAGCCTCGACCTCGAATTCTGTTCCTTTACAATCTTTTTGCGCCAGTCTTAGATATCTGTCTGAGACACATATCTGGAAAGAAAATTCAAAAGCAAGATATGATAGATACCTCTACTAGATGCGTATGTATGTAATGTACATGCATCACATCCATGACACATTTTAATTTTTTTCTGACAAGGTGCAAAAATTAAATAGCATTCAACACAATCTGTTCAGTATATGTTATGACTCAAATGCATTTGGTATGTGTCAGATGCATTTGAGTTTGAGCTGAGCCCAAATGCATTTGAGTGCACCTGAATGCATTTGAGTCATAACATATACACATATCTATCTTTGCAGAGCAACTTTATAGACAGATATAGTCATTCAAATTAAAAGTTACTTGACAAGAGCATACTCACCAGAGCAAAGCCCCGAGGGCCACACTGCAGCACACTCAGTACTTCCAGCACACACAGCACTGCAGGGACAGACCAGTTTATATGAACAAGAAAAATGTCGATATGCTCGTCAAAACGCAAAAGCGACATGGGGTGCCAATCGCCAGGCTCAGGTGTCGGTTCAAGAGCAACATGTCTGGCGACGCAGTCGCTTATCCATCGCATTTCTTCGGCAAGAAGATATTATTCACACTTGACGTGTGTGTTGGCGCACATGTTTGTCTGGAGACAGCTAATATCGATCCAAACTCAGGCTTGTTTGTTGGGGCAATCGGGAAAGTGATTGACATCGTCTACGACAAGTCGGTAGGGCCGAACGGAGACGTTGACGAGCGCCTTCCAAATTATCGGCCCTCGGGGCCCCGGATAGATTGCGTGAAACGTAATTCCGGGGTGCCGGAGGTGCCCTCAATTCTATGGTGAGCAATTGACCCCAAATGACCCCAGGTATTTCTACAGGAGCCTACGCAGGAATAGTATACGAAGGATTTAGGAAGAAACATTTCTTGTCTGACATGTAGAGGCCCTTTAGACCATACCGGCTACATAGTAGGAATTGATTTTGTATGGATTTCCTATGTAAAAAAGTACCAGGTATGCTCTAGAGCCACCTGAGTTTGAGCTAAATTGTCATTGCAAGAAAGTGCAAAACTAATTCATATGGTTCTCACAGTGCTGTGTGCGCGTTCATCCTGCAGAGAAGCTGGTAAAAGAGAAAAGAGAAGCAAAGAGAAGCAAAGAGAAGCAAAAAACAAATGACCGGACAAATGACCGGATCGGTCATTTGTTCAATTTGATTTGAAAATGTTCTTTTTGTTTTGAAGATGGCTGTCTTATTTGCAAAATAGATTTTTGAAGATGGCTGTCTTATTTTCAAAGCAGATTTTTGAAGATGGCTGTCTTATTTTCAAAGCAGATTTTTGAAGATGGCTGTCTTATTTTCAAATTAGAGTTTTGAAGATGGCTGTCTTTTTGCAAAAAAGAATGGGTGGGCGCGCACACAAGAGAAAAGAGACAAGTGACAGAAGAGCAAGAAACAACACAAAAGCATTGCAGAGCAACTTTATAGTAGGGTAACCCTGAAAAATAACCTAAGAAAGTAAAAGCAGCAGATATACCAAATAAGGCCCCGAGGGCCCGCATTGCAGCTCTCTCTCTCTCTCTGTCCTGTCGGCTCCAGAACAGGCTACACAGCCAGGCTGCACGGCACCAGTTTGATATCGTTGTGGATTTTCCTTCCTTTAAACCGCCGCCAAACATTGAACCTTGGGACAGGAAAAATCCAACGGTGAGTAAAGATTCGTACGACCGAGAATTTGTGACATCACCACTAACAATGTACATGTGAACTCCTTCCTTATTCTACACAGCACGTGCCCATACCGCCCTATACTCACATTTGCGGCAAGGGTTGTTGCACCGCAACTTTCATGCCACTGCAGATCGCATATGCGGTCACGATTCATCGATGTCAGGGGCTGGAGGCCGGATTTGACGAAGGAGATCGCTGGACTCGCATGGTGATTGATCCGTCGGATACAAAATGGGAAATTAGCCAAAACCTTGGAACCATGTATTGCTCGAATAGCAGAGGCAAAACATTCGGCTCGAAAGACGAAATGTACCCGCAGGACAGTGCAATATATTGGACGGGGTGCAACATCTCCATGGAAAGAATACAAAATTGCAAGAGAAAGCAAGATGGTCAGCCTTGCGAATCATTCAAGAAGCGGGCGAGGTGGGTGACCCACCTGGAGGAGAAGGCGGAGAAGACTAAGACGAATTACAGCAAGAGAAAGATGGATGAAATCACAAAGACGACGTATGCGGCGGCAATGAGTGGAGATCTTATCCAGGACAGATATGACCTCACGAGACGGATTACTGATATCATCACCAATCCGAACCAGAAGTGGAAGAAGGCAAAGGTGGATTATGAAATACCGCGCGACTATTTCTCCTAATTCAAATCCACAATGTGCTGGAGTATGACGAATAACTTATGGTAGTATATTTATGCTGCAGTAGACAGGAGAAAATTATTAGAATGGAGTGGCACTCTGTTCTTCTAGTTTCAGTAGTGGGGAGTCAGAAGGGGAGCAACCTGGGGGTGAAATCTGACATTTGGATCATTCATACGAGAAATATTACATGCTAAATCCACCATTTTACCGTATGCTGTCTTGTAATAGGGCCATCTAGCCAAAAAAGCTTTCTCAAAAAACGCATTTAAGCCAGGTACTTCTCGCTTTCTACGTAGGAACAAATACAAATCCTGCGCCGGTATGCTCTACAGGGCTTCTACGTGTCCTCCAGGTAAATGATACAACTAAATCCCAAACATATTAATTCCTACGTTGGTTCTACAAGGATTTTTTGGCTGAATTTGGCTGAATTTACCACCTATAGGGGTAGGGCACCTCCGGCACCCCAAAATTACACGTTGCGCTCCATTCTGATCGGGTCCCCGAGGGCCGATCAAACACGATGTTAAACAACTGCAATACAGCTGTAAAAGTACGAATCATCTGTTGATAAGTTATTTTAGATTCGTACTGTTTGGGCGGTTGATTTGATGTTGCGGCCGAGGTTCATGACGACTTCTGTTTGGATGGAAAATTTGAAAAAAGATATGTTGAGTAACTATTGTGGCGATCCTCCCACTTCAGCCACAGATACGGGCCTAAACAGGAGCAACATATCTGCATTCAGTGTGTGAATATGATGAGTGCAATCGGTTTTCCTAATGCTACTTTATGACGAATTTATTCCATCATCAAACGGTCAATATGATGCCATCGGTGGAGCCAATTTTTTTGCAAATCGACCTCCACTACCAACGTTGCCGATAGCAGCGGTGGCTACAGCGCTGCACTGCTACCCCTCTATACAAACAAATATGATATCACACCTGTCCAATGCGGGGGGTACCGTCAGAGGGGATGCTTGCACAAATGTATCAAAACATCACTCCAATCATCCTCCCAAATCCTCCTGAAATTTATTTCTGTTGATAAGTTATTTTAGATTCGTACTGTTTGGGCGGTTGATTTGATGTTGCGGCCGAGGTTCATGACGACTTCTGTTCGGATGGAAAATTTGAAAAAAGATATGTTGAGTAACTATTGTGGCGATCCTCCCACTTCAGCCACAGATACGGGCCTAAACAGGAGCAACATATCTGCATTCAGTGTGTGAATATCACCATGGCGCCGTACAGCCTGTCAGTGTGCCAAGTGGTGAAAGTGTTCTGTGCTGTAATGCGGGCCCTCGGGGCCTCTCCCATTATGTCTCTGGGAATTGTTTTTCTTACAGGGTATCCGACTGTAAAGTTGCTCTGCAATGCTATGTCATTGACTCTCTTCTCTGTCTTTTGCTAAATTTTGGCTAAGTGTGCTCGCCCCCCGCCCACTCTTCGTTTTTGCGCGCGTGCCACGCACGTTGCTTCTCAAAGATATTTTGGAAGTTTCGTCACTCCGAGCTCGGCCGGCAGCCACCTACCAGCCACACACAAAACAACCATGGCGACGGCCGGCGTTCAGTGCGCTTACAAGGCAACCGCCGGGAGTAATTAGTGATCAGCATGTGTATCTTGATCCCATCACCACGGCGCAGCGACTGATATGCGGCGATTTCAACTTATCATCAAGCTAGTTAATATTATCTACGGCTCTACATATCGCCGGCGACGTATCGACACGACAATGAATAGCCACCGAGTTGAAGGGTGGGGGATGGGGGAGTGCCATTAGAATACAATTATTTTGTCATGCAGCCGACATCAAACAACAAAATTATTTGGATTCGGTCGATCGCCTTCATTTTTCTACCACCCCTAACAGCGCATGGCACAACGATTGCCTGCATCGACGACTTCGCACACGCATCCTCACACATCTCTAATATTATATCGGAGATCAAGAGGAGCATGTGCCGCAATAGATATGTGGCAATCTACATCTTTTATCGAAGGGGTAGTGTATAATAGTGATACGCATAAAAACGAGTGTGGTGACGAGATTAGATTAATTAAGTGACGGCAACAAATAACAATTAACATCGGCCGAATGCCACTTTCAACGCATGAAACAAAAGCAGCGGCAGCGCAGCAAGAGCAGCAGCACCAGCGTGCAGCAGATGTACATGTCACCCTTACGGATAAAGCAATCACCAACTGCTTAGCAATGTCAGAAAGGGAGAAAGAAAACCAACACCGCTGGCTCAAAATGCAAGCTAAACACGCAGCAATTCAAGTAAGATTGGAAACGCTGATCATTGAAACCAACAGAGGAGGATCACATCCAACTCCAACAAAGTGTGGGGGGAGAAGCGCGGGGGGGTAGGTCAGAAGGGATTACTATCAGCTTCCGCCAATTTAACCAGCAACGCTGATCATCTAAACCAACGGAGAAGGATCACATCCAACGCAACAAAGCATGTGGGGAGAAGCGTTGGGGCGGGAGGCCAGAAGCTATAAGCCCTGGCCCTTCAGGCACTTTGCGATTGCCCCCAGTTTCTCAAAAAAATCGCCGATCCCCACAAGACCAATCCGCATCCCTAGCAGAACGACGGCAACAATTACAACGAAAGCAGTAAGTGCAATAATATAATAAAACACTCTCTAGCCCAGAATTTCATGCTGAATCCAATGGTGCACTCGGCGAGGCGCTATCTTCAACACCTACAGACGTATTGACAGAGACACCAGCGGCAGCAATTTTTGTGCCAAAACGAGGGAACATGTCGTCGGCAGTCTAATAATGGCATAGATAACTGACATGTGGCGTCCCCCAAACACTCGCCGCACCGTATGGGTGTTGTGTATCGATGTATTGGGCCGATATGCCATGTGGACAACCATGGATACGCAGTAATGCCTGTCGGAGTTGACACCTTTTTTATGAGATTTTATGTCTTCTTCCACTAAATCACCTCCCTCTCCAATTTTATGTTGCAGGAGACAATAATTGTTATCACACAGTTGCATCACCATCATACTATTGAATAATAATAATGGGAGTCAAGAAGGCGACGAAAATCTTTTCAACAAAGAGATTAAAGAAGACAACTCTGGCAAAGTTGCGGCAGGACATCATAGAAGGGTGCGGATAGTGACTACAAAGTAATTGTTGCAGTGGATGTATCTATCCACATGCGCCAATCCTTGGCAAATAAAAGACAAAATAGTAAGGTTCAAGGATAGTGATAATGATTCATTGGAGAGTAATATCATCGGATACGAATTTGGTGGCGAGTTCTTGTGCGTTGGCACCATGCACTCGGAAGACGAGAATGATGATTCCAGTTATGACGATGAAATGGCCAGTAAAGATGATGACACTTCAGAGACTTCTGACAATTAAATAATAACTTAGCTTCATTTACGACTGTAACGAGACTTTGGAAAGAATTCATTGTTGGCAGGCACCTGCAGGCAGCTGTAGTAGTTTGCCATGCCATGTGACCAGGCCCACATGTCCCTGAGGTAATGATAATGATGACGCGGCACAATTCCTCCAAGACCTCCAAATCGTTTCACACGAGAGAAAACAACCTCACTAGTGTATCTCATCTCGCAAGCTTTTCTATTCCAATCAATTTGTTCTTCAGTGAACTGTGCACCATTCCCCCCAGTAAGAAACGCAGGATGAATGACCGGATTGTAGTTTGGATAGTAACCAGTTGTACCATCGAAGCCCTTGTCTCCAGATATCAAGTACCCGACTGGTATATCTCGGAACCTACCATGGCCAGTCCAAAGTCGCACAATTGCCTTCTCACTGGACCTTGAGAACAACGGATCCGTGAATTCATGTACAAGTCCCATTGGAGTGGACCATGTAATGCCACGGACTGCAGATGCATGAACCTTATTGCTCGCTAGAAGTACATTGACATACCTGTCTGTTCGTACGGTGTGAACAAGTACATCCGTTCCATCGACAATCGAAGCAACTGGGCTGGAAAAGTCAAGATCGACATATGACTGTGGGTATGTCTTGTCCAAGAACTCTTTGG
Source organism: Skeletonema marinoi (assembly GCA_030544225.1). Classification (NCBI taxonomy): domain Eukaryota; phylum Bacillariophyta; class Thalassiosirophyceae; order Thalassiosirales; family Thalassiosiraceae; genus Skeletonema; species Skeletonema marinoi. The sequence continues at coordinate 5,901,658 of CM060485.1, read as the reverse complement.
TTAGGTGAAGCCTAGCCATGTGCTCACCAACTTCACGGAAGTGCGGCGCCCATGCTTTGATGCATTTGCCAACGAGATGTCTTTTGCACCCAAATATAGTGGCAATGAAGTCTTGCTCGTATCCATTCTGAAAAAATATCAGCGCAATTAAGCAAGTCTCAAACTTCGTCAGCCTCTTGGCACGTCCATTTTGATCTTGTATCGTTTCAATCGTTTGCTCCTCGTGATCTACGTCGAACATATCCTTCAAGAATTGTTTTGTGACATCCCAAGACGAAAGTTTGCTTCCCTTTTCCGTGTCCTCCAATTTGAAGTAGATCCTAGCAACATTTTTATTGTTCTCGTGATATTTGTCACTGGAGATATTTAGGCGGTTGAGGCCGAACTGTCTTCCCTGCACGTAGTCTTCAATTGCAGCGTTGTGGTTGCGCTCCATTTCCTCTTGAAGTTGTTTTGATTGTTGCTTGTTCCGTAAGTGCATCTTCTCTACCTTTTCTGCCAAGATGCACACAGTGCGCTGCAAATCTTCTTTGTTCTCCATGGATCGTCGCGGCATTTTGTCAACAGGCATTGCCACATCATCTTCATTCCTCTTCTTGAACGAATGCCCATAGATTGAATCTCTACATCCCTTAATAACATCCATCAGTTGAAAATGTGTTGCTGCATGTTTGTAATCATCCATTGCGCGTTTGTAGCTTGGCACAGGTGTGTAAACCTTCTTTCCATCTATCTTCTCCTTGAACATGTCAGCAGCTGTATACTGTCCGGTCTCCAAGAGCCCGGCTTTCTTCAGAAATGCTTCGTCGAGATGGTCCTTAAATTGTATTACTCCTGGAGACAACAAGTTCCTGTACTACGGCAGGATGAAAGTGATGGGCTGCAATAACTTTCACCCGTTGTTTGGTAGGACTGCTTTTGTTGTTGCGTTTTTCAGCTGCCTTCTTGGCTTCTTTTCGATTATCAATTGATGCATATTCTGCTGCGTTGCTCTTTCCAAGTCCAAGGTGATGGCAACAGCGTTCAACTTTGAATTGTTTCCGCTCTGGATTATTCGTCCCACCAATGGCTGGCATAACCAATTTACACCCGCGGGCATCATTCAGAGCAGCAAACCACCGTGATAACTGGCCACAAGACGACTCCCCACAAATGCAAGCATTAGTTTTGGTTTTGTTTGTGGTCACACTAATGATTTCCCAGCCGATGTCTTCCATATTGTCCTGCAACATAAAATTGGAGAGGGAGGTGATTTAGTGGAAGAAGACATAAAATCTCATAAAAAAGGTGTCAACTCCGACAGGCATTACTGCGTATCCATGGTTGTCCACATGGCATATCGGCCCAATACATCGATACACAACACCCATACGGTGCGGCGAGTGTTTGGGGGACGCCACATGTCAGTTATCTATGCCATTATTAGACTGCCGACGACATGTTCCCTCGTTTTGGCACAAAAATTGCTGCCGCTGGTGTCTCTGTCAATACGTCTGTAGGTGTTGAAGATAGCGCCTCGCCGAGTGCACCATTGGATTCAGCATGAAATTCTGGGCTAGAGAGTGTTTTATTATATTATTGCACTTACTGCTTTCGTTGTAATTGCTGTCGTCGTTCTGCTAGGGATGCGGATTGGTCTTGTGGGGATCGGCGATTTTTTGAGAAACTGGCGGGCAATCGCAAACTCGGCCAGGGCCAGGGCTTATTGTACCGTCCGCCATAAATAAACCAGAAACTGGTTTATTTCTGGGCGAATAGTGGCATGAGAGAAGAGACTAACAATCATCAAGCTATCCAAAAACACTTCGGCGAACACTCATTGAAGAATCAAGTCAACGAAGTCACCGATCCACCACACTGCCAACAACAATTAGCCATCACTATCAAACATCATCTTCTGGCAATCCGACATTCCAAGCACGCAACAAAAACAGCAGCAGCAACAACAACAACAAGAGAGTCACAGATCTATGTCACCAATCACAAACTGGAACACTCATTGAAGAATCAAATCAACTAAGTCACCGATCCACCACACTGCCATACAACAATTAGCCATCACTATCAAACATCATCTTCAGGCAATCCGACATTCCAAGCACACAACAAAAACAGCAGCAGCAGCAGCAACAACAACAACAACAGAGTACACAGATCTATGTCACCAATCACAAACTGGAACACTTATTGGAAGAACGAATTCAACTAAATCACCCGACCACCAAACTGTCATGCAACAATTAGCCATCACTATCGAACATCATCTTCAGGCAATCTGACATTCCAAGCACGCAACAAAAACAGCAGCAGCAGCAACAACAACAACAACAACAGAGTCACAGATCTATTTACATGACATGCATTTTTGCAGCAGATTTCTGAAAGGGGGAAGCAAGATTGCCACCACAATGCTCGAAATACAATCAAAATGCCAACAAACCATATCAATTCAAACCATTTCGAGAACGCGGACCATCTAAATCACCCATCTTTCCTGTATCTCTTTCTCCAAATGAGGGATATAGCCAAATAAAAAGTGCCTTTAAGCCAGGTACTTCTCGCTTTCTATGTAGGAATCACTACAAAACCTACGCCGGTATGGTCTACAGAGCCTCTACGTGTCATTCAAGATTTAAATCTCCTAAATCCTTCGTTACTAATTCCTACGTGGTTTCCTGTAGAATTGAGTTGGCTCGTTTTGGCTCAAACCCTGTATATGGAAATGGAGGCACCTCCGGTTCCCCGGACTCCGCTTTGCTGCATCTTCCCGGGGCCCCGAGGGCCGATGATGAGTGCAATCGGTTTTCCTAATGCTACTTTATGACGAATTTATTCCATCATCAAACGGTCAATATGATGCCATCGGTGGAGCCAAATTTTTTTGCAAATCGACCTCCACTACCAACGTTGCCGATAGCAGCGGTGGCTACAGCGCTGCACTGCTACCCCTCTATACAAACAAATATGATATCACACCTGTCCAATGTGGGGGGTACCGTCAGAGGGGATGCTTGCACGAATGTATCAAAACATCACTCCAATCATCCTCCCAAATCCTCCTGAAATTTATTCAAAAAGTGCATGAAAATCGACAATCGTCATCTTACTGACAGCAAAAAGGTCGTCTCCACCCTCGCAATAAATATCAATGTCAATTATGTTTGGAATATATACCAAGGAGGGTGTGTGAACAAGATAAACGATGTTTCTAATGTTCTTCATGATCTGGGGCAAATGCGAGGGAACACCAAACTACAGTCGCTAGTGCCACAATATCACCACTACAGCAATGAATGTTGGCGCAGCAGAATACCCAACATATTCATTGAGAGATAATTAATGGATTCCATCATCAATGGATCAACAATTCATCAATAACATAAAGTTTTGTGTCAGCATGAAGTTTTTGCAATACTTGTATCCGAGTAGCAAATCACAATATATGTAAGAGTAAGCACAGTTATGAGCTGAAAAATGCTCACCAGATCCAACTCATGGCTTAAACATATGATAATAAACACTTCTTTTATATTTTAATAGACACAATGGCGTAGGAAGAGTTGATATTAGGTCCCTACGGGGCGGAAATGCCATTGTGGGAGGTTTGTGTTTCTATCCGGGTGTGTCCACAACATACATAGGAATTAGTACATAGGTACTATGCAGTGCGGCACTTTAAGTGTGACGCTGCGCACCACTTATTGCGGCAGTGAGGGTTGGGATGTGTTTGAACCCAAGACATTTCCTTCCCTGCTATCAGTACCAAGTATAATGGGCCACAAGAGGCTTCTAGTTGCTGTGCTGAAGGCATTACACACGATTCTCGGAAGTAAGAATTGTTGCTGGCCACCCTCCCATAGTTATAGTCGGATAGCTGCCCTATACCATACAGAATGGAAATGGCAAGTGCCCATGGATAGCAGGAATATATGTGAAATGTTAGTAATGTATGACATTGTCAATACTGGTTGTCTCTTCTCTGACTCATTGATTTGCAACCATTCTCAAAGTGTCCATATTTATACTAATTCCTCTCTTTGCATGTCCTCCTTGTAAAGCAGTTGAAAGCAACACCTTTTCACTATCAAAAGGATGCAGAAATCCTGTTCTTTAGTATGCAATCGAGAGTTACCATATATATGGATGACGAATGCTCGAGTCCGATAGTAGGGGAGTCCCTTCTAGAACGTGTGCGTCACTGTCAAAGGAAGCCAGATGTCACCGAACTTGAACCATGTCGGTCAACACACACTTTAAGATAATAATGAATTTGTAAAGAGCCGTAGCAGCCGTACTTTTCGACACCGTTGTGTCCGGTAAGAATCAGGATAGGTTCCGTAGGAAACCTTGATTAAGTTGTGCTTTGTCCTGTGGGAATTGCACACGTGTAAGATTCACAGTACTTGCTGAGTTATTTCCATTGTCTTCTGTCTTTCTTCCTAGACTTCCTCATAATATGGTATGGCATATTCTGACTCAATCACAATCATATACACATCTTATCACCTGGATCACATCATTTGTCCCATCCAAGATAGAATTCGCCCCAAAATCCTAATTTCAGACGTCTTTTATTCATCTGGGGCTCTCCATTTCTCACCTTGGTGCCATGTAGGACTGCATGCATTTAAGGAATGTAATTCCTTCACATCCTTGCACACAGCCCAGCTGTTCAAGAAAGGGAAGGCATCGACTTGATCGTTTTGGACTTCTCTCTTATCACCAAGCTTTACCTTTACCGATTGGTACCAGCCTCGCCAAGCATCATTTTATTGTTACTGTAAAATGATCTCCAGTTCAATTGACAACTAAAGAATTCAGTCTGATCCACTAGAGGTAGAGGCAACATGCATTATGGTGTGCAGATCATAAGCAAATTGCAGTCAACCTTTACTTTACAGATCAATGCATAAGTATGTACTTTGATGTGACTCAAAGTTGGGGATAATAATGCACGTAGAGTTAATCACTCCTCAATGCCTAAGAGAGTCAGGTACAGTCCCAGGCATCTTCATAAATGACTGCATTTGATGTCGGCATCGGACGGCATCTTCGAACTCGGGATCCTTGCAATCAGCTCGATCTGGATCACGCGACCGGCGAACGAAGCGATGTCGCATCAATTTTCATGCATACATTTGTTTCAAGAGGCAGAGGAGAGAGTTGCCTACAACCACCAATCCATCAATCTTATCAATCGGCGAATGACAATATAACGTTATAAGTGGACGCTGTCTGCCCCCGCTATCATACTTTGTCGAATTTCATATACAATAACACAACAAACAGTATCGACCCAGGCCAGCCTCATCGAACGACATATCTTAAAATTACTCAATTGCCCCCATAGCAAGATGAAATGGTTCGACACTGGCAACAAATCCTCCTCCGGCAATTCATCCTCCACCGGAGATCATCCCATGACTGTTGAATTTCCATCTCCAGTCGAAGAACCAAATAATAATAATAATGAAAGTTCCTCGGAGGATAATAAATTGTCGTGTCAACAAAGTAATGCTTCCTCGGAGGATTTAATGGACAATGCCTACAACTCGGCGCATAATGTGGATAATGATACGATATTACGACGAATCTCGGAAGAAGTCTCGGATGAAAAGTCTCTCTTCAACACCAACAATACTATTACTACTGCCATCCTTGATAATGACACGACGTTACCTTTGGAGAAGGAACGAGAGTGCCCCATGCCCACTCGTCGTCAATCCTCCTACAATTCCGAAGAGGACGAACAACATGAATATCAGCGAGATAACTCGATCAACATTGTCGAAGAGGAAGATAATGAGTTATTAGGATCGATAGCGGGTGGGCGGTATGGGGGACGGCCTAGCATGAGATGTTCCACGTCGTCCAATGAAGACGGTAATAATATTCCATACACAAACAATTCCCACTATCTTGTGGCGAGTAAACGAAAGGTCGTTTCGTCAATGACCAGCATTACAAGACGTTCTGGAATGGGGAGTGAGGTGATATCCACTGCAATTGCTACCGGTGGTGGTGGTGGAACGACGACGACTAATAGTTATCATCCGAAAAACTCGGCTGGTAGTGGTGGTGGTGGTGTGAATACTAACAATAATAATGAGAGGGAGGAGGAAGTGGAGGATGGGTATGATGTTAGAGCTGCTTTTGAGAAGGAGCACAAGGGTGAGTTGGATGATGTGCTTTGTTGATGATTGTGTTTTTGGGTTGCGTTTGATTGTTGCGTTGGGGGGAGGTTGTATCTATGCAAAACATAGTATGTGCGTATGGCAGGGAAGTGGAGGATCAGTGAGAATGATTTAGTGAAAACACGAAGGGGCCGAACTCTTATAAATCGGCACGTACTATGCAGTGGATGAGGCGAGGAGCTTATTGGGCGGGGGGATGGATGCAATGATTGTATTTTACTGTGTCATTCTTACTTACCATATTCCATATCTGTATCTTGTTTCTTACACTCTCCTCATTCCTTTACCCTCACAAATATACAACCGCTATTCATTCAGCCGTCCGCAAATTCAAAGTGGTCGTAGTAGTAGTCCTCGTCGCAGCAGCCGTAGCAGTCTCAGCAGTAGTCTACCGCTTCACCTCCAACGGAGAACGTCAAAATCTTCAAGCCGAATACAACGACTATGCGGCAAAATTCATCACCAACTTTCATCATTTGGCGGTAATGAGACAATGGGCTGCATACTCTGTCGCTGCACAATTTACTGCCAAGTGTTTGGATAATTATGGTCCGGAGGAGAAACCGTGGCCGAATGCGACATTGCCGGATTTTCATGATCAGGTTAGGGGAGCGTTGGTTTTGGCGCATGGGGTGAATATTGAGTTTAGTCCGTTCTTTCCGAATAATGAGACGATTCGGAGTGAGTGGGAGTCATATGCTGTGGAGAGTGAGGTGAGTTATTATCTGCTTATATAGTTGTCACGTTGCACTTCTGTTTAGAGAATTCCCAACAATCGCTCATCCTTGCCAACTTCATTCGATCTGCACAGGCAATGACCATGTTTGTTCCCGAATGGGCAAAACGTCACACTGCAGAGGGCGGTGGAGATCATGGTGATCATGGCGTTATGGACCATGGTGGAGCGATGGATTCACAGGCACATGGAATGGACGGAAATGCTGGGCATGACATGGGGGGAGGAGACATGGGAGGAGTGTCCAACATGGAGGCCAATCACGACGTGGGAGACACTTCCTCGTCTTCCACTCATAAGATGGATTCAGAGTTTGATATGGGACCAGACATGAACGAGGCGGTAGAGTTAGCTGACGGGAAACGCTTGCTTCGAGGAAGAACTCTCCAAGGTGACCACGACATGTCTCATGTCGGAACTTCTACCAATGATGAGGCTCACGTCGAAACTCCTCATCAGGATCATCCTGCTAATCATGATAAAGTCGAGCCCATGGCTAATCTGAAGCCATACGACGATGGCGGATGTGTTGGTATCAGTGAAGTATCTAAAGATATGCTTCCTCCATCTTGGGGGGGGACGTCATCGACCCACGTCCATCCAAGTCGACCGATTGATGAAGGAATCTATACCATGGACGGGGTTAAGTGAGTATATCTTTGGCGGAGAATTTGAATTGCTATACAACTGATTCGTTGCTCATTCTTGTTCATTGCTAATGTCTTCCAATCCACAGTGTGGTCGATGAGACTCATGATGCTTCAGAGATGCCTTACCTCGCCCCGTCGTGGCAAATCCACCCACCAATTGATAACGAGGGAAGAGTGATGTATAACGAATATTCGGATTGTCATCGCCGGCGAGCTATCAATACAATGCTTAAAACAGGCGGACCAGCAATGTCTGAGGTATTAGTTGGGTTTGAAGACCATCATCATTTTTTCGATGAGCCTGCGAGCATTCTGCTGTATCCTGTACACAACAATTTTGATGAAAAGGATCGGACCTTGGTTGGTTTCGTGACAATTACATTCCATTGGCTTGGCACATTTTGGAACATCCTTCCTCATAACATCCGCGGTGTCGTAGCAGTCATTGAGACATCATCGGGACAAACGACAAGCTTTCAAATAAACGGCAAGCATGTAAGTGCATCTATGTATTTCGTTGCGTGTTTGACATCACCGCTTGCTGACAATATCATATCTTCTTTTCATTAATCTGAAACTTCTTTCAGGGAATCTTCATGGGTGAAGGAGACTTGCACGATAAGAAATGGGAGCACATGAGACATAGCTCGAGTGTTTACCGAGTCTACGAAAAAGATAACGACGTTAGAGAAATGGTAGGCCATCATCGTGACCTTTTTCGCTATCTGGAAGAATTAGGGTCAGGTGAAGGTGAAAAGGCCTCTGAAGCCCTCGTCGATGGAGAGCATATCGATTACAAACTTCACATTTATCCATCAGATGAATTTGAAGCATGCTATTTGACGAATCAGCCCAGAATATTCTCCTTGGCAGTGTCTCTGGTATTCCTAGTCACTGTTATTTCGTTCATTGTTTATGACATGCTTGTAGAAAGACGCCAGAAGAAGCTTCTTGAGAATGCTGAGCGCAGTGGTAAGGTCGTGGCTTCTCTGTTCCCAGCAATGGTTCGAGACAGGCTTTTTTATGAGCGCCAAACGAGGGACGAGGAAAGAATGAATACGGGGCTCTCAAGGGGGGTATCTGAGATCGGTCGTCTTCGGAAATTCATGGCCCCGGCGCCTCACCAGTCGCAATCGCAATCGCATTCTAACGACTCGGATACAGCCACGGCTGTTTCAGGCTCTGCTCCTGCAATCGCTGACTTATATAATGATACGACAGTTTTGTTTGCCGATATAGCAGGATTCACTGCGTGGAGCTCGGAGAGAGAACCAACGCAAGTCTTCCAACTGTTGGAGTCATTATTTTGTGAGTTTGATTCGGAAGCTAAGTCAATGAAAGTGTTCAAGATCGAAACGATAGGGGACTGTTATGTCGCAGTCACCGGTCTCCCAGAAGCTAATCCAGATCACGCTGTAATTATGGCTAAGTTCGCACAACGCTGTTTGTTGCGTTTCAATGAATTGACCAAAGAGCTTGAGCTTTCTCTCGGACCTGGTACTGCAGATTTAGGTATTCGAATTGGGATGCACAGCGGGCCTGTTACCGCGGGGGTTCTGAGGGGGGAGAAGGCTAGATTCCAATTATTTGGGGATACCATGAATACCGCATCTAGGATGGAAAGCACTTCAATCAAAAACATGATTCAAGTTACAGCAGACACGGCAGCTTTACTGAAAAAGTCTGGCAAAGGACACACCCTTATTGCTAGGGAAGGGTTGATAAAAGCAAAGGGAAAAGGATACATGCAAACATATTGGCTTCGTCCTACGTCATCGTATTCTTCTGATTCGGGCAACCTTGCAGAGAGGGTAGATACACTACGCGTTAGTCAGCACGAAGTCGATCACATTCATTCAAGGGCACAGCAAGATGTGGCTCGGGAGAAACTTGGTCTCCCTTCTTTCAGCCACCATCAACAAGATTTATTAGCTGACAATACAAAAATGCAACAAGAGCTTGTCCATTCGTGGAATGACACTGGGTTCAACGACATCAGTAAAAATGACTTGGAAGAAGGACTGAATCGATTAATCAAGTGGAACACGGCGGTTCTCGAGTCAATTCTAACGAAAATTGTTGTCCAACAAAATGAGCAACGGAAACAAAACTCGTTCAAGCCGTCCAAGGACGTCATCGAGTACGACGAGTCGGCTCGGTTCCACGAAGAAATTGCTACTGCTGTCAAAATGCCACCCTTCGATCGAGAAGCCATGTCTGCAGCATACCTAATGCCTTCTAATGAGAAGGTCAATCTCATACCACCCATAGCGAGAGAAGAACTTCGAGGATACGTTGCTAGAATTGCCTCCATGTACCAAGATGTGCACTTCCACAGCTTTGAACACGCATCGCATGTAACTATGAGTGCCCAGAAATTGATCAACAAAGTCGTTCTTCGCAATTCTACAGAGCTGAATAATAGCTTGCACATGCTTGGGGATGATAAAAAGAAAGGCGAGAAGGATCTTCAGAAACAGAAGGAGGCTGATCTTTTCTTCTCCACATACGGCATCAGTTCTGACCCGCTCGCTCAATTCGCTGTTGTCTTTGCAGCCCTTGTTCACGACGTTGAGCACAGGGGTGTCCCTAATGTACAACTTATCAAAGAGCAGCCCGATCTTGCGATGAAATACAAGAACAAGAGCATTGCAGAGAATAACTCTATCCGCATCGCTTGGAGCGAGCTCTTGAAGCCAGAGTTTGCCAATCTTCGCCGTTGTATATTTGGAAGCGACGGGGATGAGTCACGGTTTAGGCAGTTGTTAATCAACGTGGTCATTGCAACTGACATTACAGATAGGGAACGCAGAGCGGGTGAAAGAGAACGCTGGCAGGCAGCTTTCCTCAGTAATGGCGACGATTTCAACTGGGAGAAAGAGTGGCAAAACAAGAGCGAAGATAAATTGCCTGACATTGACGTTAGTCTCAAGGCAACAGTTGTGCTGGAGCAGATTGTGTTGGCTTCGGACGTTGCACACACGATGCAGCACTGGTTGACTTACGTGAAGTGGAATGAACGTCTCTATAAGGAAATGTGGGCAGCCTACGCCAGCGGCCGTGCTGAGAAGGATCCGACAGAAGGGTGGTACAAGGGAGAGATCGGCTTTTTCGACGGTTACATTATCCCCCTAGCAACAAAATTGAAAGAGTGCGGTGTTTTCGGAAATGCCGGTGACGAATATTTGGGAAATGCTCTGAGAAATAAGGCTGAGTGGATTGAGAAGGGCCAAGCTATTGTGGCGGAGTTTGAAGCGAAAATCAAACGCAAGAGTGATGTAGACACATGCGATGCAGGCACGCTGAGAAAAGGCTACCATAGTACTTCCTGTTTGATGAATAAATAATTAATTAAAATAAAAGGTACATTACTTGTAACAAATATTAATTTCATCAAGCAAGTGATAAGTATTGAAGCATATCGAATATGCTTGTAACAACTGAGGGGTTCATAATTTAAGGGTTAGGGATGCGTTTTTTTCTCCATGTGTCTTTAGTGATTTTCTTCTCAGGAAGCAGATTCTTCAAACTCATGAAGTTGCCAGTATTAAATGGCGTCTTAATTGGACTGACAGTCTCTTCGGCCTCGTTCACTTTCTTTACTTTCTTCTTTTTGCTTGGTGGTTCAACGTAGTCGCTACCCTTTGCACTTTCAAACACATCTTCCACTGCCTTTTCAAAGTCTTCAAAAGTAACCAAACAGTCTGCTATCGAATTTTGATCACTGTTGCCGATATCATTCAATCCCATGGAATCCTGCGTCACTTTACCGGCAAAATCAGTGACAGCTCTTTCAAGAGCTCGGCTTGCTGCCGCCCGACTTACTCCTGCGAGACTAGCACCACTCATCCCATCAGTCTCAACTGCAATTAGATCAAGCATCTCATCAAATGATGGTACCCCCTCGCTACCTTGAACTTGTAGACGCTTCCATGCAGGCGTCCCCTCTGGACAATCTCTAACCAACACCCTTCCACTCTTGATCATATTGCCCATGTGAACTTTCAGAATAGCAACTCTCTGCTCCACAGTCTTTGGTTTAGGAACTTCTATCTGCACCTCAAATCGTCCCGGACGCATCAATGCAGGATCAATCAATGATGGTTTATTCGTAAGCCCAATCAGTAGCGTGGGAACGCCCAAATCACTCACTCCGTCCATCTTGGCCAACAATTGATTAACAACACTATCTCTAGCGACTCCTGCATCACCCTGATCACCACCTCCCCCCGCCCCACCACGTGAACGCGCAATAGCATCAAATTCATCCAAAACAATGACATGTAATGCCGAATTGGCCAAATCATCCCCATAGTTCTTCTTGTAATTGAAATAGATATCCGGTGGGTTATCAAACACTTCACGTAGATTCTTTTCACTTGATCCCACGAATTTGTCCAAAATCTCAGGACCGCTCACAATGGTAATTGGACGTGCGGGGGACAAGATTGATCCCAATTTACGTGCCAACAATGTCTTTCCACATCCGGGAGAACCATACAATAGCAATCCACGTACGGGTTGAATACCCAATTCACTCAACAGCGTTGGAGGAGCCGCCAATGGGATCCACACACGACGTTGAATTTCAGACAACACATCATCAAGTCCACCAACACCAAGTGTTTCCCCTTCAAACGCTGATCCAGCTCCGGCACGTGCAATTAGTTCAGATGCCTTGATTGATCCAAAGTCACTTGCAGCACTAACCATCGAGTCATTGTTGGTTGTAGCTGCTGCACCATCATCACCCAAAGAAGAAGAAGAAGAAGATGAAGAAGAAGTCATGGCACTCTGCAATTCCTTCTTGTCTTGTGCAAACTCCACCAAATCATCCACATCTCTACTTCTACCACCCATTCCTCCCTCCACCATGCTTGATACAAATGGATCCCCTCCCTTGGAATTCTGCATACGTGCCGATAATGCCGATCGAACCCCCTCCTGACCCTTATTATTATCGGTGCTGCCGCCATTATTGATGTTCTTTTTGATTCCAGTCACAGTATTGTAATGATTCTCCAACGAGTTCCGCTCTTGTTGCTGTTGTTCCCATTTCAATCGTTCTTCGGCCAGATTGATTCGATTGCCAGTTTGTTCATCGGCTAGCGTGGTTGGTGAATAGTTGTTCTTTCGGCCCGTTTGGATTGGTTCATTATTTCCTCCACAAGAAGAAGAAGACAGCGATGCATCATAGTCATGATTATTATCTGCATACAAGTTTCTGAACCGCCGATCATTATTGTCATTATTCTCGTTACCAAAGCCAACATTAACCTTAGCATCACTTTTAGCATCACTGTTACTGCCAGCAGTCATATTTTGCTGATCAGTCGCAGGCACATGCTCCACCTCCTCCACCGGCGGAGGCACCTCCAGCGACATGCCGCTCCGTTTCACCATCCGCTCGGCACGATCGTAGAGTGTCGCATCCATGGATAACCGCTTGACTTGCTGTAAGATGTTGTAGGCGCGACGGCGAGTGGACATGGAGCCGGTGATGATGTATTTGTCGAGGGTTTGTTCGAGGTTGGAGAGGAGGGTTGTGATGTATTTGGTGTTTTGGTCGAGTTGACGTTGTTGCGACTCGATAGCGATGGTGTCGTTCGTGACGTCATCATCGTTACTGCTGCCGCCGTCGTTGCAATCATCATCACCAGTGGCTGCAGTTGCCGTAGACGAGGAGCGTCGTTGCATCGATTCGTCGTCATCGTCTGATGATGATGTGGAGGCTTGCAGAATGATCAAATTATTTGATGCTCTCTTTATTCCTGGAAATGACGGCGACGACGCTGAGCTGCTACATCGGAACGATGACGACGACGACGACGGCAATGGTGGCAGCAGCCCTAGTGGACTGGATCCATGAAGATTGCAGAGCAGCAGCAATACGAGGCACTTCATCATCATTGACGTAAAAGTAAGTGCGTGAGTGGAGTTGTGAGCTGCCCATCAGATCGAATGGTTGGGGGGCTAAAGCTCACGGTAAGCTGTCATCGGTACTAAAGTCACAGTCGTATTAAAATGCATCAGATGAGCCTGGCCAAAGATTCACTCATTGCAAGGATATCTTGTGCTATCTTGCCTTCCAGTCGACCAAAGAGGGCGATTAGTGGTGTTTTGGAAAGCTGTTGAGCTGCGCCATCTATTAGGCGTATTGTTGGCCTCATTTTTGGACAGATCGTCTAGGTTAAAAAGGTGGTTAGGTAGCAGATGACCGACAGCTGCCTTCAAATCGAAAGCCTGTCCAGAAATGCAAAGCAGAGGTCAACTTTTGACACCGTTGGGAACCGTCTCTTCATTCTGCCTCGATTGGCAATCTCGATGCAACAACGAAAATAGTACGTCATAGATCTCAAAAAGCGACTACTTGGAGCAGCAAGTGATAAGACACACCAAGATTGAAAAAAGTGTCCACGCAGAGCTGGTAAATCTAGTAGCATGATGATGGGTGCATCCGAAGTCATAGATGTTGCTTCGTTTCTCCTGCGATCGAAGTTGCAATATTAACGGTAGGTCTTAGCCTGTACTATTCTTGTCCATGGCACTGTTCCGACTCTCTGCAAGCGGCCCAGCATACCTCCGCAGCCACAATGAGAGTTGCTTCAGATACAGATAGTTAGAACTAGCCTAGAACTCTCCACTGAAATTCGCTATCTTATTCTTATAGAGATGCTACTACGATAATCGCTTGACCCCTTATTCTTCTTTTCTTGTCATTTGATCTTGTTAGATTTAGATCCTCTCTTGTTGTCGCTTCATGCTCGAGAGGAATCTATCAATCAAATCGTAGAGATATGATCGCCCCCCAGACATCTCTCCTTCTTATATCCACACATTCAAGATGTTTCATGATATCTTGAAGTTGCTCTCGTGATAAAGGTCTACTACCCAATTACTCCTCTTCCATGTAGTAGTCTCCGTCGCCTCCTCCTCCGCCGCCTGGATTGAGTCAAAATAGTGAAGTAACAAAGCATGAGATTGCGACTTTATGACAATGCACAGATCACAGAAGTAATACTTACCTCCTCCGCCACCTCCTCCACCACCACCACCCATTCCTCCAGGTTCACCGGGTCCTCCAGCACGACCACCCATTCCTCCAGGTTCACCGGGTCCATTCCTCCCCATTCCTCCAGGTTGACCGGGTCCATTCCTCCCCATACCTCCAGGTTGACCGGGTCCATTCTTCCCCATTCGTCCAGGTTGACCGGGTCCATTCTTCCCCATTCCTCCAGGTTGACCGGGTCCATTCCTCCCCATTCCTCTAGGTTCACCGGGTCCTCCAGCACGATCACCCATTCCTCCAGGTTCACCGGGTCCTCCAGCACGATCACAGTTACACAATCCTCCAAGTTGACCGGGTCCTCCAGCACGACCACCCATTCCTCCAGGTTGGCCGGGTTCTCCAGCATGACCACCCATTCCTCCAGGTTGACCGGGTCCTCCAGCACGACCACCCATTCCTCCAGGTTGACCGGGTTCTCCAGCACGATCACAGTTACATAATCCTCCAGGTTCACCGGGTCCTCCAGCACGACCACCCATTCCTCCAGGTTGACCGGGTCCTCCTGTAAAGTGAGTCGGCACGTTGGTGTTAGAAAGTGAATAAGTGGTCAGTGCAGCTGCGACTGAAAAACAAGGAACACATAAAACTTACCAAATCCACCACGTCCAGCACTACCAGCTTCAAAATCCACTTTACAAGAAGGTGAATCACAAGAAATGGTACACACTTCCATCTGGCACATACTCGCCGTACCATCGGTAATGGAAGTAAAGTCATCGTTGCAACTGTTTACGCTTCCCCATTCGCTAGGTCCCGTATCATCGACAACTTTGAAGGAACTAGCCACGCAGCACTGACTTCCTGAGCCGCAATGAATTGTAGCAGAGCCTCCCTCAGGAATGATGTGGTTGATCTGAACAGTGCCAAGTTCGAGGTCGCGGTCGTCACCTCCGCGGAGGCCCTTGGGCTCATATCGAGCATGAGCTGTGACCAAGAGTGACAAGAAAACGATTTGGAACTTCATGATGAACTTACTTGTGTGCTTCAATACTTTTTATGGGTGATGCTTGCCGTTTTACAGCGTTCTAGCTCGCATCAATGGTTGCTTGTTGTGTTTTGGTGTCAGTGGGTTCGCCCTTGATTTTGACGCGTGTCGCCATGAATGGTTTGCTGGTTGTGTTTTGGTCAACAGTGTCAGCAAAGCAGGAGTTAGTTGGGAAAAAATCTTTGTAGATTCAACTTCCGGCATTTTCCGAATAATCTAAGTGAAAGTGTACGTTTTTCACATTCGGAATTGAAATTGTCTAAATCTTCTCTATCTATTTGGCAGGTGTCAGCAAGAGGGAATCAATGGAAATAATTAATTGAGAAGGTGCAGGAGAGAAGAAGTGTAAACCCTGAGGGTGTGTAAGTGGTATCAACTTGTCTGAACAGAAGCGAACCGACATAAGTATTGACATATGTAGGAATTAAATACTTGGGAAGGCTACTGGCGGGAAAAAAGTGTCACCTCGAAAAAAGTGTCACCGCCGACAACCTCCACCACACACAAATCTCGTCTGTGTCGAACCAGAGTACAACCGGGCAGCAACCCACAGCGGCAATAAATCGAAGAAATACTATGCAAGCATGTAGTCCTAGTGGTAGTTTTTAGTGTAGAATCCAATGGTGCTAGCGGTAGATCGCGAAATAGACTGTGCTATGTCGTATTTGCTTCTATCGGCGGGTGTACATAATTTTGTTCTTCCCAACACCATGTTATGATATGATGGAGATATGCAACAATATTGCAGAGGTGGGGATGGGAGTAAGCGGTTGCGACATTACCGACTTTTCCGTTGTAGTTTAGGAACCATTTTCTCGTAAGATTTGAATTGCTAAGTTTGAATTTGAGGGACCGTTGCAGCTGACTTTCACCATGATGAACACAACATGCAAACAGCATTATCACGATGACGATGACTTTGCAACAACCGTCGGGGGTTTCCCACGAAACGAGCTTCGGGATCGACACGCTCTCAATCTTACCCTATGTTTGCGACAGCTTATCGCAGCATATGGAGACACATGGGCATACTTTGCCAAAGTATGTTGCAACAGATATGAATATGTTAACAGACGTATTGTCTTTGGTGCACAAGGATGTCACACGGTTGTTAGCCAAAGTTTCCCCTACGCCGCATGCATTAGAAGCATACAAAATCATTAGGCGAGATCAGCCACTCAACTGGACAATTGCAAACGTACCCAAGCACTATAGAAGTCGGCCGGCTACCTACAGAGTAAAGTGCTTTCGCGATGAGTTCCGTGAGATGCAGGAAGCATCGACAAAGCGTGGTCGGGAGAAAGCGGAGCAGGAAGAACAATCACGGCCAGTAGAGTCTCCCCCAGCCGAAAAGAAGGCAAGGAGATCAAAAAGAGTCGTCACCCCAGACAAGGTTGAACAAATTATGTCTCAAACTACCTCCGATATTACCTGGACGAAAACGATGCTGTTTGATTCGATGACTCGGTTGATTGGGACGGGCAACATTGAGTCATTCGTTAATTCTATCTTAGCGTGTGATGGTTCATTGACAATTAGTAGAGTGAAGTACAATACAGCAGCTGCAGTATATAGATTATACAATGAAGGGGGCGGATTCTCTGGGTTGCCACCAGACGAATGTGAGAAATGGACAAAAGAGTCACTGTGCAACGCCCTTCAGAAGATTGAGAAAGAAGCCAACAACACGGTAACGATGAATGCTTTCAAAACAGCGGTGATAGGGAAGGAAAAATCGGATTACACTAGCGTTACTGGTATTACCAAAATGTACAACAGATGGAAGAAGACTGGTGGAATCCCAAATGGAATGGGCCGTCCACCGGCTGCAAGCTTGGATGAAGTGCGGAAAGGTGTAGATGAATTAGTACAGAAAGATGGCCTAGGGGGGACTAATGCAATCTCACATAAGCATGTAGCATCAGTCATCGAAAAGAAACGAAAGGAACGGGCCGAGGCAAATGGGCTTGATCCGGAAACAGTTGATGTTGCAGTGTGTGACAAGACTTCTCAAAAGTATCTAGTAGCAGTTGGCATGTCAAGACCTAACGACAGCAATGTCAATTGCAAGCTTTCACAAAAACGCCTACACGAGAAGTCACTCACTCGATTGATAGCAGAAAATTCAACTATGGCCGCAATGTCAAACACCTGCACTTGTATGGCAACACATGCTATTGAAGGAATACGACCACCAGAACTTGGAGGGCCAATTGATTACGACAGTCTTGAAGACGACGTGAGGGAAACATTTGATATGGCAAAGGAGGCATTAGGCGCCGATGACGTATTCTTTGTCCACCCGAGCTGTGTATTGTCTATCGATGATAGTAGAGTCTTTGCCTTTGAGGGAACAGTGGACAATGATGGGGAGTGGAGTTGGAAGTTGATCCCCGAGTCAGGAGACAATCGAAATTCTGGCGCCTACAGTGATTTCAAAGTCACAGACAATGCTGGAAAGAAGGGAGGCATCAGCGTTAAAATTACATTTGCTTTTACTGCAGCAGGACAGATGGCCCCAATTTATGTCGCAGTCAGCGGATTGACTGAAAAGGAGTTGGACCCTGTCCTTTGTCCTAGCGGATTTCTCCCCTTTAAAGTCCCCAACTTGTGTAAAGGCGGCAACGACGTTTTCTCCAATGGTGGCTTCGGATGGGTAGTATTTCAACGCGCTGACAAGAAGAGTGGAGAAGATGACTCCAAAAGTAGTGTCGCTAGTCAGAAGTTTGACCACTACAACAACGAAGTCCTTCTACCATTCATTCGTAAAATTCGGGAGTCGTTGGGGTGGGTACCAGGCACACCAATTCCTGACTGGTTGAAAGTGTGTTGTTGGTGCGACGGAGATATTCCACAGCTACAAGCGATGTTGATCGAGGCAAATGAAGCGCTTGACGAAATGGAGAATATTGTTCGCAACAAGCACCCAGCAGCCGGAACAGCACGTTATCAGCCAGCAGATTTGAGTCCATTCTTCAAAATTCTACATTTTGTTACAGACCGAACAACAGCAAAGAATAATGCGCAAGCATCTGCGTTTAAGAACTCACTTGTCGCATTGATCAATGGGCCGATGAGGGCAGCCGGGTTGAACCTTGACGAAAATTATGGTAGAAAGAATGGCCTCATCGACTTGCTTGCTTGTATACCAAAGATTTTAGAGGAACATGCTACGTGGGAAGCCATAACAAAAGGGTTTGTGCTTGGTGGGATGATTGATCCTAAGGAGCTCCAACATCCTGTTTGGAATAATATGATGAGTTGTAACAGGAGGTGGGCTTCAGCTCAAAAGGAAAGAGGTTTGTCCAAGGAAGTAAAGGATAATTGCAGGAGACAGTTCCAGGCTATGATGAAAATTCAGCTGCAGAATGGACAGGTGACTGCTGAAGACATGCTTGCAGCTGGTCTGCCAAGAGGTGAGTGAATATTTGCAAAGCTACTCAGTGGCGTACTCTTGTGTCTAACAATTCGTTTCTCTTGAATTCACTCACCTCATTGCAGATACGCTACCGAATGGGGAAGAGATTCAACAGAATAAGCCGTCTGGCTCGCATGCAGAGCACATGCAGTATGCCAAGAACATGAATAGCGAGTTTCAACGGAAGAAGCGACATGAAAGTCGTTTACGAAAGGCGGAAGGGAAATATAAAGATGACCTAGACGAATTTAAATGTATTGAAAAGATCCTTACTCGCAACAAAAAGATTGAGGAAGAATTACTGCGCACTGTCGAGAGTGGATCTATAGCAGATGTCAAGCTGGAATCATTTATGAAGCCAACTGCTGATGATCTCCGAGACTTCATCCACTGTCGTAAGTTCAATGGCAAAACGTTCCACCAAACCAAGTTGTACGGATTTGAAAAGAAATTAAACAAGACGCTTGCAAGGAACCAAACTGCTGTTGAAATTGAAGCTGAATGTAGCTTTGACAGGCCATGCCTCGTGTGGCTGGCATGGAAGTTGAGAGCGGAGGAGCTCGTGCTGAAGCCTCGCCAGCAACCAGTACTACAAGTGCCAAATCTGCAGTCATCGTTGTCTTTCGTTACCACTCCGGATGAAATTGTCGCAAAGAGCGCTTCCGACTGTCTGCGTAATTCGAAATGGTTGGAAGCAGTTGAAACGAGTGTCAAGGGCGTTGCCATCTGTTCTGTAGATGATAGGATGATTGACAATGCGGACAAATTGGTACCACTGATGATGCAAAGACTCAACTCTCTCATATCCATTCGAGTCGATGAAAAGTGCCACAAGCACATCACTCTGGCATTTGTCAGAGATAATCTTCCATCCGTGGCTGCACAGATGTGTCTTGTTGGTCATGTCATGAGTAGCGTGGAGACGTCTCCGTGCGACGACCGTTTGCTCGTGCTACCAAGCCGCAGTACTTTCCTCAACATTAATGATGCTTTGGGTAAGCTCGAAGGATGCTACCTGTGTTATGACCGCGAAAAAGACAAGTGGATACGAACCGGGTTCGCGAGTGGGTTAAGTACATGCCTCGGAAGCAGAATAAAGAAGCATCAACAGAACTCACTCTCAGTGACCGAGATGCGCAAATCAAGATTTTACAGATATTACCCATCAATGAATGCAGCGGATAATTTTGGTAGAATTCGGAATGGATATTTTGAGGATCTTGACATGTATTGTGCGATGGCATTTGATATTAGGAATGTTGACCAAATCTGTTCAGATGGCGACGACAGCTTGTTTGTTTGGAGCAAAGAAGTTATGGATTTCCTTGAAAAGAAGGCGAAATCGACGGACGTTCCGTTGAGACGGATGCAAACCACCGCTGTAGCGTATTTGTGGGAGATATGCTATGATCTAATGTTGGCAAAGAACGACAACATGTCCGATAGTCCTGGGTTTGAAGGGCTTGGTCTACGTGTGAAGAAGAAGAGTAGCAAGAATTGATGTTAATGTAAATATACCGATTCCGTGTTTTGATCAATGCATATGTTCATAATAATAGCATAACTTTCACTCACATCTTCATTATTGACAATGCACATGTGTACTTTGGCCCGCACCCAGAATTTTGAAAATCTCCCCTCCCATCCTTCATTATCATACCTCATTAAACGTCGTTGTTAGCACTCACACATGCTCTCTGAAAACTCTCACATGCTAGTGTGCAATTGACCGTCATATTACGGCATTTATGTCTCTCTCGTCAACTTTAATTAGTCGAGTACAAGCAGTAATAGCTGCCGATGTGCGAAATATGATGGATCTTGTGTATGTCTACTTTAGCGTTTGATTCGGCGCAGCACGGTGGCGTCATGACAATGGCGAGTACACCAGTCGATAGGGCGTCAAAAGTATGGTGTGTGATGACGGTGGCGGCGAGAAATATTCGTTTCCATGGTGATGGGAAGAGTCGTAGTAGGACGCTTTTCTTCCTCATGGTGATCGGTGATGGTTGATTTTTGGATTTTGGAAGTGTCACCGCGGCGCGGTGACACTTTTTTCCCGCCAGTAGAAGGGTTAACTCCCAGATTTGTTCAGTATGGTTCGCCCTTTTATTTTGACGTGTGTCTCACGCTACATTGGAGCCTCCTCGGTAATGGGGACTTGATTGTGTCTGAAAGTGTTCGCTACAATAGTGTTTGCCCAGTGTTTGTTAGTGTTCGTGCAGTTTTTTTCAGTGTTTGTGCAGTGTTTGTTGTCATTCACTCCACATCCACAATACATTCAAGTTTTTGTTTGGCAAGCTGCAATTGATAGATTGATGATGCATACTGCACATGAAACAAACTTGCCTCTACGTCAACTATGGCAACTGAGCGTTAGGATTAGGATTTAGGTTTAGGATGGCTGTCACCTCTCGTCGCTTGCCAAGCCAAGGCTTGACGCCACATTATGAATATATTCATAATGATGACTCGAGGTCGTTCATATCTCATTCTCGAGCTTTCAATATGGGCAATAGTAGCAGTATCTTCAGCAGCTCGGTGGGTAAGGCGAATCTGTCTCCTTCTTCACTTCGTCGTTTGGACATTAGAAGCAATGGCAGCAGCAGCATTTATGTTGGTGGTTCTGAAAGAACAATAGTTTCTCAAATTCACTTCCTTCCAATGTTTTCAGCCGAAAGCACCACATCTGTCAGATGCTTCGTCTTTCAATGCCTTGATAATGATTGCTTTTGCTGTGCTGTTCCTCCACCTCCATCTCCATGATGGGCATGGGCTGTTGGGACCTGTTGGAGAGGAGTAGCAGTGCCATCATTGCTGCTCTCGACACTACTGCTCTCGTTGTTGGGCGTTGCAGTGTGCAGATGATCATGTGTGAAAATATCTTCACCTCCGTCATCCCTCTGCCTGGCTATCTCTCTACCGCTACCGAGGAAGAGCAGTGGCAAATTCGACGGGTGTAGATGACCTCCTCGTCCTCAGAGCTTCATTCTGCTGTTGTCGTCAGTGCGGTAGTCAGGAAGGAAGAAATAAGAGAAAGATTTATCACTCATTTTGGTTGCAAATAATAATAAGAAGTCAGTGTTGTTAGCTTAGTGTTAGCTTAGTGTTCGCCCAGTGTTCGCCCAGTGTTAGCTAGTGTTTGATAGTGTTCGCTAGTGTTTGCGCAGTGTTTTCGTATCGCCAAATACTTTCGCGTCCAGGATCTTGCTGAAGCGATACTTACCTATATGCTCCACCAGCATGTCGATAGTGATCTAATAACCATTATATGATGTTGCATTATACTATCTAGACATCATTTAACCAACAATTAGAGTCTTCATGCGCCGATGACTCGATATCGATATCAACAATGATGGCTGTTTCCCCATTGCCTCGTCTCCTCTCTGAAGACACAGACTCATATTATCATCAGGTTCTTGCAGCATCGTTCATAGGAATATCAACATTACTGCCATTTTCCTCCCTGCACCAGACTTTTCACGTGCAACAGTAGTACGAGGAAGTATCAGGCGACAAAACAGCGGCGGCGAAGAAGAGGAAGGATTGCTGCAGTATGAAACTGTGAAAAGACTGCATATAACTGCTGTTGAAATCAGATGTAAGACAGTGCCTTCATTTGCCGAGTATTTCCCAATCTTTTAATACAACTCCTGCTTCTTTTGGCGTGCCGAGAAAGAATTGTCATGTATAAAACCGTTTGCACAAGCGTTTACAACATGTCGGCTTGTCTTGCGTTCTCCTGTAACTTTAACCGGTCGAACTTCATCATAAACTGGCCTCGCGGCTGCGCTTGACATCCTCCCTCTTCTCTAAGGACTAAACCAACTACCAACTCCTTCCACCGCTTTATCTCATCCATGACTAACCATACAACCACAACTGCTAATTCGCCTTATCCACCACCGCCGAATGATCGTGATGATTGTTGTGGCGGCGATCGGTAACTGTAGATGATTTATTATGACGCAAGAGACGTTCACGGTCACGCCGCCAAGATATTTCCAACAATAATCATTCCTTTCACCACCGCCGTCGATGATGATACAATGTGGTGGTGGTGATGGGATATGACGAGTGAGCCGTAGGCGAAGTAGGATTCTGTTGTCGTCGACGGCGGTGGTGAAGTTGTGACGAAGCGAGACATGACATCGATTTTAGGCTTCAAATTCTGATTGTAGACTCCCACAAAGAAGTAGAGCCGATTGATTGAGACTCTATTATTATACTGCGGCTTGACATCGTTGTCATCGATAGAATGTGATGTACCTGAACTTGATGAGGATCCAAACGCCACTTGTGGGTTTTGGGTGCGCCTTCTCCTCACTCTCAGCCATATGTTTGTACAAAAATTGCGACCTAATTTTCGTTGAAGCTACAGAGGAATTGGTACACTTTTGAGAACGTCACACATCGGTGTGAGGAGAAGGGGAGAAGGCAAGGAAAATCTTATCCAAGCACAAACTTATGTGAATAAGCTCACAATCATTCACTGACTGTCAACCCACACTCTTCATTATTACGCAATGACCATTAAATCAATGCTCCTGAGCCGCCGTGCTGCCAAAGAAGATTTCTCGACCTGCACTGATGACTATTCAGAGGCCTACACCGACAATGGAGAACCTAACGCTATTGAGAAATTCCTCTATGACGCTTCAAACGTAGTTGCAACTGTTTTCCCAGAAGCCACTAGTATGAATATCGTCGAAGATTATTCGACCGACACTGACGTTACAGAGGCTTACGACGATGCTATAGCTGGAGAACCTAAAGTGACCTTCAAATCAAAGCTCCTGGGACGTCGTGCTGCCTGCACTTCTGTCCGTGCAAACACCGACTCTCCAGAAGCATACAACGACACTAGTGCTGGAGAACCTAATGCTATTGAGAACTTCTTCAGTAATGCCTCAAGCCAAGTTGCAACTATTTTCGCGGAAGCCGCTTGTATGGCTGATGATATGCGCACCATCATCACCACGGATATTGATGAGGAGAGCGTGGAAGAAGCACAGGATGAAAAGAAGAATGCTGGTACTGTGCAACCTGCCAAAACAGCAATCAAGGAGAATGAAAATACTTCTCCTGATATCTTAGCCCAACCCATGAAGGAGACTAGCACTTCTGAAACACAGGAGGACGAACCGCATGAAGGGCAGCCAACCAACTCAAGAATGAAGATGAAAGGAAGTCCTTCTACCTTAGCCAAGCTCATGACAAAACTTGACAAGAAGGAGAAGGCAAAGCAGCCAACGAGCTCAAGTATGGAGGTGAAAGGAAGTCCTCCTACCTTAGCCAAGCTCATGACAAAACTTGACAAGAAGGAGAAGGCAAAGCAGCCAACGAGCTCAAGTATGGAGGTGAAAGGAAGTCCTGTCACCTTAGCCAAGCTCATGACAAAACTTGACAAGAAGGCAAAGCAGCCAACGAGCCCAACAATGGAAGTGAAAGGAAGTCCTGCCACCTTGGCCAAGCTCATGATGAAACTTGATCAGAAGGAAAAACAGATTGAAAAGCTCAAACAACAACGCAACAAGACCGAACAAGAAGTGGTGGAAACTAAGAAGAGTATCAGGGCTTTAGCTGCAAAGTTTCGCGGTGTCCTTGTCCTTGATGGTGATGAAGACGACGACCAAACCGAATACGACGAATCTGTATGGGACGATGAAGAAAGAGATGACGATGCCGTCGACTTAACGCAAGATGAGGAAAGAGATGACGATGCCGTCGAATTAGCGATCTGGTACGCCTCCCAACTTTAGAGAAGGCTGCCAACTAGGCAATTTTCCCTCGAGGAGTCTGAATGTATTAGAGAAGATTTGCAGTGATCTCTCATATTTGTTTACATACTTGCTGGATCTAGATAGGTGTATCTTCCTATATAATTTGTTGTTATGTCAATTAATGTTAATGTATCATAATAGACCTTGTTCCGCTTCTCCTTCCAAAACCGCCTCCGGCAACCCTACCTGTAGTGAGTCTCTATCGACCGATGATGAGAGAGAATGAATTATCTTGTGCACCCATGTGATTGCGTGCTTGATCCACAAATGGATGATGATGTCGTCATCTATCTGTACTCTGGTACGATCCCGATTATGTATTATATCATCGTCAGATTGATATTATATTGTATTTTTGACCAAGCTACAGCAAGCGCAGTAAGCCAACTCGTCGTCTCGTCTTCCTCATCAATACACAAGTATCAGTTATCTTCCTTGTAAAGGTGAGCAATTATTAGATTGCTCATGTAACTTTTTGTGCTAAATCCATTGTATTAGGTCCAACTGAACTTTGTTTGAGCATCCTTCGCTGCTGCATAGGTTGCTGTTCGCCCCGTGCCTGATACACACTCCTCCCTTTTGAGTATGGTTTGTACATCCTTCACTGCTGCACTGTTTGACCTTTGCTCCGTGCCTAATACACACTCCTCATTTCAGAGCATGCTTTGTGCATCCATCATTGCTGCAGAGCTTGTGTTCCTTTTTTTCTCCATGCCTCACACATACTCCTCCTTTGACGACAATATTTGTACATCCATCAGCAGAGCATTCATATCTGTACTTCTTTTTGGCCACCTTTTTCATTGGCCGATCCTCCTCGGATGAAGAATCTCGCCTCTTTCGCTTCGAATCACCATTGCATTGTTGTCTAGGCAATGATTCTTCGCTTTGGTTGTTGACAGGCGCTCTCTTCCGAGCTGAAGTTCGATGATGGGTTGATGCAGTTGATGTCTTCTTTTTGCTCTCGGCAGCTGCGGCCGCCGCTCCGCCTTTCTCAGCTGACTTTCCCTGTAGATCAAGGCACCCACATCATCGTCGCCCTCTCCACTGCTGTTTGGTGCTACCATCTTCTTTGCTTGCCTCTTTGTGGCATCCTCTCTAGAGAGACGTACCAACACGAATTGCCATGAGCATCGAGGAAGCAGCAAACCTTGAGTGTTGGAAAGTGTCACAACAAAATAAGTAATACTAATTCCTACGCTCGAGATGGAGTTCTATCATCACCTTCGAAAATGACAACCACGCACACTCGCAAGCAACAACCTACCACAACTTACCGTGTCCCGTGTCACTGTGTTGGTAGCGGGCAGTTGCAATCATTCATTGCTAGACAACGCATCGTAGTACTCACAAGAGCGCGACTGCTTGATATTCTTATTATAAAGATGAGCGTACGGTGTTGTGCATCCTGCGGCCTGCGGCACCGCAGAAAGCGATGCCAACACATTGACCACATGCGACGCTTGCGATTTCGTTCTATATTGCGATGAAGCATGTCAAGAGCTGCATAAGCCTGAGCACGGAGCAGCTTGCAGCAGAAGGAAAGCCGCTGAACGAGATAAAAAGCTGTTCCAGCTACCTGAAAGCAATCACATGGGAGATTGCCCTATCTGCTTGTTACCAATGCCTTATGGAAAGAAATGTTCACTGTTTCCGTGCTGCAGCAAAACGATCTGCAATGGCTGTGATTATGCCATTGAGATAAGCGAGACGGAACGTGGTACCGAAAATTTGTGCCCATTCTGTCGCCATCCCGTAGCTGAAACAATCGAAGAAGCGAAGCGAGACATCAAGAAAAGAGTGGAAACGGATGATCGAGTTGCAATGCGAGAAATGGGGTTGTGTCTCTACAGTGAAGAGAATTATGATGGTGCATTTGAATATCTGTCGAAGTCAGCTGACTTGAACGATGTGGAAGCGCACTATCGACTAGCAGATTTGTACCAGAATGGACATGGTGTTGACAAGGATGAGCAAATGGAAGCATACCATTTGGAAGTGGCTGCAATCGCTGGTCATCCCAAAGCCAGATACAATCTTGGATGTATCGAAGGAAACAACGGAAGGAGAAAGAGAGCAGCGAAACACTTACTCATCTCAGCCAGTCTTGGAGATGATTTGTCATTGAAACTTATCAGGGAGGAATACGCAACAGGGAGAGGACACGTTAGCAAAGAGGACTTTGCCTCGGCGCTTCGTGCACACCAGGCTGCTACAGCCGCAATGAAAAGTCCAGAGAGGGATTTAGCAGAAGCAGATGGGCGTAATACTTGCGTAGCATGGGATGGATCGGGGCTTATTGAGGACGGAGAGGCGGTTGTTGACGGATCTTTAGGACAGTGAAAGTGGAACATTAAATCATTGTCATCGTCACTCCTCTTCTTCTCTTTACATATTCACAAAACTCCTGTAGAGCATGAGATATTTTGTCTTCTCTTAGTTATGTTTTCTTCTCTTCTCATTCGCCTCACTAGAAGAATTTTGTCACTCATTACCTCTGCTGAATGGGCGCACCAACCACCTTAAGTTCCGTCATAACGAGGCTGCTTTGAATAATCCTTCCACATCATATCAGATGTTATAGGATGCAGCAATTTTGCGCTTTTGAAGGCTTCTAGAAGAGTAATAGCATGTGTTTGTTAGCCACATTCGCAAAAAATAGAGTGTTGATTCTTAGCTCTTCTACAGTGCATGAGATGCTCTGGCTCTGGGCATATTCATCACTCAGCCGTTCGATAACAATGCAACATCAGACCTCTACAATTTCTTGACAAAGGATGGTCACCTCTCCAGGAACGCTGCTTCCTTCCTGTCCTTCTCTTACTGCAACTCTAGAAGCGCGCTGATTGGGCAAGGTTTTAGTTGCAGTAGTAATGTCGAATTCTGACCCAAACAAAGTAGCATCATCGTGTGTGTTGCGATATGCCCCGTGCCTATAGCACACTCCTCCACACTTGGCTTTGTTTGTGCATCCATCACTGCTGCAAAGTTTGACCTTAGCACCATGTCTAATACAAACTCCTCCTTTGATGACTAAGTTAGTGCATCCTTCACTGCTGCATAGTTTGCGCTTTGCCCCATGCTTGATACACACTCCTCCTTTGTGGGCATTGTTTTTGCATCCTTCACTGCTGCAAAGTTTAGTCTTTGCACCATGTCGAATGCACACTCCTCCTTTGACGACACCATTAGTGCATCCTTCGCTGCTGCATCGTTTGCTCTTCGCCCCATGTCGAATGCACACTCCTCCTTTCTGGACTTGGTTGGTGCAACCTTCACTGCTGCATCTCTTGACCTTTGCTCCATGCCTAATGCATACTCCTTTACAATAAACACGATTTGTGCATCCTTCGCTGCTGCATCGTCTGATCTTTGCCCCATGCCTAATGCACACTCCTCCTTTAACGACACGATTTGTGCATATTTCAATTCTACATAGTTTGACTTTTGCCCCGTGCCTAATGCACACTCCTTGCTTCACTACAATGTTTGTGCATCCTTCGCTGTTGCATCGTTTGACCTTTGCACCATGCCTGATGCACACTCCTCCATTGATGACTTTGTTTGTGCAACCATCGCTGATACATCTTTTCTCCTTTGCCCCATGCCTCTTGCAGCAAACCCCTCCTTGGACGACGTGATTGGTGCATCCTTCAGCAGAGCATTCATATCTGTTCTTCCTTTTGGCTACATTTTTGATCTTGACCTTTGCACCATGTCTAATGCACACTCCTCCTTGTACAGCACCATTTGTACATCCTCGACTGCTGCATTGTTTGCGTTTTGCCCCATGCCTAACGCATACTCCTCCTTTGATTGCTCTCTTCTCACATCCTTCGCTACTGCATCGTTTCTCTTTCGCCCCATGCCGAATGCAAACTCCTCCTTTCACGACATGATTGGTGCATCCATCAGCAGAGCATTCGTATTTGCGTTTCTTTCTGGCCACCTTCTTCCTCGGCCAAACCTCCTCCAACGTAGACTTCCGCTTTCTTCGTTTCAAATCACCATTGCGTTGTTGACCAGGCACCGATTCTTCTCCCTGGTTGCTAACAGGCGTTCTCTTCCGAGTTGATGTTCGATGATGGGTTGAAGTAGATGATGTCTTCTTTCTCTCGGCAGCTGCGGCTGCGGCCGCCGCCTCCGCCTTCCTCAGCTGACTTTCTCTGTAGATCAAGACAGCCACATCATCGTCCTCTCCACTATCGTTCGTTGCTGCCATCGTCTTCTTCGCTTGGTTCTTCATTGATATGATGTTTTATCTACCATACGTAGATTATCCGTAGGCTTGATTTGGTCCTTTTGGAAGGACCAAATCACTTTGTTCATGTTGAGGGCTATTAGTGTATTGCAGTGAGTGGCGCAGCTATGTTGTGATTTGGGCCAACACAGGATGAAGGAGAGGAAAGGGGGCAGCCCCTCTTTGCTACGTAGGAATCGTCCATCCACGAGTCCTTTTTCGAAGGACCAAAATATTTTTGGCAAGGAGCAGCACAATGAGCACAAAATAGCCAGTATGCATCCATGCCATTAGACCTCACTAACCTAAACAATATGGCCGAAATAATGGCCAATACTTTTACTTTATGGTTATAGCTGAAGTCTAATGCGCGCACCTTCCACCAAAATTGTCCAACATCATACTAAATTTCGGCCTCAAAATCTCAGATTTTGGTCCTTTTTTTGGTCCTTTTTGAGAGGGAGCCTACGGTTATATATGTCAGCTCTCCTCGCTTGCGTCTCGCTGATGACGTCATCAGCGACATCTTTGGAATTGTGATTGAGTTCCATTTCATCACTCTTGCACTCTCGTCTCTCGTCAGCTCAGTTTTGTAGTTTGAACAAGTAGCAAGGTAGCAAAACATCATGATGAAAACGTCAACTACTGCTCCTCTCCTTGGTCTGCTGCTGGCAATATCCGCCGTCGCCTCCACCTCAGTCGTCTCGGCATTCAACTGCGCAGCACCATTTCATAATCACGCTCACGCTAAGTATCCATCGATCCATCACATCTCGTGCATCTAAATCAGAATCAGCTGCTCGACATAGTTATGCTTTTTAGTCACGTTTACAACAAAAAGAATGCATACTACTAATTCTTAGAACGGTCATTCCAAAAGGTGCAACATCAGACTTCTACGATTTCTTGACAAGGATGGTCACCTCTCCTGGAAAGCTGCTTCCTGCACGTCCTTCTCTTAGGCCCGTTCCGAGGTCTTAAAAATCGCTGTAAAAATCGTGCAAGTCATCTCGAATTCTGATCCAAACGCAGTAGATACATCTTGTGTATGGCGATATGCCCCGTGCCTTTTGCACACTCCTCCACGATGTTTCTCCGAGGGATCTGGCAGGGTTTCTCTGGTCAGGCTGATTCTTGGGCGGGTGTAGTAAAGTCTAGTCGTGAAATGGAGGTTGGTCAGCGTTTGGTCGCGTGAAAGTATGTAGTCATGGCTGCTCTCTTCAACAAGTGTGCTGTCTCAAAGATCGAAGCCAGAGAAAGTGCCAGCAGTAGGCCAGGCCAGCAGGCCAGCAGTATTGTATGGTACAGAAACAGAAAAGATTGCAGGTTGCAGGTTGCAGAGGTTGCAGGCTGGCTGGTTGCTCATGCTCAATGGAGTGTTCACACGCCGGAGCCAAATAAATGAACCACTGTCATGATTATCAACAATCGAAAAAATGAACAGTAAAAAGAATAACACCACCACAGTCACACAGCGGCGCAGGACGTCTGTAGCAATAATTGCATTCGTTGCAAGTATTACTGCATCGGGAATTATCATACTTCACATGAGGGCTTCGTGCAACTTGGATAACTACCTCAAAAACGATAGACATGATTATTTTATTTCCCCTGAGAATACGCTAGTCGGTGCCGGTGCCGCTGACACTAAAGAATCAATGATTGCACTGGACATTGACAATGTTTGTCCTCGGTCTTCAGCCATCAACACAATGAACAACAATACACCTCCCCTACAATTAATGCCTCGTGATGAATTACTAAGTATTGTCAAGTATTGGCGCGAGCTTAACTGTCCGCAAAGGGACACATGTAAATTTGCCTCCATTGGTCAACACCTGCTCCATATTGCGATGGAGCGCAACCAAACATTACTCACGGTTCAAGTGGGAGCCATGGATGGGCGATCTAACGATCCAATGTATAATATGTTTGTGGAAACGAGGGGATTTAATTATGTTCTATCCAGGCGACCAAGGTGGGGGGAACTTCCCCCTGGAAAAGATTCTCCATTCCCCGATTTAAGGAATTGGTTGCCCGTGATGATTGAGCCTGTTCTCCAAAACTACGATGATATGAAACAAACATATTTGGTGATTGCCAATGAGAGGGGCCTAGGGTGTGCTGTTCCAATCCATGCTGCTGTATCATACGAAGATTCTAATAAAACATCGTGCTCATTTTGTCGATTCAATACAGCAGATGATGCCCCAGCAACTTGCAAGGGTAAGTGATGCGATCATCAACATGATGTTAGTCTCAAACATTTGTGCGCACTTACAAAGCTTCTAATATATATTTGTCGCCTCCAGGTAAACCGGATTGGGTTAAACTACAACTTGGAACTCTAGACTGTAAACATACCAACAGTGCTTACAAGAGGAACTCTCAGTGTATCCTAAATGATACACTTCCCTGCAACTCGCTTGTAAAGTTGTTGTCTGATCATTTTGTGCCAACAGAACACATTGCCATGGTTCAAATTGATATTGAAGGTTACGAATACATTCTTTTGGATGGTATGTTAAAAGAGATGCCAGATGAATCTTTGCCTCCTGTAATTCATTTTGAAAAAAAGGTCATGCATCATCAGGATAAGACGCACCCGCTACGAAACAGGACATCACGCTTGGACCATACGAAAGAGTTGTTGAGCTCCAGGGGGTACCATTTGTTCGATGAAGCCGAGGATTATCTTGCTCTCAGGTTGGATTCGAATACATAAATCTTCTTAGCAGTATCTGCTCCTTTGACGTTTGGTAACGAGAGAGCCCTAAATGTGCTCGAAAGAGATAACGTGAAGAGGCGTATGCACGCCGAGCAAATGAGCAGCAGCAAGCTCCTCCCACGCCGACCCTATTGCCAGAAAGAGGCAGGAAGATGGGGTCGGCGGTGGATTCGTTAGCGCTACTACTAACTACTATTCAAGATGAAGATCTTTACTCTAACATTGCTTAGCGATATTATTGCTCAACGGTGGATTTGCCTCATCGATTGCATCATTGCTGGAAGCGAAATCGTAACGATTCCATCGCCTTTACGATGCTTTGGAAACCTACTGTGCCACTTCGTCTTGCTTCCACTTCCACTGAATATACTACAACGACCGATTGCTTCCAGCTTGTCACTAATTTCCGTCGTCACTCTACACCGAATTGGGAATGCCGAGACGCTCCTCAAATTTATATGTATTGAGATGCATGATGAAACTCACACTCTAATAATATGACGCAAGAGTGGTGGAATGCTAACTGACCGATTGAGCTTGTCACTAATTTCCGTCATCACTCTACACCGAATGCCGACGCTCTTCAAACGTATATGTATTGAGATGCATGATGATGATGAAACTCACACTCTAATAATATAATGCATGATTGCTTACTCGTCTCAAAGTCGTATCGTCTATCATACTCAATCGCCATCCTCTCAAAATGGCTTTGACTGACATATATACTAGCACGATGATAGTTGCTTTTAGAGGGATAACTTCGACTTCTCCGATTGCCGTGAAATGGAAGTGGAAGTACCCCGGCTGCAATGATGGAGCACCACCGGTGCAGTGTATAACAGGAATTAGGAGTAAACCGGAGATGATTGAGGTATGTATTGCGGATGCGGGTGGCCTGACATTGTATTGTGGTTGATCAGCCGTAACTTGAACTTGAGAAGCGCTCGTTATTTACAGATGTTTTTGGACAGATAGATGCACAGTCGGTCAGCTAAGTATGTACAAACACAACTAACAAGCTTCCGACGATTAATACGATCCGTTTCAGAGAGACCAAGATGATGTTCAAGGTGAAAAGAACAATCTACATCTACATGAGAAGCACATTCAACACATAATGCATCAAAGACGACACTACAATAACAGTAAGTCGACTCTACTTAACCTTACTTAACAACTTGATCTTGATGCCCAATCAATTCATCATAAGATATTACATGCTCATGCAACAGAGACACACCCCAACCCCAATCCCAATCCCGGACGCTCTAATAATCAAGACTTTAATTCGCCTTGATTTTGTAGCAGGCTTGGTTATCACGATATGAGGAGATTCCAGCAATTTGGGTAGTGCCTAAACCGTTAACGAAACAATTTTCATGTGGACCACTATAATCCGCTTCATCGTATACACATGATCCATTGAAAGTGGAAATCGAATCAAATAAGCAATGGCAACGATTGATAGCACTGTTTTTTTGACTTGTGACAAGATAGATTCCACGGAAAGAACATTCCGCAGCTTCTTCCTTTACACATTCGTTGCATTTTGCAGCACAGAGAGTGGCATCTGCTGTACCCACATAGCTAACACTAGAGGCACAGTGCCGGTATAACCCGTTTCCTAACTCATTGACACAATAACCTTGACCAATGAAGTCATAACAGGACAGAGGATCACTAGGATCATCACAATCACCACAACCACCGACGATAGGACTTCCTGATGGCAATTTTGTTGAAGGAGCAAAGGAAGGCAAGCCGCTTGGGCTGCGGCTCAATGATGGGTTCGACGATGGCTCATGACTGGGTGCTTTTGACGCTGAAATTGAAGGCGACTTGGAAGGCTGATGCGAAGGACGTGTGGAGATTGTAGGGAGCAATGTCGGACCTCCAGATGGCTGCTTCGAGGATGACGGCTCCAAGGAAACTGAAGGCTTCAGAGAAGCTTGTTTGGAAGGAGATGCGGAGATAGCAATGGTAGGAATCAACGTAGGACCTCCAGAGGGCTTCTGCGAGGATGACGGCTCGAAGGAAACTGAAGGCTCCATGGAAGGCTCGTGTGAAGGAGATGCGGAGATGGTAGGAAACAACGTGGGACCTCCTGAGGGCTCCATTGAGGATGACGGCTGAAGGGAAATTGAAGCGCTCGGATTCGAGGACGTGCTGGGCATTGATGACTGAGTAGGTGATGAGCTTGACCTTGAGGTTGTTTTTGATGCCTTCGTCCTTGACTTCGATCTGCTGTGTTCGCGACGCCGGTGGAGAGAGGTATCACCACTGCTGGAGCGGTTATCTTTACCTTTACCTTTACCAAAGGCAGGGGAGACGTTTTCACTCAGACTAGCAAGGAGGAAAGCAGAGGCAATAATCTTCATGTTGACGGAGACGGAAAAGGAGAGAGATTATTTGTGTATTCTGATTCTGCAATGACTATGGCTAGGCTATGGCTATGGCGGCGGCGTTGATTTTATGAGCTTACAATATGCAATCAACGCGATGCACTTGCTATAAGAATGACTATTTGAGTGACCTCAATCCATGGAGGCATAGTCATATGCCAGCATGCAACAGGCATTGGTTTAGTTTCGGCGGGGTTGTCAACTCTTTGGACAAATCTGGAGAAAGTGAAAAACGCCAGATGCGTTGTAGCCAGTACAACTACAACACTGTGACAATAGTAACTTCTATATCCGCGACTCAGCTGTCGTTATCCCGTTTTCATTAACTTTAAAACAACATAAGATGACGTGAAAGATTCTAAAATGTTGACAGCCGTCGATGTTGAAAGTCATCGGTCATCGGTCGTGATCTCAACCTACACGCACCCACCATCTCTTTCTCGCCAAGTGTCTTTTTCTCCTTTGGGGTGCAGGGAGGAGCGAGGAGCAGGAGGGGTGAGAGTGAAATGAAGGGGAATCTGAAGCTGAAGCTTCAGAAACAGAAACACTAATAACACTATCCAACTCGAAGTAGTTAATGACTCGACACATCACATTTGACATTGACATGGCAACATTGTAGATTTTGTAGGCTAGGCTGTCATACGCAATGGTAGAGAGCACTGGTTGTTGATTACATAGGCATTAGGCATAGACGCCAAGCAATATGGCCCATCACCATCACTGGTGAAAGTGAATCATAGCCACAATCCGAGTTGAGCATAACAACTTAGCATAAGAGGCTAGTTGCTCCTCAAGTTCGCCCTATGGAAGATGATGTTGATGTAAAGAGCGATAGAGCGATAAAGATAAAGATGAAGGATTTTATGTAACTCAATATCAAACTGTGAGGGTGTACGTGCCTGCCTACTTTTCTTTGAAGTGCCATTTACCATGTGGATTATTGACGTTACAACCATCTTGCTCAGGACGAGGACGGGGTTGCCACTTGCTCTGCTTGTGGCCCTTGGCAGTAAGGTCGATGGCGATGGATTTAGATTTGGATTTGGGCTGCGACTGCGAAGAACTTCATCACTCTTTATACCTATCAGCTCGGTTGCGGGAAACTAAGATATGAATCTATACTTCATGATAGATCAGCTCGGAGGTCTCCAAGAATGCCATGCTTGTCTCATAAGTAGCCGACGAGAAGGCAAGATGTTCCACAAATGTACACGTTCCTGAGAGAGCGAGGGGTCATTTTTTATTTGCGATGCGACTATGATCATTACCGCATTGTGAGATGCCCATCTGAATCTAAAACGGAGAAAGCGCTCAATTCAAAGTGAAGAAAAAACAAATCATAAAACCATAAGGCATAAACGGCCCTACGGCTCTGTTGTCTATTGCGCTCTGGAGGAGTTCGATCTGCAGGCCCATTTGAAATCTCTCGAGTAGCTGTCCTCTACCTATCCATTGATCAGTGAATGTTGATCAATCTCTGATGGTTCGATCTTGAATGACAGCGCTAATAAAAAAGTCGCAGCGAAATAATATTATCATCATCATTGCAGCACAGACACTCCAATGCACATTCACTCACAGACATCACATCAAACTCTACCAACACAATAAATGAAAGAAGATGGACACGTCTATAATTGATCTCTGCGATTCAGAAGACGACGACACTCACAATGACACTGCAGCCACCACCAATCAACATGCAAAAACACAACCATCTAAAAAGCCACCAAACATTTACAACTCTCCCTCCTCCTCCTCATCGTCGGACGAAGAATTATGGAATGCCGGAGGATTTTTAAACAACAAACCGAAAAAAGAGGAGGTTGTACGAAAGGGTAATTATTTCAAGGAGGTTCGAGAAAAGTGCAGTGCTGCCTATGGTGGCAATTCTACTGCATCTGTTGCAAACACGAAGAGTGGGGTGGCTAGAAAGTCTTCATTGACGCAGGAAAAGGCGTCAATCAGGTTAGATGAGGATGATGACAATGAAGAATTATTTGATGAGGATGTACGAAATTCACCACTCAAAAAGAAGAGTGGCAAAAGTAAAAGTGGTGCTACTAACGGCAATAAAGCTCAAGTGAAAGTCAAGGCAGTGGGGGATGTAGAATGTATTGAGATTGATCTCTCCTCTTCTGACGATGACGATGTTAACAACAAAGCAGCAGCCAAGACAATGAGCAATAATGGCAACAGCAATAGCAACCAGGTCAAGAGTGGTCATGACGAGTCACCATTTCGGATACGAAAGAGATCTTCTGTCACAGTTGCAAAAAAGACGACGGCAGCGGAGGTGGCAAGTAAGCCACCGCCACCAAAAAAGACCAAAGCTTACAACAATTCATACAACAACAGCGATGACGATAGCAACGTTCATGATGATGATGATTCATCTACCACCGTTCCCTTGCCTGAAAGTAAGAGCTTTCCCACTACGTCCAATACTACCAATAATAAGCGACAGCAAACAGTTCATGAGGAGATTGATTTGAGCATGGATATGAGTGATGATGATGGGATTGACTTTCATAATAATGATGATCACTTCAATGATAACGACATTGCAAAAACGAATGATTTCGGAGGAAATGTGGATGACGTCTACTCGAGCAGCAGCAGCAGCAGCGATGATGGAGACAAGAAGCCAAGTCACAAAAAGGTGCAAATGGCAGCAGCTACCAAGTCTAGAGATGTTCCAATCGATATTGACTCGGATGATTCATCATCTTCGTCATCTTCCACTGATTTATTGGATCTGTATACTCCTCGTCCAATGAAAAAGAAGAAAGGTAATGCAAAAATGAGAAAGACTACATTCACAACTGATACCAACCTCAACAACACAACCACCACCAACAAAGCATACAGCAGTGACAAGAAGAAATGTCCAGACTCCACCAAGTCCAACACCTCAACCTCCTCCAAACTCCTCACCCCACGTGAATTCTCCCCCTCCACAACCTCCCCCTTTGGTGCAACATTCGCCGCAGCCACAGCCGTCAAACTACGTGTCCCCACCCCCGCCATCCCAGCCATGTCGGCCAAAGTTATTAACGAAATTGGTGGCAAATTATACCCCGACCTGACACACAATTTCATAATTGCATTGACTAGTCAGGCACGTCGTGCGAGACATAATTCGTATCAGCGTGCATCGTTTGATTCGGCGTTACGTTCCATTGTGGTGATTGCGTTGCATATGCGTCCGTTGCGGAGTGCAGAGGCAACGAGGAGGATGAAGGGTGTGGGGAGTAACTTTTATGATTTGCTCAAGGAGAGTGTGGCGGGGTCCAAGAGTAAAAAGCCTTTTGAGCCAAAGAAGGGAAAGTTTACTTGTGTGGCTGCTGCGGCATTGGTTGGGTTGTTGGAGATGGAGGAACGAGTGCAGAGGGATGCTGCTCGTGTTGCCTCGGCTAATGGGAATGATAATGCAACTTCGTCGTTTCCGATGGAGGATCTTATTATATCGATCAATTCACTGCTTGATTCACGTGCCAATGCGAATCTATCTCAAACGGCGCAGCAATACCTCAACAAGGACAATTTAGACCCGGGATGGGGTCAAGTCAAAAAGTTATGCTCTACCAACGCTGCATCTGACCTTGGTGGACCCTTCATGAAGGAACGCAAGCGGAAAGCGTCCTGCTCTTCCGGGCGTGTCTTTGAATTACTCGACTCTGGACGATCGCTGGCGACTAAATTACGTACGCTGGCACAATCAGGCCCATTTGAACCTGGCCCATTGCGACAACTACCTGATGAATCGGTAGATCAAGAATTTGGGAATGTCACAATGAGCATGGATTTCAGAGAAGGTGGGGGTGGTGGACGCAGTCTACACAAAATGTGTGACCAGCTTGATATTCGAGGGGTGCCGTATGTCGTTCGTGAGCTAAAGATTGCTGATTACATCTTCTTTGTTGGGGAGAAGTTGGCGCCTGTTTTGATTGAGAGGAAGACTGCCGATGATGTTGCGGGCTCTCTCCACGATGGTCGTTGGGAGAGGCAGCAGCGGAGTATGAGGAAGGCGCAGTATGTTTTGGGTGGCGGATCTGTGAGACGGTGTCAGGTGAGTGATTGTTTTGATGTGGCGCATTTGTTACCCGGTCTATTTCTAGACTCAACTCTCTTTCACATCGACCCTATTAGATCTGCTACATTATTGAGGGCGACGCAAGTAAGCGCACAGTCCATGGAGGAAATGTTGGTCGACGAACCTGGTTCCAAAGTGTAGACGATGTAGAGAACGCCATCGAAAAGCTACCGAGTCTAGGCTTTAGTGTCATGCGGTCAAAGAGCACTCTGGATACGATCGGTATATTGGCCAAAGTCGCACAGGATGTGTCGTGGAAGGTGAACAATGGAAACATTGATGTCATGTATTCTTATGAACAATTCCTCAGCCGTGTGAAGAAACTAGGAGAAGATAAAGGTGAACCCCCGACGGATAGAGCACATCAGAATCCGGCTCCTCCGGTGGTGGTAAATACGAACTTCATGTCAAGTACAGCAAATGCTGCTACAGCTGCCGCCGCTGCTGCCTCGAGTACAAGAGATGACGATGCTACGTTTAGCCCCCAACGATCGGATTCTCCAGGTGGATTTGGTTCAGATGATGATGCACCACAACAAACTAATAATGCAGAAAAAGTTGCAGAGCTAAAAAAGCTTTCAATGGCACGCCTAAAAGAAATGCTGAAAGAACGTGACGAGAAAACAGGCGGAAAGAAGGAAGAGTTGATATCTCGTCTACTCAAGCCTCGGAAACCTGAGCTCCTCATCTTGCGTGCAAGAAGAAAGGAGTATGTTCCAAAGGTCCCATCGTCAAACGCTGCTATTATGGTAGCGCTACTACTGAATCACATACCCGGCACTCAGGGTCTCACGAAAGAACGGCTCATGGTCCTCGCTGAAGAAACTGGTGTTAGCAAGGAGTCAATGAGTGGAGACGGAAGCAGTTTCTACGATGGATGGTCTGGAATGAAGCAATTACAAGAGGGTGATCCAGCCCTAGTAAGGAGAGAGAAGGGACATCGATACAGTTTGACGACGCAGCCACCCGAATCGGCAGGTGTTGCCGTGGCTAATGCGTTGCATATTCTCGCGCATAGGGAAGATATGTGCACGTGTGGCAATCCTCCCAACGGAGTTTAAGATTGCAACTGGCTTCGTAATTCAGCAGGGGACAATCATCTCGCAAATACAATTTAGTAACATAATTAATAACGTAAGCACTTCGTCTATTTCAGTCATCAAGTCCCGTCTTTGTGTAGCTGCGAGCACGGTGCAAAGCAATTGCTCGAAGAAAGAAGGTTGGTTTGGAATATGGTAACGATAGAGAGAAAAGATGAGGCTTGGAAGAAGAGAAAGAGTTTTCTCAATGATGGGAAATAGCTACACACAAAACAACAGGAGATAAGAATGCACCGTGCATCCATGAGGAATGGAAGGGCGAAAGAATATACTGAAAGATACCTCGACAGCACCAGCACAGAGGACGGAAGTTATGATATGTAGTGGATTTATGCCAGGATGGTGATATTGATAGCT
Source organism: Skeletonema marinoi (assembly GCA_030544225.1). Classification (NCBI taxonomy): domain Eukaryota; phylum Bacillariophyta; class Thalassiosirophyceae; order Thalassiosirales; family Thalassiosiraceae; genus Skeletonema; species Skeletonema marinoi. Next base: position 5,861,891 of record CM060485.1, on the reverse strand, counting down.
TTCACTTTCTCCGTGAGTTGAGAAAAACACTTGCAAAGAAAAATAGTGGCAGCATATAATAATAAAAACTCAATATTGTACCCTATCAAATAACTCTACCAAATTGCATCCATGAAATCCACACATTGATTGCTCGGTCAATTGCTCGATGATTCCCTCACGTACCTCCCCCCTCAAGACCTGCCAACACTTGGTGGTACAAGCTTCTCGGCTAACTCCCTTTGTGGACTCTTAGTTGCATTAACAGCAGCCTGGTGTCCACGGAGAGCCGAGGCAAAGTCTTCTTTGCTGACATATCCACACTTAAACATCTCCTTCAGTTTTTGCACCGAATAATCATCACCGAGCTTAGCAGCGATGATCCAATGTTTCACTGCTCTGTCATATCTACCATTTTCCCCCTCCTTGAATGCAAGAGCGTGTCTAGCATTGGGATCACCACCAATTGCAGCCTCTTCCGAATAGTACAATTCCATTTTCTCGTCCTTCTCGACACCTAGTCCCTCCCGATACATGAATGATAGATTAAATTGCGCAACCACATCACCAAAATCCGCTGCCTTTGTGAAGCACTCAAATGCTCTTTCATAGTCCCTGTCACCGAAGTGCTTCCTACCCACTTCACGTAGTGCAAACGGATCATTCGCTTCAAATCTTTTCTTGTTTTGCCGTTCGTTTTCCTCGTCAGATTTTGCATACAGCTGCCGACAGAATGGGCATTCACGAGCCGATCCTTCATCAAGTTGGCGCATCATATGGGCAGTCGTACAGCCTTTGCAGATTGATTTACTGCAGCAGGAGTATGATACGGATTTTTTCCTGTCAAGCGGTACGGGCAAACAGCAGATCGGACAGTCGCCAAGAAAGCTGCTTTCAGGCTGCCTAAATAAAATCTCGTCACGTAATTCAGCTGCTCTATCTTTGCAAATTGCTTCATGATTTGGCCGATGATCTTCTTGGCATTTATCGCCGCAATATCTAACGAGATCACAATCATCACAATTATTCAATTCGATGTCATCAACTTCTGCGATGCCGCAGGAAGCGCAACACACCACGTCCTCCACCTCTCTCTCAATATTATCTGTGCTGCTCATTTTCGCCCTGCTGCTAAAAATAGAAAACAATTGTATGATTGAGAGGAGAGCACAACAAGAAGTGATAAACAAATAATATGAAAAAGACATCAATTCTGCTTCTCCGGACAGCAGCTCGCCAGCCACCCACACCAACCACTGACGTCGAACATTGCGGAAGAAGCTACTCCCTGCAAATGTATTCATACCTCCCTTTAAATAATGCATGAAGAATCAATGATCGCCCTACAAAACTTACCAAACATTAGTTATCTACCAAATATGTAAGCTGTGGTATGGAGGGTGGTGGGTGGGCTGGGGAGCTGAGAAAAGGGGAAAGCGCTTTCTGTCGTACTGTCTCACCCTTCTCACTTGATTGAGAGAGCGTGGATGTTGTTATCTTGAACCTTTGCCTTGGCCTCGGATACTTACAGCTAGCATGACCTCGGATACTTATGGCAATGGGCAGCTTCTTATATTAGCGCAACTGTTTTAGTGCTCACGGAAATCATGCATGGTGCATGGCCAACACATGCAGACTTGCAGAACAAATCTTCCGGTGTCCACACAAATGACGACAAATATTCAATGAGAAGATGCTCCACCTATATGCAGCTGTAAGCTTGGCGCAAAATGTGCGAGTCGGCCACACTTGTAGAAGAAGAGAGAGCCAGGAACGTTGGATTGGAGTAGGATGATGTAGGAGGTTGAGGAGATTCCATTGCAGGAGCGTGGTTGGAAGGGAGATGATGGCTTGTGGAAGAGTCTTCTCCCTGCAGTAGCTTGATTTAAATACTCCTACTTATTGAGGATAATTATAATGGTGTGCGATTGAATTGCGTATACTGCAGCCACAAACAAGCACACACAGTGTATTCGATGAGAAATTGAAAGAGCACGAAGGCTGGAAGTGAAAGTGAAAGTGATAGATGGAAGATAGATATTTTGTGGATTGTGGATGAATGCGAGGATATAACTTTCATTTCTGCTTGAGATGAGAAGAAAAACAATTGCAATGCAAAAATATGTAATAGCAATATTCCTCTCTCTGCGGACTCTTGGTTGCATCAACAGGAACCGGGTGTCCACGGAGAGCTGTGGCAAAGCAAAGTCGCTTTGTCACAACCGAACTTGATTTGTGGAACGACAAAGGAGTGATGAACGGCTTTCGTTGCAATGTAAATCAGGCCCAACCAGCTTTCAACAACGTCAGCAAGGCGGGTCGGCAGTCGGCAGTCGGCATGAAATGAACGCAAACCTTTCAACGATGAGCGGCGAGGGAAGTGACAATGATAGTTGGCAATCAGCTGATTGTCTTTCAGATGAATTATTTTCGTACTGTCAATCTGAGGTGCTTTCCGAGGATGGCCTACGCGAAATAATTGAGAATCACGAGTTAAACGATAATGATCAACATGATGTGAGCGACGATTATTCATTCTTCCGCATGGCGTGCTGCAACGAAGAATGCACAGAAGAAATAATTAGATGTCTTCTGGAATATTTTCCTGATGCTGTCAGTGATGCCGATGATAATGGGCAACTGTCACTCCACTTTGCATGCGGCAACAGCCACGTCACAATCGGAATAATTCAACTCCTCATCGATGCAGCTCACGATTCTGTCCGTCATGAAGACAATGCCGGTTTGATGCCTCTCCATCATTTATGCAGAAACGAAGAACTAGATGAAACAACATCATCAGCAATTTTGAAGCTGCTTCTTGAGAAGCATCCTGATGCAATTCGACGTGCGAATAATGATGGCCTTCTTCCAATTCACGTCGCTTGCATGATGTCAAGATCATCTGAGTTTTGCCGTGTGTTAATTGAAGCATATCCCCATTCTGTACGGATAGCTAATCATGTGGGCATGCTTCCGATCCACACCGCGTGTGTCAACAATACTGCTGCCACAGTTGAATATTTGTACAAACTTTACCCATCTAGCATCTGGCTAGCATCAACACATGGATTGACTCCTATTCACGCCGCAATTATGGGTCTAGATTTCAGATTCGAACAAGACGCTGCGGTGAAAGTTGTCCAATTTCTACTGGGTTGTGACCCCCATGTGATATTCCTGGAGGCTCTTGAAGGAGAGTCCCTGCTTAATTATGCCTGTCGATGCGAGTACAATAAAACAAACACCGAGGTTCCCATCGAAATTATTAAGGTGCTCTATGAGGCAAACCCTGAACTCATTCGCAAGGAAGACAGCGGAGGCCGGCTGCCTCTTCATAAGATCTGTTCAAATCCTAGTCAGGATGAAACAGCTACGTTTGAAATTCTGAAGCTACTTCTTGAGAAGCATCCTGAATCAATTCGTCATGTGAATAAAGGCCAACTTCCAATTCACATCGCTTCCATCAAGTCAAAATCAACCGAGTTTTGTCGTGTATTAATCGAAGCGTATCCTGGGTCTGAGCGTATGACCAACGTGTTGGGCATGCTTCCAATTCATTGTGCATGTATGAATAATACTGTTGCCACGGTAGAATATTTGTACGGACTTTACCCAGATGCCATCAATCACGTACCAAGAGAAGATGGATTGTATCCAATTCACCTGGCAATTAGCAGCATAATCCACAGAACCGCTCAAAAAAGAGCCAACCTGGAAGCGATAGCAGGTATTGTGAAATTCCTGCTGGGCTGCGATCCCAGGGTGAAGTTCCAGAAGATTCAAGGAGCAGTGCCTCCACTTGCCTGCGCATGTTTTCTGGAGTATAATGATACAAACATAGGGGCTGCCATTGAAGTCATCGAGCTCATCTATGATGCGCACCCTGAAGCGATTGAAGACGATGCAATGGACTTCAATGAACACAGCCGTCATCAACAAGTACAAGATTTCATTATAAATCAGCTAGTCTATTCCCATAAAGCCAGAGATCATCGTCTGATGACAACACCTGATGACAATGGACAACTCCCACTGCATAAAGCTCTTCACAATAATGTCAGGCTTGGCTCAATCAAGCTGTTAGTGAAGGGAAATCCCCCCGCTGTACAATCGACCGATAATAGCGGCTCTCTGCCATTGCACATTGCCTGTGCGCATCACGATTCTGCTAGCGTTGTGCAGTACTTGATTGGACTTGATGCAACGTCTCTCGACGCTGTTGATCACGACAATAACACTGCCCTCCACTATGCATGCCGCGGTGCAAAGTATGAGACGGTAGTGATGCTGCTGGGAAAGTATGATGCCGTATCGGTATCGAAGCGGAATGCTCAGAAGAAGCTTCCGATTGATCTTCTTTGGGAAAGCAATAGTGTGGAAGATAGGGAAAGTGTCGAATACACGGAGAGCGTGTTTCGGCTTTTGAAGGCTTACCCTGAGATGATGATAACTGCATGTGAACATAAAATAGCAAGCTAAGTCGGATAGCTGTCCAACTGGTCAAGATATTTTGGGAGGTTGAGGCATTGTCTCTAGCGGGTTGGAAAGGAGACGATGGTTCAGAGGAACAGAAGAATCGACTGCTCGCTAAAGCATGTTAAATTGTCTCATCTATGAGTTTGGTAATGAAGTGTAGACCCACCTTATTGCATCTGAGACCATGATGAATTGTGTGTGAGCATGAAAGAGGAAGCAAAGTCAGATAGCCTTCCACTTTTGAATGGAGATAAGTCGGATAGCTGTGCCTCATCTTTTCTTTGCCGAAAAAAAGATGAGGCTTGGAAGAGGAGAAAGAGACTACTTGCTGCAGTTGATTCTCTCATCTATGATGGAAAATAGCTACACACAAAACAACAAAAGATACGGATACACCATGCATCCATGAGGAATGGAAGGGCGAAAGAATATACTGAAAGACACCTCAACAGAACAGAGGCCGGAAGTTATGATATGTAGTGGATTATGCCAGCCAGGATGTATTATAGTGATATTGATAGCTTTCACTTTCTCCGTGAGTTGAGAAAAACACTTGCGAAGAAAAATGGATAATGGCAGAATACAATAATAAAAACTCAATACCCTATCAAATAACTCTAACAAAATTGATCCATGAAATCCGCACAATCTATTGCGTCGGTCAATTGCTCGATGACTCCCCCCTCCCCCACGGCACTCAAAATGTATGCCGCATGCTACTTGTTGCCATAAACTTCTCAGCGAATTCCCTCTGTGGACTCTTTGTTGCATTAACAGCAGCCTGGTGTCCACGGAGAGCCGAGGCAAAGTCTTCTTTTCTCACATATCCGAACTTGAAACCCTCCTTTAGTCTTTCTATCGACTCATCATCACCGAGCTTAGCAGCAATCATCCAATGTTTCACTGCTCTATCAAGTCTACCATTTTCACCCTCGTAGCATCCAAGACTGCATCTAGTGCTGGGATCACCACCAATTGCAGCCTCTTCCAGATGGTACAATTCCTTGCCCTCGTCCTTCTCGACACCTAGTCCCCCCCGATACAGAAGTGATAGATAAGAATGAGCTTCAACATCACCCGATTCAGCTGCCTTTGCCAGATACTCAAATGCTCTCTCATAGTCCCCGTCAACAAAATGCCTCCGACCCTCTTCTCTTAGTGCAAACGGATCGTTCGCTTCACATCTATTCTTTCTTCGCCCGTCGGATTCCTCTTTGGATTCTGCATACAGCTGCCGACAGAATGGACATTCAAAAGCCGTTCTTTCATCAAATTGGCGCATCATATTGGCAGTCGTACAGCCTTTGCAGACTAATTTACTGCAGCAGAAGTATGTCACAAATTTGTTTAGGTCAAGCGATAGCGGCACACAACAGATGAGACAGTCGCCAAGATGGCTGCTTTCAGGCTGCTTGAATAACAATTCATCACGTAATTCAGCCGCCCTTTCTTTGCAGACTGCTTTGTGCTGCAGCCGATGATCTTGCTGACATTTATCGCTGCAATATCGAACGAGATCGCAGGCATCACAATTCTTCAATTTGATGTCATCGACTTCGGCGATACCGCAAGAAGCGCAACACTTCACGTCGGTCATTTTTTCCTCAAGATAATCGCTTTTCATCATCTTATCAGTTACACACTCATCACAGTTTTTCAATAGTATGTCATCGACTTCGGCGATGCCGCAAGAAGTACAGCACATCATACTGTCGGCTGCAGCCGTCTCAGCATTATCTTCTGTGCTGCCGCTCATCTTAAAAAATTGTATGATGTAGCATAAAATCTTTGGGTCAGATGGATCTCTAGAGAGAGAGGGGAGGGGGCGAACCCAGAGAGATGATAAAGGACACTAGAGTCGTAATTTGGGTAGAAGAGGATAGGATTGGGAAAGTGAAGCAGAGTTATGCTCATTCTAAAAGATACGGGGGCACACCGCCCGCCCATCCCAGTTCAATCGAAACCTGCCTCCTCATAATAAAGCCAAGAAGTGACATCACCAAGAAGGACGAACAGAAGATTGATCGTAAACGATGAGCGACAGTGACAATAATAGCTGGCAATCATGTCATACGCATTAGTGTTGTCGAAAGAATTACTGGCATGTTGCGTATCTGACACGTTTTCAGAGGAAGGCATACGGGGAATAATTGAGCGTCACGAGTTAGCCATAATAATCATGATGTGAGCAATCTAGTCGCTGCCAACTGACGCAAGGTGTGCCAACTGACGCATTTTTTTACTTAGTATTTTCACGCGTAATTTGACCTTGCGTCAAGTGGTACCTTTCCTGTTAGTTTTTATTTTTTCATATTTTTGGTGGTCAGAACAAAGTAGTATTTGGGTAAACAACGCATAAAAGTGGATAGAACGTCACCATTTAGAACCCACTGCATGACGCATTCTTGACGCATTGCGTCAGTTGGCGCCGCGACTAGCAATCATCAATTCTTCCGCAAGGCATGTTGCAATGAAGACTCGACAGAGGGAATTATTATATCATATCACATAGGAAATTAGGTAAGATGCATTATAGCTACCTAGACATCATTTAACCAACAATTGGAGTCTTCATACGCCGAGGGCAGAACCAAACAGCGTCGCAGTCGGAACCACGGGAGAGGGTTGTCTCTCCTACCATGGCTTCATTAAGCCCGGGATATATTGACTGATCCGTCAATAAGCCTGTATACAGGCAAGATATACAATTCATTTGTACGAGAGTGTAAGCATACACCCATCTCTATCCGTGGTTGTGTTGACTGCGTTGACGTTCTGCCTGCGCCCGCTGACGACGTATCAAAAAGGCGTCTCGTGCTGCTTTAACTGAAAGCAGCCAATACGCCTGATATTCTCCAGAGGTTGTTTCCAAATCATCGAGATTGATTTCCATCAAGTACCTATCCTCTTCCGCCAACCCGTCCATACCCATTTCTTGCTGCTCCTCAATAGCTATCTGCAAGTCTTCCTTCTTCTCCAACGCAAGCATCCCCGAGACATTGTCGTGAATCAAGAAGTTCCGCACCAGCCATTGCCCGTGAGTCACTTCCATCAGCTTAGTAGAAAGGCCTTGAGCCCATTTGTCTCCAGAGAGGTGGCTTCCCACCAGACGACTATGGGTATCTTGAATTTTGCAAAACTCCTTCGATATCATCCCTTCCATAAACCGCCTCCATCCAATCTTATCCTGCGACTTTGCCAGCTTGCTCAAAATTGGATCTCTATTTCCAGCAATGCAATCAATGAATTGTTCAGAGTTCCTAGACCTCACGAACCGCATAATATGTTCTTCCAACACTTCGCAGGTGTCCACTGAGCGTAGCCAGGAGTGGAGATTATCCGCGGACATCTGAAAGCATTTCACCCTGTCCGCCTCTTCACACATTAACACATGAGCACATGTCTCCGTGGCAGTCAGACAGGATGGACACAGAGGACTATGCTTTCCATCACATTTATTCAACCTGTAGTTTGTACCGGCAATATTGTGTACCTGTTTGCAAGCCCAGAGTTGAAACAGTCGTGGTACCGCATGGAGCGCCTTGTTGACATTATTCCAGTCCACTTGAACGAAGGCTGACGGCAGTAGAATCTGTCTCTGAGAAAATATCTCCATAGCCAGCTTGTGGTGGCCGTGGAAACGAATTCTCTCACCAGTATCCGAAGTCATCTTCTCCTTACCCTGACCCACATAGACACATATAGGCTCTAGTGGCAGAGGTAGCGCCGGAGTTCCATCGGTCGGATCAACATCATAGATCGCTAGCTTTGCACCAGAATCACACTGTTCATTCAACTGCTCTGGTCTCGATAGCTCTTCCCATAAGAAGTGGTCGAGTTTGTGGGCCGAGACATGAGAGAAAACTGTAGAAAAGGTCAGGGCTCTACAGTGAATCATAATATTCTTGAGTATATCTGAGTGACGACAGCTGGATGGGATGCGATGCGGAGGCAAGTGCTCGACATTGTGGAGAGCCCCTAGGCAATCAGAATAGATCTGAGTGGACCCCGAAAGGGATGGCGATAGCTTGTTGACCGCCAATAAAATAAGATGGATGGCCAATAGTCCTAGAAGTTCCCCACGATATGCACAAGCGGCGAGTGTCTTCTCCGAGAATTTCCCAATAATCCTACCTCGTCCCCGTGAACATTCCAGAATAAATGCTGCTGAGCAGATATCGGGGTACATCTCTTTGATATAGGACCCATCCGATACACATGTCAGAGATCCATCAATAATGGCCGCCACTAAAAACTCAAAGCTACCCGTCAATTCCAAATCGTCCCACATCCACATACTACCCCACTGTTCCAGAACTTCCCACAAGGTGGTCGGAGGGAGAGAAGGACCAGGTATTGACGCGTGATTAACCACACGATATATCGCTGGTGCCATTTCCTCCACAGTGCAGGCAACATTGCATGGAGTCCGGGCTCTATTGCTTCCAAACTTCGTATATCTACCAGAATTGGTGTTATGCGGAGGAATCATGGCACGAGGATATTCATCCATAAGATCTTCACCATGATGGCGAAACAATATATTGGCTTCGTCATCATATCTCCACGGCTGCAGTTTATGTCCAACATGCACCCAATTCCCCACCCGTGCGCTTTCGCTTAGCCTACCTCCAGGAGCCAATTGATTAAGTGCACTTTTCCAAATCTTGAGATCAGTAGAAGATGGTTCTTCATATGGAAAAATGCGATTGGACCATGTTTCATCCTCCCAACGGAGCCTCTTGTACTTGGGATCGATCTTCTTACCCTTGACACAGAGTACATCCGATAAGAACAGTACTTGCTGGTGCAAACGTACCCTATTCAGTCTCCGTAATTCCTGCTGATCATATCCAAGATCTTCAAAGACACGCATAAGCCATTTATCACCAACTCTTGGAAAGGGAAAGTCGATATTGTTCAATACTATCTTGTAACCGTAATGATCTACTTTTTCCCAAATCGATTTGACCCAACTACTGGTAATCCAGGATTGATAAAGTTGGAACGATTCATCAAAGGGCTGGTGTGTACGGCCGAGTTCAATAAGGAAAAGCTCCATTGAACTCTGAAGTTGCACCCCCACGCTGGATGGGCAACCATAATGCATCAGCAGTTTATTCAGTTGCTGGATTCCACATTCTATTGACACATTAGGAAAGCCGCCTCCATAGAAGCCGATGTCAAGATCGCGGAGCTCTTTGTAAGCCGAGCGGATTATGCCACCGGGGGGCATCAGTTGATAATATGTCTTCCCTAGACACGCCTGAAGATCTGAAATGGAAGCTGTATTACAGCATAGGCCGAAGGAGACCTTAGGCCAGAAACAGGCCGATAGCCACGTCCAGAACTGACGACGATTAAGTCGACTACCTAGAACCTTTTGTGCACTGTCCGACGCTTTCTCAATCAAAATATCTAGAGGACCCTTGCATTCCTCCGAGCAGCTGCACTTACTTCGGCATGATCCTGTAGGGCAAGTTGCTACCCCTAGCATGGTTTCGGGATGATCTACTGAGTGATGTTTCATCAAGAATGGTGATCCGTTTGGTAGCATTAGCGCAATATCATATTCCATATCCTTCGAGAGATCCTCATAAGACCAGCACTGCTTCTTCTTATCAAAATAGTAGGACATCAGATAATAAAAGCACTTGTCTGGATGAAGTGTTCCTCCCGTCGCAATCAATAAATCATTCCAACTCCTAACACTCGCGGCCAAAGCTGCGTGAACCTCACGTATTGTTTCCCTCTTCTTCATATTAATATGAATAATGTCCGTATCATCCACAAAGAGAATAGCAGCTAAGTCTATCGTCTTGGTTGGACTGAGGGGACAAACGAAGGTGGCTCCATGACCTTTGGCTTTGTGAGCCATCAAAATGGTGATACTAATCGCTGCCCACCCCGCTGGAGCCGCACCATTTCCTTGGCAAAGGCCTTGATATTTGACTTCCACCGTGCTGTGTGCACACCTACTATTAGATGTCTTCTCGAATATTTTCCTGCCGCTGCCAGTGCTACTGACCATAGAGGTGGGGAAACGCCACTCCACGCTGCATGCGGCCATACATGCGGCAACAGCCACGTCACAATTGGAATTATTCAACTCCTCATCGATGCAGCTCCCGATTCTGTTCGTCATCAAGACAATAACGGTCAGTTGCCTCTCCATCATTTGTGCACTAACATACTTAACAGACGAGAGAATGAAGTAGCAGCGATGAAAATTCTGAAACTGCTTCTCGAGAAGTTTCCCGGAGCGATCTGTAGTAATAATAATGACGGCCATCTTCCAATTCACCTCGCTTGCATAATGTCAAGATCTCCTGAGTTTTGCCGTGTGTTAATCGAAGCGTATCCCGGATCTGAGAGAATTAGTGATGAGGATGGCAGGCTGCCAATTCATTTGGCATGTATGAATAATTCTGTTGCCACAGTTGAATATTTGTACAAACTTTACCCAGATGCAATCGATCACGTGACAACAGGAGGAATGTATCCAATTCAATTGGCAATTTGCGGTTTGAGCCAAAGAGCTGATCCGGGAGCTGCTGTGGATATTGTGAAATTCTTGCTGGGCTGCGATCCCAGGGTGAAGTTCCAGAAGATTCAAGGAATAGTGTCTTTACTTGGCTGGGCATATTTTCTGGACAGTAATGATCACTATGATGATAAAAACGTGGGAACCGCGATTGAAGTTATGGGGGTAATTTATGATGCACACCCTGAAGCGATAGAATTCGGTCTAATTGCGTCCACCATTCTTGATCGTCATCAACAAGTACAAGAATTCATTATTAATCAGCTAGTCTTTTCTCGTCAAGCCAGAGATCATCGTTTGATGACAACACCTGATGACAATGGACAACTCCCACTGCACACAGCGCTTCAAAGCAATGCCAGGCTTGGCTCAGTCAAGTTACTAGTGAAAGGAAATCCCCCCGCTGTACAATCACCTGATAATAGCGGCTCTCTACCATTGCACTTTGCCTGTGTGCATCACGATTCTGCTAGCGTTGTGCAGTACTTGATTGGACTTGATGCAACGACTCTCGACGCTGTGGATCATGAAAATAACACCGCCCTCCATCATGCATGCCGCGGTGCAAAGTATGAGACGATAGCGATGCTGCTGGATCAGTATGATGCCGTATCGGTGTCCAAACGGAACGCCCAGAAGAAGCTTCCGATTGATCTTCTTTGGGAAAGCAATCAGGTGGAAGATAGGGAAAGTGTCGAATACACGGAGAGTGTGTTTCGTCTTTTGAAGGCTTACCCTGAGATGATGATGAACTGCATGTGAACATGATTTAGCAAGCTAAAGATAGATGTTCAACTAAGAAACCATCCACACTGCCGGCAAGACCTACTGACATCAACTTACTATCCTGCCAATATTACAAACTTGGCGTCACTTCATGTTGAAAGACAGACACAACACGTGCGACTCAGTGCTTTTCTCAATCTCAGTCTTCATATCGCTGTCACCTTCCTGATTACCTGCAATCTCTTGCGGGGCGATTCAATAGCTGCTGTAACCTGGCCGCTTGTCCTTGCTCAACTGGAATATCATCTCCGGGGGATCATAGATGATGAGGACAACATCATGGTTGTTGCTGATAATATTTCTCTGCTTCTGCTGGAAAAGAATATGTAAGGTTGACTGCGGCTGATCATAGTCATCATTCGCTTGTTCTAACGTGAGTATGCTCTTGGATCTTGAGCAAAATCTGAAGACCAATAGTATTGATGCTCATCAAGACGACACTCGGCTAACGAACGGCTTTTGGCAAGTTCAGTGCAACCAAGAGACAAGAGATGAAAAGATCTATGCTAACCTACAACAAAGAGGAAGCATGCCGAATGATGTCGATCCGTTCATACAATCTCTACTAACGATGAGCAGCGACAGTGGCAATAATAGCTGGCAATCAGCTGAGTCCCTGTCGAATGAATTGCTGGCAGTCGGATAGCCTTCCACTTTTGATGGAGATAAGTCGGATAGATGTGTCTCATCTTGTCTTTACTGCTCTTGTCGATGCCAGAGGAGAGCACATGATATAATATATTGCTCCTCTCGACATCAGCCAGTCATCCCTTCTAGCCGACTCTTACGTTGTTGATGTTAATATTGTTATTTATTAATGATGTTGCCTGCTTTACAGACATTTATCCCAGCTGTTGAAAAGAGCCCTCTGTTATTGTATTAAGATTGCAAGTGACGAAATATCCATTGCAGCAGAATAACCACTCAATATTTTAACCAAATGTATCCATATAATCCACACATTGATTGCGTCGGTCAACTGATCAATGATCCCCCCCCCCTCCCCCACGGCCCTCAAAATGCATGCCGTAAGTATGTTAACTTGTCAACTTTGTAGGCTTCCTCCCTCTGTGGACTTTTCGTTGCATCTACGGCAGCCTGGTATCCACGGAGAGCCGAGGCAAAGTCATGCTTACTGACATATCCATCTGCGTAACATGTCTTCAGCGCTTGTACTGACTTGTCATCGCCGAGCTTAGCAGCGATGATTAGATGTTTCACCGCGTTATCAACTCTACCGCTCTTCAACTCTTGGAATGCAAGATTTTTTCTAGGTTGAGGATGACCGGCAATTGCAGCCTCTTCCAGATGATATGTTGCCATTTCCTCGTCCTGCTCGACACCTTCCCCGTTCTGATACAAAATTGCTAGTCTGAGATGGGCATTCGCTGCGACAGCCACATCACCCAATACAGCTGCCTTTGTGAAACTCTCAAATGCACTCTCATAGTCCCCTTCTTCGTAGTGCGTCATACCCATCTTAAAAATTGCAAACGGATCGTTCGCTGCTACTCTTTTCACGTCATTCTTGTGCCTTTCTTCATCAGTGTAAAATGAAAATATGGAGCGCCTGCAGAATACACATCTTGGATGTAAATTTTTGTCCATTTCGTGTACCATATTGGCATTCATACAGCCGAGACAGATTATATTGCTGCAGCATGTTTCTATGTTGGATTGCATTTCATCAAGCGGTACGGGCAAACAGCAGATGGGACAGTCGCCAAGATGACTGCTTTCTGGCTGCCTAAATAAAATCTCATCACGTAATTCAGCCGCTCGATCTTTGCAGACTGCTTCATGATCTGACCGATGATCTTCTTGGCATTTATCGCTGCAATATTTAACGAGATCACAGGCATCACAATTCTTCAATTTGATGTCATCGACTTCGGCGATGCCGCAGGAAGCGCAACACTTCATGTCGGCCACCTCTCTCTCAATATTATCGCTTTTCATCATCTTATCAGTTACACACTCATCACAGTTATTCAACTGTATGCCATCAACTTCTGCGATACCGCAAGAAGTACAGCACATCATAATGTCGGCTGCAGCATGTAAAAGATCTTTCGGTCAGATGGATATAGAGGGGAGGGGGCGAACCCCGAGAGATGATAAAGGACAATAGAGTCGTAATTTGGGTAGAAGAGGATAGGATTGGGAATAAGAAACAGAGTTATGCTCATTCTAAAAGATACGGGGGGCATCGCCCCCCTACTTTCAATTCCCTGTGAAATTTGCGAAGTCACAATTCTATTCTGCCCACCTTCCAAGTCACAATTCTGATTCTGCAGTATTGACAGAACCCGAGCGAGAAGGACAATAGTATGAAGAAATCAGCCGCCGTGATTTATACATGTGTTGTTGCACATCTGACATTTCAGAGGAAGGCATACGTGAAATAATTGCGCGTCACGAGTTAGCACATAATAATCGTGATGTGAGCAATCATCAATTCTTCTTTGCTGCGTGCTGCAATGAAGGCGTCACAGAAGGAATAATTCGATGCCTTCTCGAATATTTCCCTGCCGCTGCCAGTGATACGGATCATAGCGATGGTCACCTACCACTACACGCTGCATGCGGCGGAAGCAAAAATATGACACGCAGAATTATTCAACTTCTCATCGATGCAGCTCCCGCATTCGTTCGTCATGAAGATGATAACGGTTTGATGCCTCTCCATCATTTATGCAGTAATAGGAAAGTGGATAAAAAATCAGGGATAAAAATTTTGAAGCTACTCCTCCAAAAGTACCCGGAAGCCATTCGTCATGCTGAAAATAAAGGCCGTCTTCCAATTCACGTGGCTTCTATAATGTCAAAACCATCCGAGTTCTGTCGTGTGCTAATCGAAGCGTATCCTGGATCTGAGCAAATAGGTGATGTGGACGACTTGCTGCCTCTTCACTTCGCATGTATGAATAATACTGCCGCCACAGTAGAATATTTCTACGGACTTTACCCAGATGCAATCTATCATGTGACAACAAAAGGAATGTATCCAATTCACTTGGCAATTTGCGGTTTGAGCAAAAGAACTGATGCTGTGGATATTCTGAAATTCCTCCTGAAATGCGATCCCAATGTGATATTGCAGAAACTTGTTGGAGCAGTGCCTCCACTTGTCTGGTTTTTAATGTTGAAGCATAAAAATGAAAATATTGGAGCTGCTCTTGAAGTTATGGGGGTAGTTTATGATGCACACCCTGAAGCGATCAAACACAATAACATCCGTTCCAGTTTTCAACTTATTCATCAGCAAATACGAGCATTCTTTACTAGTCAGCTCGTCTATTCTCGTCAAGCCAGAGATCACCGTCTGATGACAACACCTGATGGCAATGGACAACTCCCACTGCACACAGCGCTTCAAAGCAATGTCAGGCTTGGCTCAATCAAGTTACTAGTGAAAGGAAATCCCCCCGCTCTACAATCGACCGATAATAGCGGCTCTCTGCCATTGCACATTGCCTGTGCGCATCACGATTCTGCTAGCGTTGTGCAGTTTTTGATTGGACTTGATACAACGACCCTCGACGTTGTGGATCATGACAATAACGTGGCCCTCCATTATGCATGCCGCGGTGCAAAGTACGAGACAATAACGCTGCTGCTAGAAGAGTATGATGCCGTATCAGTATCGAAGCGGAATGCCCAGAAGAAGCTCCCGATTGATCTTCTCTGGGAAAGCAATGAGGTGGAAGATAAAGAAAGTGTCGAATACACGGAGAGCGTCTTCAGGCTTCTGAAGGCTTACCCTGAGATGATGATGAACTGCATGTGAACATGAAATAGCAAGCTAAAGATAGATGTTCAACTAAGAAACCCCCTACTGACATCAACATGCATTTATCCTGCTAATAAATATTACAAACTTGGCGTCACTTCATGTTAAAAGACGCTCAAAACACTTGCGACACAGTGTTTTGCTCACTCTCAGTCTTCATATCGCTGCCACCTTTCTGATTATCTGCAATCTCTTGCGGGGCGATTCAATAGCTGCTGTAACCTGGCAGCTTGTCCTTGCTCAACTGGAATATCATCTCCGGGTGATCATAGATGATGAGGACAACATCATGGTTGTTGCTGATAATATTTCTCTGCTTCTTCTGGAAAAGAATATGTAAGGTTGCAGGCGGCTGATCATAGTCATCATTCGCTTGCTCTAAAGTGAGTAAGTATGCTCTTGGATCTTGAGCAAAATCTTAATTACAGACACTCGAGTAACGAACGGCTTTAGGCAAGTAAGTTAGCACCTGCTAACCCGACATTTGTGTGTACATGGACTAAACACAAGGATTTACTTCAAAACTTAATTTAATTAGTATTGTAAAACACACTCTGTTTAGTAGGCCTCCGTTCACATAAATGTCGGGTTGGACATGAATTAGTATGTCTCCACCCAACTCAACCGACGCGACGAGGATCGCCTCCCAAGATCTTCGGTACTCTTCTCTATGTCGTTGTGACATCTTTGCGTCAAGATCTTCAGATGATCTTCGCAGCATCATCGGACAACGTGTTCACCTTTGTTCCGATGACCCTTCACTCAAGGTCATTGCTTCTGACATGCACTGTTTCATTCAGCTTCAACTTTGACTGTAGTTAGTTTAGTCTCCTGAGCTAAACACCAACTAACGCTGTTCATCTTTTTGCGTTGTCCATCGTTCTTAAGAGATGCCTGATATCGATCCACGATCCATTACATATTTATTGTACTTACAATCTCTACCAACCAAGGGAATAACTATGGGGATAAGACTGGCCTTTCGCGCCAGAATGACTTGCTCAAAATTCATTTCGGCCGAAAAATCGAAAAATCTCGCTCTTCTAGCAATCACCATGTTAATCGACCATTTGTAATGCCCTTGTAGATCGATGGAATCAATTCCATTCGCCAATAACACGTTATAGCCGTGTTCTACACTCGAAGCCTCACCACTTAAATGCTGGTTCGGCTTCGAAATTCGGTGAACTCGCTGAGAACGAGCTCTCTCAAAATCACCCACAACGCAGACGGCCGAAATCCATCAATTTTGACTCACCTCGATCATAAAGATAGAACCGGCTGGCCAACATGCCGCTACACTCTAGGGCTTCGGGACTTTGATGGTGCCACTTATCCTCACTCGATTGGTACAATGTATAACGCCAGCTCATTGATGAACGCCCCGTCCAGGCAAGTCTGTTTGTATGCTTTTGTGTGCCTGCACCGTCGAATTTGACATATATACAGAATCGGTAGAGCAACGACGAAAAAGCTCGGCAATAGCATTCAACAAAATGAGATTGACAGACGAGAGGAACGTAGAGGGAGGGATGAAAAGAGATTTGCGGAAGGCAATTGATGGATATTTGAAAGAGTGCATGGCAGGAGAGTAGAAAGTGAGATATGCACAGAAGGATCACGTTTATCCACCACTGCTGATTAGGTTTGCTAACATGTCGAGGAGCAAGGTCTTTCAGCCCAATTATGATTGCATTCGCGAGGTCTTTGAACGCTCAACGAATGGCGCAAAGTAGGCACGATCACATCATTATGCTGCCGAGTATCAAAGTTCCTCTCATGCATCTCTGGGCTAGACGATAGGGAATGAGGAGACTAAGCATGTCTTTAATAAACTTAAATTAATGCCGACAAGTTCCAACAAACTAGACAAGTCAAATGTGATGGAGTGGTATGAAGAAGTAGCAGCAGGCTTTTGATTATACATTTAACTCTCTCATTTACAACGATCTTCTTCTCCTCCTCGCTTGCATAGCCACATAGCCACTCCATCTCCCGCTCTTCATCCATTCTTCGTCACTAACACTCTCTTCGATTTGTTCCCCCCTCTAATCCTCAAAGCCTCGGATATTTCCTCTGTTGTTTGACCCTGTCATTGGTCATTGACAGCTTTGATCGCAGAACTAGAAAAAGATGCAGTAGACACACCACGTTGCCTAGAAAGATTGAGAGTTAGACAGAGCCTCCGCCTCCGCCTCCGCAACTGTGCATACTGCACGATCCGTGTTGCGTGTGTCTTCATGGGTTTTGCCCCCGTGGCGTTGATTTCGCGTTGGTGTTATGAAATTGTTTAGATAATCTGTACGTGTGTTACTGCCGTTGTTGCCAAGTTCGTCAATATAAGATGCAACGTACTGTCTCCAAGCATCCTCTCGGTCTGTGTGAAATCACTTCTTCATTCAGCGAGCATTTTGTTCTCATGTGCAACTCCGACCCATGATCTTCGACGCTCTTGCTCTTCCCTTTGCATCTGCTACACACTGCACAAGATCAGTGCACAATTTGATCTATGGAACATCATTTGAATCTCAAGCTTATCGATAGGCAAGCGTATGGCCTGCGTATGGCAGCTTCCCTTTGAGGCGAATAGTCAACCGTTTCACGATTTCGTTCTTTCGAATTCAGCCAAGGCTTCATCCTAGTCAAGACCTTGGCCCAAACGGCCAAATAGGACGACATATTCATCGTCATCGGAGTCGTAATCGGCCAATACTTGCGATGTGATGTTGGATTGATGGATTTCGGCCGTCTGCGTTGTGGGTGATTTTGAGAGAGCTCGTTCTCAGCGAGTTCACCGAATTTCGAAGCCGAACCAGCATTTAAGTGGTGGGGCTTCGAGTGTAGAACACGGCTATAACGTGTTATTGGCGAATGGAATTGATTCCATCGATCTACAAGGGCATTACAAATGGTCGATTAACATGGTGATTGCTAGAAGAGCGAGATTTTTCGATTTTTCGGCCGAAATGAATTTTGAGCAAGTCATTCTGGCGCGCCCCACGTAAATCGGCTACATCTTACCCCCATAGTTATTCCCTTGTACCAACGATGAGCGGCGACAATGGCAATAATAGCTGGCAATCAGCTGAGTCCCTGTCGAATGAATTACTGGCATGTTGCGTATCTGACACGATTTCAGAGGAAGGCATACGCTCAATAATTTCGCGTCACGAGTTACTACCGAAGAATAATCATCATGTTCATGTGCTCGATTATGAATTCTTCCTTGCTGCGTGTTGCAACGAAAAAGTTACAGAAGGAATAATTCTTTGTCTTCTGGAATATTTTCCTGCCGCTATCATCAGTGATGCTGATGATAATGGGCACCTACCACTACATGCTGCATGCCACAACAACAACATGACACTCGGAATTATTCAACTCCTCATCGATGCAGCTCCAGATTCTGTTCGTCATCAAGACAATGCCGGTTTGATGCCCCTCCATCGTTTATGCAGAAACGAAGAACTAGATGAAACAACAGCATCGGCAATTCTGAAGCTGCTTCTCGAGAAGAACCCTGAATCAATCCGACATGCGAATAATGATGGCGATCTTCCTATTCACATCGCTTGCATGATGTCAAGATCATCTGAGTTTTGCCATGTGTTGATCGAAGCGTATCCAGGATCTGAGAGAATGGGTAATGACATGGGAATGTTAGGTAATATGCTGCCTCTCCATTGTGCTTGTATGAATAATACTGCTGCTACAGTTGAATATTTGTACAAACTTTACCCAGATGCAATCAATCATGCACCAGCAAGAGTTTATCCTATTCAACTCGCCATTATGGGTCTAGATATCAGATTGAACAAATTGGCCGCTGCAGATGTTGTGCAATTTCTCCTTGGCTGCCATCCCAATGTGAAATTCCAGGAGGCTCTTCAAGGAGAGTCCCTGCTTCATTATGCCTGTGGATGCGAGTATGATGATTCATGCATAGAAGCTGCTCTCGGGATCATCGAGGTAATTTATGATGCACATCCTCAATTTATTCGCAAGGAAGACAGTGAAGGCCGACTGCCTCTTCACACAGTGTGTAAGAATCCTAGTCAGGATGAAACAGCTACAATTGCAATTGTGAGGCTACTTCTCGAAAAGTATCCAGAATCAATCCGTCGTGCTGACAATAAAGGCGATCTTCCTATTCACATCGCTTCCATCAAGTCAAAATCACCCGAGTTTTGCCATGTGCTGATCGAAGCGTATCCAGGATCCGAGCGTATGACCAATGAGGGTGGTAAGCTCCCAATCCATGCTGCATGTATCAACAACACTGTCGCCACAGTAGAATATTTGTATGGACTTTACCCAGATGCCATCAATCATGCATCAGCAGATGGGTATTTTCCTATTCACGATGCAATCAGAAGTGTGATTCATAGTGCTTTAGCCAATCATAGAGCGAAAGTAGATATTGTGAAATTCCTCCTAGAATGCGATCCCAATGTGATATTCCAGAAGATTCAAGGAGCAGTGCCGCCACTTGCCTGCGCATGTTTTCAGCACTATAATGATAAAAGCATTGAGGCTGCCATAGAAGTCATCGAGGTAGTTTATGATGCGCACCCTGAAGCTATTGGAATCGATGGAATTGTGCGCTCCATTCGTCATCAACAGGTACAAGCATTCATCACAAGTCAGCTCGTCTATTCTCGTCAAGCCAGAGATCACCGTCTGATGACAACACCTGATGACAATGGACAACTCCCACTGCACACAGCGCTTCAAAGCAATGTCAGGCTTGGCTCAATCAAGTTACTAGTGAAGGGAAATCCCCCCGCATTACAAACTCCTGACAATAGCGGCTCTCTGCCATTGCACATTGCATGTGCGCATCACGATTCTGCTAGCGTTGTGCAGTACTTGATTGGACTTGATGCAACGACTCTCGACGCTGTGGATCATGACAATAACACTGCCCTCCATCATGCATGCCGCGGTGCAAAGTATGAGACGATAGCGATGCTGCTGGAAAAATATCATGCCGCATCGGTATCGAAGCGGAACGCCCAGAAGAAGCTTCCTATTGATCTTCTTTGGGAAAGCAATGAGGTGGAAGATAGAGAAAGTGTCGAATACACGGAGAGCGTCTTCAGGCTTTTGACGGCCCACCCTGAGATGATGATGAACTGCATGTGAACATGAAAGAGCAAGCTAAGTCGGATAGCTGTCCAACTGGTCAAGATATTTTGGGAGGTTGAGGCATTACCTCTAGCAGGTTGAATTGTCTCATCAATGAGTTTGGTAATGAAGTGTAGACCCACCGTATTGCCTCTGAGACCATGATGAATTGTGTGTGAGCATAAAAGAGCAAGCTAAGTCGGATAGTTGTGGGAGATTGCGCATGTACAGTATCATTGTTTCTGGCGTGGTTGGATCGAGAGGAGATGATGGCTTGGATGAAGAGTCTACTCGCTGCAGTTGCTCGAATTAAATAATCAATGATGGATAATGGTGTACGCGTATGCTTCAGCCACAAACAAAAACATGTAGCATGCAAATACTTGATGAGGAACTGAAAAGCTGGAGGCTGGGATGTGAATGATGAAAAACTTGTAATGGAGACATATATTAGCATAACCAATATTAACCCCATGCCAAATAAGATTTAGCCTGGTATTGCTGATACTCCAACCGCATGCAACCATAAAATAGCCGTGCGTATTATTCATGAGACGGTCAACTGTTCGGTGATTCCACCCTCCCCAACGGCTCTCAAAATGTCGCTAACTTGTTGACAAAAATTTGTCGGCTAATTCTCTCTGTGAACTCTTTGTTGCATCAACAGTAGCCTGGTGTCCTCGGAGAGCCGAGGCAAAGTCTTCTTTGCTGACATATCCACTCTTATACATCTCCTTTAGTTTTTGTATCGTCTCATCTTGGCCGAGCTTAGCAGCGATGATGAAATGTTTCACTGCTCTGTAATGTCTACCATTTTCCTCCTCAATACATCCAAGAGCGTGTCTAGCTATGGGATGACCACCAAGTGCAGCCTCTTCAAAATGGTATGTTTCCTTTCCCTTGTCCTTCTCAACCCCTTGTCCCTTCCGATACATAAGTGATAGAACACAATGCGCAGCCGCATCACCCAATTCTGCTGCCTTTGTTAAACACTCAAATGCTCTTTCATAGTTCTCTTTATTGTAATGCGTTTCACCCGCATCTCTTAGTGCAAACGGATCGTTCGCTTCTAATCTTTTCTTTCTTCGCCCGTCGGATTCCTCTTTGGAAATTGACTTCATCAACCGACAGAATGGACATCTTGGATTGAGCTTTTGTTTGTGTTCACGTGACATGTTTGCATACGTACAGCCATTACAGACTTGTTTACTGCAGCAGTAATATGATACAGTTTTGTTCGGGTCAAGCGATAGAGGCAAACAGCAGATAGGGCAGTCGCCAAGATGGCTATTTTCAGGTTGCCTAAATAAAAGGTCGTCACGTAATTCAGCCGCCCTATCTCTGCAAATTGCTTCATGATTTGGTCGATGATCTTCTTGACACGAATCACTGCAGTATCGAACGAGATCACAATCATCACAATTCTTCAATTTGATGTCATCGACTTCTGCGATGCCGCAGGAAGCACAACACTTCATGTCGGCCGCTTCTGTGTCAATATTATCTGCGCTGCTCATCTTCGCCCTAGATTCCCGTACAACAGTGCATGATGAAATTAGAAGATAATTGGATGGATGAGAGACACAAAAGAAGTGATACACAAAATGGCGTCAAATTTGCTCCCGACTCCGACAGCCGGCCAGCAACAGCCCGACCAGCCGAATGACACATGACGGACGACGCTGCCCTCTGCAAATAGCATCTCCCTTTGAATAATGCCAGAAGTAACAACCCTACCATAGTATTATTATTTTGACAGCGCCGGCATGCTAGAATATTCATATTGTTATTATCTAGGTGCGTGGCTGATGAATGAAGAAGCTTCATACTCTTACTGAAGAGAGAAAAGAGGAAAGCGTCCTGTCGCACTGCCTCACCCTTCTCACTCGATTGAGAGAGCGTGGGTAGGTGGTGTACAGTATCTTGAATCTCGCTCGACCTCAATAAGTAACTATCAATGAACAGCTTCTTCTTATTAGCGCAGACAAGGTCATCCATGATAACCGCCGCCGTGGTCGAAAGTGCTCACGGAAATCATGCATGGCATGGCCAAACGTCACTCGTACACGTCCACAGGAGATATATAGGTATACAAATCCTTCTTTCTCAGTGTCCACGGCAAACGACGCAACATCTCAATTCAATGCAAGAAGCTCTGTCTATGTGCAGCTGCAATCACAGCGCGAAATGTGAGAGTCGGACACTCTTGTTGAAAGAAGAAGAGAGCCTGAAGCGACGCAAGTGGGAGGGAAAGGAGTTGAGGCTTAAATGAAGAGACCAATCGCTGCAGTTGGTTAAATTGTCTCATAATGATGGATAATGGTGTACAACTGAACTTGATATGCAGCCGCATACGCACAAACAAGATGCACCATTAGGGAGCAAATAAATGGAAGATGTCTTGAAAGCACGGAGACTTGACTTGATAGATACATCAACGAGAAGAAGCTCCGCATGTATGCCGCTGCAAGCTACACGGCGATGTTTGAGCCGGCCACTCTTGTAGAAGAAGATGAGAGTGGTAAGGTCGTTGGAGAGGAGTTGGGCGAGCGGAGGTGGATCCTGTACTCATTTGCCTGTAGCGTGATTGGAAGGGAGATGATGGTTTGGAAGACGAGTCTATTCGCTGTAGTAGCTTGAATTAAACAATAAATGATGACTTAGTAGATACATTGTGGATGATGCCACTTTCTCTGAGTTGAAGAATGATGTAGTATCTACATGAAAAATACTTATGTACATGACCAATAATAACTCAATGCCAATTAACCAAATGCACCCACACAATCTATTGCGTCGGTCAACTGTTGACTATTACCCCACCCCCACAATTCCTAAATGTAAGTTGCGTGCTAACTTGGGGCCATAAATTTCTCGGCTAACTCCCTTTGTGGACTCTTTGTTGCATCAATAGCAGCCTGGTGCCCACGGAGAGCCGAGGCAAAGTCTTCTTTGCTCACATAACATCTCCTTTAGACTTTGTATTGAATAATCATGGCCGAGCTTAGCAGCGATGATGAAATGTTTCACTGCTCTGCAAAATCTACCATTTATTCCCTCATGGCATGCAAGACCGTATCTAGTGCTGGGATGACCACCAATAGCAGCCTCTTCAAGATGGTATGTTTCCTTTCCCTTGTCCTTCTCAACCCCTTGTCCCTCCCGATACATAAGTGATAGATGGAAATGCGCAGCCACATCACCCAATTTAGCTGCCTTTGTGAAATCATGGGAACCGTGAAATACTCAAATGCTCTATCATAGTCCCCGCCACAGAAATGCGTCCTACCCGCTTCTCTTAGTGCAAACGGATCATTCGCTTCACATCTTTTCTTCTGTTGCCGTTCGATTTCCTCGTCAGATTCTGAGCTCAGATGCCGACAGAATGGGCATCTTATATTGAGCTTTTCTTTGTGTTCACGTATCCTATAATTTGCATACATACAGCCGAGACAAATTGATTTACTGCAGCAGGGGAATGATACGGTGGATTTCTTTGCGTCAAGCGGTAGCGGCAAGAAACAGATCGGGCAGTCGCCAAGATGGCTGCTTTCAGGCTGCCTAAATAAAATCTCATCACGTAGTTCAGCCGTTCTTTCTTTGCACATTGCTTCATGATTTGGTCGATGATCTTCTTTGCATTTATCACTGCAATATCTAACGAGATCGCAATCATCACAATTCTTCAATTTGATGTCATCGACTTCTGCGATACCGCAAGAAGCGCAACACTTCATGTCGGCCGCCACTTTTGCCTCAGCGTTATTTGTGCTGCCGCTCATCATAAAAGTATTTGTTACTACAAATACTACTCCTACAACGAAGAAGATGTGAGCAGGATAATTGGACGAATGAGGAGAGCACAACGAAAGCTAACGAAAGCCATCAAATCCAACTCAGCTCCCATCCCAATCTGGATTTTCGGAGCTAGAAAGTTCATGTCTGTCGTACCGGTAGTAACTTAGTGCGACACTGCAACTCTCACCACAGCTAAGTACTTCGCTAAGTATTGTAGATAGTCTTTGTTTCGTCCCAAACCCAAACTAAGAGAAAATAAGATTCTTCTTAAAGTGTCGGACGAAATGTTTCATTGTGCAGCCAGCACGGTGAAAGCAGCCACCTGCCGGTAAGAGCCGTGCATAGTAAGGTTGGTCTCTAGAGGGTAGGATGATGGTAGAGAGGTGGGAGGTCAAGACTCTCTCAAGGGGGGGATGAGGCATGGAAGAATGGATTACTGGATGTAGTTGGTCGCTCTGTTTCATCATGATTTATGATGGTCTACGGACCCATAGCCACACACATACAAAACAAACAAAGTTTATAACTTACATCCGAACGGAATAGGCCAGCATCACTTTCACCATGAGTTGAGAAAAACACTTGCAAATGAAAAATGTAGTAGCATAGCAGGACTAAGGATTGACATTCCCAATTGCTCAATGGTTCCTCCACAAATGTTAACCCTATGCCAAATATGCTGAACTCCAACTACATGCGTATTATTCATGAGTCTATCAATTGCTCGCCACCCCCTCACGGCCCTCAACATTTATGGCCTTGGCGGCATACTCTTTTCGGCTAAGTCCCTCTGTGCACTCTTTGTTGCATCAACAGCAGCCTGGTGTCCACGGAGAGCCGAGGCAAAGTCTTCTTTGCTGACGTATCCACTCTTATACATCTCCTTCAGTTTTTGTAACGAATCATCATGGCCGAGCTTAGCAGCGATGATGAAATGTTTCACTGCTCTGTCATATCTACCATTTCCCCCCTCCTTACATCCAAGTTTGCATCTAGCATTGGGATCACCACCAATTGCAGCCTCTTCCGCATAGTACAATTCCATTTTCTCGTCCTTCTCGACACCTAGTCCCTCCCGATACATAAGTGATAGAATAAATTGAGCAGCCACTTCACCTAAATCCGCTGCCTTTGTGAAATACTCAAATGCTCTCTCATAGTCCCCGTCACCGAAATGTGTCCTACCCGCTTCTCTTAGTGCAAACGGATCATTCGCTTCAAATCTTTCCTTTCTTCGCCGTTCGATTTTCTCTTTAGATTGTCCACATAGATGCCGACAGAATGGACATTTTGGAATACGTTTTTCACTACATTCACGTGCCATATTTGCAAATGAACAGCCTTTACAGACTAATTTACTGCAGCAGAAGTATTTCACGGATTCTTTGGGGTCAAGTGGTATTGGCAAACAGCAGATCGGGCAGTCGCCAAGATAGCTGCCTTCAGGTTGTTGGAACAATAGCTCGTCACGTAATTCAGCCGCCCGTTCTTTGCAAATTGCTTCATGATTTGGCCGATGATCTTCTTGACATGAATCACTGCAGTATCTAACGAGATCGCAGGCATCACAATTCTTCAATTTGATGTCATCGACTTCAGCGATACCGCAAGAAGCGCAACAAATCTCGGTAACTTTTGACTCAATATTATCTGTGCCGCTCATCTTATGATATTATTATCTTTTGTCGATGCCCAAGAATTCCACAACAATGCCAGTTCGAGATAGTGTAGTCAGATATTGGATGGATGAGAGAAGCATCAAAAATGCGCCAATTTTGCTCCTCCACGCTCTGGACAGCTAACCACCTTTACCAGCCGACTCCAACAACGTTGTTAATATTTATTAATGATATTAATGATGTTGCCTGCAGCATTCCACGGTCGACAATGGTCAATAGCCTGTCAATACATAATCAA
Source organism: Skeletonema marinoi (assembly GCA_030544225.1). Lineage (NCBI taxonomy): Eukaryota > Bacillariophyta > Thalassiosirophyceae > Thalassiosirales > Thalassiosiraceae > Skeletonema > Skeletonema marinoi. Next base: position 5,835,468 of record CM060485.1, on the reverse strand, counting down.
TATTATGATGTTGTAAAGCGGCCGCAGCGTTTTGTTTCACTTGCCGATGTAGCCATCCGGTACTGCCAAAACCGAGGGCAACAGGGATTTGTAAAGGCGGGCGCGGAGCTAGATACTCACCTCTCTTCCCCTCTTCTCCCCAAAATTTTGTCGCTGAAATCCCATTTCGGTCTCGCTAAATTCCCATTTCGGTCTCGCTAAATTCCCATTTCGGTCTCGCTAAAATCCCATTTCGGTCTCGCTAAAATCTCATCCGGTCCTCGCTAAAATCTCATCCGGTCCTCGCTAAAATCTCATCCGGTCCTCGCTAAAATCTCATCCGGTCCTCGCTAAAATCTCATCCGGTCCTCGCTAAAATCGCTAATCACCAAAAAATCCACCACCAGCCCGCCACACACCACACACACACAACACAGTGTTGGCCAATGCAATAAAAACCATGAAACAAATACTCTCCCAAAGCACACTACTAACTGCCGCTTCTCTCGTGGCAGTAGTCACTGGTGATGAATATACTCATCGTTATAAGAAGGGCGATCGTGTCGATTTGTGGGTGAACAAGGTGCGTCTTTTTAGTTGTGCGGCTCGTTTATTTTAAAATTTGTCAAAAAAAATGATGAAAGATTTGTATTGATGAAAGTTATTAATCTGTGCACCGACGTGACCATTGTCGCCGCCGCTATTAATGACATGCCCTCACATCTATCAATCTGCACTCACCATAATTATATTCTTCATCTCTGCCTCAACTGACCCGCAATAAATAATTTCACCGCATTCAACTCAACTCAATTAAATCGAAAATGACTAATAATCTATCAACAGGTGGGCCCCTACGCCAACCCCCAAGAAGCCTACGAATACTACACCCTCCCCTACTGCGCCCCAGACACCAAACACCACCCCTCCAACGAAAATGGCGCCTTCAACGCCCTGAAAGCGCACTCCATCGGAGAACGCCTCGGCGGCCACGCATTGCGTCACTCGGGACACGATCTGTTATTCGCCGATGACAAGGGCGGCGTATTGGAAACTTGCACCACTGAAAAACTAACCGATGAACAGACTGCTCTATTCGCCAAGGCGGCGAATGATCAATGGTTCTATCAAATGTACGTCGATGATCTACCCGTGTGGGGAATGGTGGGCGAAATGCTCCCGGATTTGGATGCCGCCAAATCCGAAAAGTTTGGATCGGATTTGAGTCATTTGGAGGAGGCGGTGGCCAAGCATGCGAGGGAGGGGGGGGCGTTGACTCCGTATGTGTATACCAAGAGGACTTTGGTGGTGAGTTATAATGAGGATCGGGTGGTCAAGGTGGATTTGACGAGTGATCCATCGTCATTGAAGGAAGTTAAGAAGGGGATGGCATTGACGTTTGAATTGGATATTCAGTGGGCCAAGACCAATACACCGTTTCATTCGAGGTTTGATCGGTATTTGGATCATGCCTTTTTTAAGCATCAGATACATTGGTTTAGTATCTTTAATTCGTTCATGATGGTGTTGTTTTTGATGGGGTTGGTGGCGTTGATTTTGTTGAGGACTTTGAGGAAGGATTATGCCAGATACGCTTTGAATCATGGACCGGGGGGACGGGATTTGGAGATGGCAGAGCAACATAATGATCATCATGGGAGTGATGATGAGGACGAAGATGTGGATGAGAATGGAAAGCCATTGTTGGATGAGGGGGGACGTCCTTCTGGTCCTGGACGTATGGGAGTGGAGGATAGTGGATGGAAACAAGTTCATGGGGATGTGTTTCGTGCTCCCAAGTTCTTGCCATTGCTTGCGGCTATTTTGGGAACGGGATGGCAACTTGTTACGTTGGTCATGGGTGTTGTTCTCTTTGCCGTTGCGGGACCTTTGCATGGAGAAGTACATGAGGAACGTGGGGAAGTGTTGCATGCAATTTTGGTGTTTTACTCCTTGAGTAGTATTGTGGCTGGGTATGCGTCGGGAAGTTATTTCAAGCTTTACTTTGCAACCACTCCGGCGGGTAGGTCCAAGGGGGGTGCGGCTGCCGGTGGAACGACTCAATGGCAATTGACCATGGGGTTGACGGTACTTTTGCTCCCAACCATCCTTGTGAGCATTCTCTCCGTTCTCAACTTCATCGCCCTATGCTACCAAACCATCTACTACATTCCCTTTTTGGTATTGCTCAAATTATTCTTCTTGTGGGTGTTCGTGTCGGTCCCACTCTGCATCCTCGGAACGTTGTTGGGACGTCATGCAAAGTTGGGTGGTAAGAAGAGTGATCCGTTCCCATGCCGTGTGAATGCCATCCCTCGTCCCATCCCGGATGATATTCAATGGTATGGAGTTCCGGCCAATCTCATCCCATTTGCTGGACTGCTCTCTTTCGGATCAATCTTTATTGAGCTTTACTACATTTTGACGTCATTGTGGAATTACAAGTTTTATCACGTCTACGGATTCCTCTTGGGAGTGTATGCCATCCTCTGCTTGGTGGTGTGCATGACTACCGTCATTGTGGTGTACTTCTCTCTCAACTCGGAGAATTATCTGTGGCAGTGGACTGCATTCTACTCGGGATCCTCGACGGCATTGTATGTCTTCCTTTACTCCATTTATTACTTTGTGTTCAAGACAAGTATGAATGGGTTGGTACAGACATCATTTTACTTTGGATACATGCTTCTGATTAGTTTGGGAGTGGGAACTCTTTGTGGAACTTTGGGTCATTGGTCGGCGAATAAGTTTGTGAGAACAATCTTCCAGAATGTCAAGGTTGATTAGATGGATATGGAGGGCGTTGTAATTGCGGTGTACATGATGTTGGGCAGTTGGTGTCCGAGCGGGGGAAGGGGACTGTATTAGAGAAATTTTAGAAAGACAAAAAATAATTCATTATTTCCTTTAGCTCCTCTATCTAGCTATCACCTCTCGTTATTTGATGCTGTCCTGATTCGTGATTCACAGTGAAAGAGAACGGAGACAAAAAGCCCTTGGCTCAGCACAACTGCCCCCAACCATGTCAGCTCAATCCTAGAGAGATAATGAACGCCTTGGGAATCGTGCTGATGGATACTTAATCAACATAATAGTAATAAATCAATAGTGTTATTGTTTTATCCATTGTTACAGTATGTTGTACTCTATAACGATGACTTCTTCGCAGCACCATCATCCGTAACAGCACCAGAGGACACCCTCCGAATCTTAAACACAGGAGGCCTTTCCATAAACAACTTCTTCTGCTGCCCCCCACCACAATCATACACCTCCTTATAATCATCATTTGCATCCAACAAAGCCTTCTTGACACACCCCAAACTCTTTTGCAAGGAAGCATTCGCCAACAACCTCCTCTTTTCATCACTACTCATGACATGACCAAAGCGTGCCAACCCCTTGATATGATGCTGACATTCAATCACATCTTGAATCAACATCCTCCTCGTCTCTTTACGTCGGTACACCTTGTGCTCCAATCCACGTATCGAAGAATCAGTCTCTTGTTCAATTGTCACCATGAGCGCACGAAACTTGTGTCGATGCTTGTACTCACGTGCATTGGATGAGACACGATTGCGTACCGTCTGGATGGTGGATTGAGCAGATGATTTGAGTGTTTCAATGTCGGAGGGTTGCAGCCAGGAGGTGGATTTTTCGAGTGGCGTCATGGTGGAGGAGGGTGGGACTGTGTGGAGGGTGTGGATTGTTGGTGTGGTGGGGGTGAAGGAGACTCGTCGTCGTTTGCGTCGATGGGTTGTTGTTGGAGGGAGGAGGAGGGGAACGATGGAGGATGATGTTGTTGGTCGAGCGGGCGGCAAGTGTGGCTCTGGCTCCCATTGATGGTGATGTGTCATTGCTAGACTTTGAATGCTGTTGCCTGTTAATGAGGTATCATCTTCTGAGCCGAAGAAGAGATTGGCGTAGTCTTCTACCGTGGGGGCTGATGATGTCTCGTCGTCAACGTGACAATGTTTGCTGTCGGGCGGCGGCGGCGACGATTCATCCGTGACAACATTCTGCTCCTTCTTGACGGCTGCTGATGCCGGAACCACCAAGACCTTGCCGCGTCTTGGCCCACTGGTGCAGGCTATCTTGTGTGCCGAGCTTGAGGAGCTTTTGTTATCACTGTCGATCATGATTCTTTGGGGAGAGTAGACCGAAATGCACATCAAATAATGATCAACGATGGAAGTGTGGTATATGAAGGGTCACGACTCTTTCTTCTTGGACGGCAATGCACTCTTGCTTGAGAGCGTGTTGTTTTGCATGCGAATAATCGTAGTTTGTTGGAACGATTGAATTGATTTGTTGCATGAGGAGCCGGGACAAGCAAGAGCAGATGTACCAAACTTGTTTGATCGGCCGAGAACCGGAGAAGGCTTCTCTGTCTCAAACGACTGCCAGTGAGCTTTTCCACACCATTTGGGTCGATTTAATAACTGATACTTTGACAAAGAATCGATTTTACAACGAAGCTTAGATGTCTCAGTGATACCACGGTACTCAAAAATATCTTGCTTTACGCTACCTCGCCTTGACACGAACGGCCCACGGAACGCCACGCACCGCTCCCGGGTTGTACGGCACAGTTTGTGATTTGCAGACTCTCTCTGAAGACACGTCAGGACGCTAGCGGGACTCGGACGTATGTGTTAACTCCGAAAAAATGACACACATCACATTTTAATTTTGTTAGCTGAGACCCCATCCTTGCCCAGCGCAGCCCTACCTGGCTTGCGGCTGGCGGGTACTTACCTACTTAGATGCATGAACGAACAAGCCCTCGTGAGGAGGAGGCCACATCATAAACAAGCAGCCCTCTTTTGGAGAGAGCTATCTCTTCATTGTCATTGTCGTCGTCTCTCTCTGTCTCTGAAAAATGCTGGTGCGGTGCTGGTGGAAAACAGAACCAGAACTGTTGGATGTTGTAGCATGGACAAGATGGGTGTCCTTTCGGACGGGCCCGCCAAATCTTTGCTAGCGATTTGCACGACGGACGGATTTGGCCTCAAAAGTAGGTGGTGAGGCCCCCCCTGGATTAAATTGATGCCGGTCGTTTCGAATCGAATCAATCGATGAATTCGTCCACTAACGCCGTGGAGAGGCGATGCTGACCCTTCGAACGGTCCGAATCGGTCGAGAATTGCGTAAAATAGCACTCAATAGGCAATATTTTGCTCGATTTTGGACACTCGTGATCGCTTAATCACGGACGAAAGCTAGAGGGGGCCTCACCACCTTTTTGGCGGGCCCGTCCGAAAGGACACCCATCTTGTCCATGATTGTAGTTGTAGATCGTTTGAGTTCGGACTGGCATAAAGACATGTGACCACAAAGAAGAACAGTTGAATTCGGTGGTTGGCTGTGTCATTCTCATGACGAACAGAATACTCCATTGTGGTCAATCACTCGCAATATTAATATTACCCTCACCCAGATGGATGTTACTAATATATAAATGTTCCGCCTCCTATTTCCTAATGCTAATGCCATCCACTACCACTACGGAGTTGGCCACCCAAAAGTAACCGCATTTGATGGTGTTAACTTTGTGAGTAGGATTAAATAAGAAGAATATGTCTCTCCATAACTAGAAGAGTTTTAAACAACACTTGCAGATATTGCATAGAGAGTATTTGAATAGACAACAAAAGTAACGCACTAACCTCGATCGTTTCCCGAACTCGAACCCAGACACTGTTACAAACTCTCCAAATATTCCACTTATGTTGGTGGGCGTCAATCCTCAATGGACTGATGATGCTTATACAACCCTACTCGACTAACGAAGTATCACAGAAGTACTCGATATAACGAAGTACTAACAATATAGCCGTAGGGCAGATATTACATGGTGAAAAAGAAATTAAAAGTAAGATGTTGGTGTGTGATGACACGAGGTCAACAGACAGACCTTAAAAATGACTTGCGTCATAATATCCCAATAAGTATCATTCCCAATAATGATGTACAGATGCTCAAAGAATTGCATACATGTAACACTCCCCTATCAATGAATTTGATCATCCATTTGAATATTATCCTTCGGTATATGCTCCCCATACTTGCTCCCCATTTAGCTCCCCATTTATCCAAGAAGTATTGGAAATTAATCCATGTTGTGACCAGGATCTTGTGGGTTCATGTCGTCAAACGTAAAGAAATCAACGTTTGATAAGTCGACCAAATCACCATCTGGAATTGGATTGGAAAGTGAATCAATGCTCGGTAGGACTTAATTGTCTCATCATCTGTGTAACGATGCTTTCGAGTAAAAGCGACATCATCGAGGTAGAGATGAGATTGCCTATCAGCAAAGGGATTTCCATAAAGGGTATCAGTGAGAGCTGGTACGACTCGACGTCTTGAAGATAGAAAGCGACTTCGCTCAGCATGATTGACAGCAACATTGTCCGTATGGATATAGAGCTCAAGATGTTGAGGCAAGAGTCGTCTAATAAAGACATCGGCGACATTGTAGTGTGGTGATCGAAGGATCTCAGATAGATGATTCTGCTGGTTACCATTCTCCCCAGAATTGACAGTAGATGACTGCACAATATCATTGGTGTGTCCCATAACACTATAATCCGGTATAGAGTTGTCATACATGGAAGGATTCCAAGGAGAGTCACTAGTCATAGTGATGCGTGGAAGATTCTGTAGATCGTCATCTGATGGATAGATCATGCGAATGTATGGAAGTCCGTGATGAATGTCGAAGGGAATAATGCTTCCATCCTTGTGAACAAGACATTGTCTTCCACCAAGTAGAACAGAGTCGTCAAAGACTTCACAACCTCCATCTTGAAGTTGAATCTTGGAATGAATACTATTTCCGCGCTCTATCTCCCCATATTCATGAAAGATTCCAAGCACAAATCGACCGTCATCTAGGCGAATCTTTGCAGCAAAAGTTCCAATTTGAACCTCGGGAATGTCAATACCACCGATTCCACTGACACATACGTAATGCGAAGGTGAGGCATAACTCAATAGTTGCATTTCATCTGAGTTACCAAAGCCATTGTTTGCGCCACCGTCGACAAGCGTCCTGTAATAGTCATGCAACGTGATGTGAGTAACATCGTGTCCGGCAGAACCTTCACTGGAGGTATCTTGATGCAGTTGTGCCATAGAAGCAAACCTACGAACTGGAGAGACGGGATGTGGTTCACAAAGTAAGTCAGAAAATGATGCTGCAGCCATTGTATCTCGAATTAATTCCTCATTCAGTTCTTCTGGCAAATCCTCCTCTGATTGAGTTTGACCATTCCGCCACTTGACAGATCTAATCTTGTTATGATCCTTGAGTAGTTTGATCAACGGACGCCAAGTCTTTATACCCAAAATGGATAAGGCGGACTTTATCGGCCCTCGGGGCCCCGGATAGATTGCGTGAAACGTAATTCCGGGGTGCCGGAGGTGCCCTCAATTCTATGGTGAGCAATAGTGACTAGTTGTGACCAGATATTTCTACAGGAGCCTAAGTAGGAATAGTATATGAAGGATTTAGGAAGAAACATTTCTTGTCTGACACGTAGAGGCCCTTTAGACCATACTGGCTACACAGTAGGAATTGATTTTGTATGGATTTCCTATGTAAAAAAGAACCAGGTATGCTCTAGATGCGCCCCAGTTTGAGCTAAAATGTCATTACAAGAAAGTGCAAAACTAATTCATAGGTTCTCACAGTGCTGTGTGCGCGTTCATCCTGCAGAGAAGCTGTGCAAGAGAAAAGAGAAGCAAAAAACAAAATGACCGGATCCGGTCATTTGTTCAATTTGATTTGAAAATGTTCTTTTTGTTTGAAGATGGCTGTCTTATTTTCAAAATAGATTTTTGAAGATGGCTGTCTTATTTGCAAAATAGATTTTTGAAGATGGCTGTCTTATTTGCAAAATAGATTTTTGAAGATGGCTGTCTTATTTTCAACGCAGATTTTTGAAGATGGCTGTCTTTTATTTGCAAAATAGAATGGGTGGGCGCGCACACAAGCCAGAAAAGAGACAAAGTGACAGAAGAACAACACACAACACCTAGCATTGCAGAGCAACTTTATAGTAGGGTAACCCTAAAAAAAAACACTAACACAGTAAAAGCAGCAGATATACCAGACAAGGCCCCGAGGGCCCGCATTGCAGCTCTCTTTCTGTCCCCTCAGCTCCAGAACAGGCTACACAGCCAGGCTGCACGGCACCAGTTTGATACTTGGTTCGTCGACAAATACATCACACACAACATGATAGAAGAGAGGGTCGGAAGGCATGGTACTCTTCGTTCCTGCTGCCATATTTTGATAGGCTTCACGGTAATCAAATGTAAACTGATGGATAGACCAGTAGTTCCTCGAAGCTTATGACAAGCTAAGATGTTGTGCAATACAACGGTCAGTTGTATACAACAGTCAGTTATACACGATGATATAGATTCTCTGAAAAGATAGGCACGATAGCTTTAATTAATATCCGGAGCGCATCGACGGATATTATTCCTCGGCTTTAGTAGCTACGGGGCAGTTCCTCACGAGACCAATGTTAATCTAAACAACACTTGCAGATATTGCATAGAGAGTATTTGAATAGACAACAAAAGTAACGCACTAACCTCGATCGTTTCCCGAACTCGAACCCAGACACTGTTACAAACTCTCCAAATATTCCACTTATGTTGGTGGGCGTCAATCCTCAATGGACTGATGATGCTTATACAACCCTACTCGACTAACGAAGTATCACAGAAGTACTCGATATAACGAAGTACTAACAATATAGCCGTAGGGCAGATATTACATGGTGAAAAAGAAATTAAAAGTAAGATGTTGGTGTGTGATGACACGAGGTCAACAGACAGACCTTAAAAATGACTTGCGTCATAATATCCCAATAAGTATCATTCCCAATAATGATGTACAGATGCTCAAAGAATTGCATACATGTAACAAGTTTATTTGGAAGTCAAAATATGAATAGGAATACGATATAAATCGAAAAGGATACACTTTCGGCGAAGGATTATATATAAATACAGCTTTTATAACTTTATAACGTTAGAAACTTCCGTAAGCGTCGCATACGCATGTTCGTCAGCATTTCAAAATATACTGTACGACCGCACTTCTTGACAAAATTTTACACTAGGAGAGATCACACAAAGACAATTGTACTATTACTAATATATATATGTTCCCGCATCCCAATTCCTAATGCTAATGCCATCCACTACAGAGTTGGGCACATGACAGAAGTAACCGCATTTGATGGTGTTAACTTTGTGAGTAGGATTAAATAAGAAGAATATGTCTCTCCATAACTAGAAGAGTTTATTTCGAAGTCAAAATATGAATAGGAATACGATATAAATCGAAAAGGATACACTTTCGGCGAAGGATTATATATAAGTAGTACAGCTTTTATCACGTTAGAAACTTCCGTAAGCGTCGCATACGCATGTTCATCAGCGTTTCAAAGTTTACATTAGGAGAGGTGCCATCACACAAAGACAATTGTATTATTATTATTGCTCAGTGGGCGGCCCAGAGTGTCCAATCCCAATCGAAAGATCTTAGGATGCAATTGTTTCCTTTGCAAGAAGAGATGGATTATTTGCATGAAATGAAGCACCTCGGCAATGCGCAATGCTTCAGAAACGTTTATAATTACAACCACATACGCCCCTTGAGCTGAGAGACGGAGCTCCTCCACAGAGAGAGAAATGCTTTTCACAGATCGAGATGAAAGATCCATAGCCATAGATGCTGCCAGTTCCGCTATCCACCGGCATTGTTCAGAAGAAGTGACGACGAAGAAGAAATAAATCTAAATAGGTGCTCTCAAAGAGTGCTGTGGCTTCTTAGCTGCTTGCTTGTGATAGGTCATCCTTACTTAAGACTAGGAGGGCTTGTTTGATGATGCATCCAGTAGCCAGTAGGGTGCTGAGGAGGATGCGCGAGGGGCGAGGGGTCTCAGCCAGCGAATAATGTGTTTTCGGAGGTTGGAACAGGGTTGGATCTTAACCACTGCTGTTTAGACTTGTCTTGATGATGACAAATAAAACAATAAAAGTATGTAGGACACTTAAAAGGTTAGGGTTACTTAGGGTTAACGCACAGAGACAGTCATTGATGTGTAGATACCTATCTGTGTTCCGAGTCATTACCTGCTAATCAGAACTCACGCACCACGCACCATCAGAGGGAGGAAGAAAGAACCGCACTAATCCACAAGCAAATACAACCAAAAACCCAAACAAATACAACAACATAATAAAATCGCTCTGACACTGACTATGGTGACTTTAACCCTTGTTCGAGTTTCGAGCTCAACTGCCCCGGCGAAGGCGGGGGGATCAACTCTAAATAATTGTCACAGACTGAATAATGATGAAATCAAAACCAAATCTGCAGTTGTGGCAGCGGCAGCGGCAGCAACAGCTGCGGTGAAAGATGAAGGATATCTGGGCTCTCTAATTAACAGAGAGAGTCAACTTAAAATGGCGGAGGCGGAGGCCTGCACTGTGGCCGCTGCTCGTCCATCAAACATTGATGACTGTAATCCATATGTAGATGCAGCGGCTCAGATAAAGCGACAGCATATGGGTTCAGTGGGCGAAGATTTTGTGCCAAAGAAGACCGCTCGAATGCAACACAGGAAGTGCTCTACTGCTACTGAAGACTCAAGAGATGGAGGAATGTGCATCAGGCATGGGCATGGAGCAAAAATCAAGCGCAAGAAATGCAGCAGTGAAGGATGCACCAACCTCGCTCAAAATGGAGGCGTATGTATGAGGCATGGAGCAAAGGTCAAGCGATGCAGCTTTGAGGGATGTGCAAATCAGGTAAGAGCTAGAGGAGTATGCATGAGGCACGGTGCAAAGGTCAAGCGATGCAGCTTTGAAGGATGTACAAATCAGTTAAGATCCGGAGGAGTGTGCATCAGGCATGGGGCACAGGTCAAACTATGCATCAATGAAGGATGCACAAATCAGGCAAGAGCTAGAGGAGGAATGTGCATCAGGCATGGAGCAAAGGTCAAGCACAAGAAATGCAACAGTGAAGGATGCACCAACCTCGCTCAAAATGGAGGAGTGTGCTGGAGGCATGGAGCAAAGGCTAAGGCCAAGAAATGCAGCAGTGAAGGATGCAGCAACCTCGCTCAAAATGGAGGCGTATGCAAGAGGCATGAAGCCAAGGTCAAACTATGCATCAATGAAGGATGCACAAATCAGGCAAGAGCTAGATGAGTGTGTCTTACGCATGGAGCAAAGGTCAAACTATGTATCAATGAAGGATTCACTAAGTGAAGGATGCCAAATCAGGCAAGAGCTCCATAGTGGGCAATGCTTCATAAACGTTAACATTTACAACCACATACGCCCCTTGAGCTTGAGAGGCGGATCTTCTCCAAGGAGGGAAAATAATAGATCAATATGCTGCCAGTTCCGCTATCCACCGGCATTGCTCAGAAGAAGAGACGACTAAGAAGAGCGCACAAATCAGGCAAAAGAGCCGGAGGAGTGTGTCTCAGCTTTGTATAGGATGCACTAGTCATATTGTCAAAGGAGGAGTGTGTAGAAGGCACGGTGCAGAGCTCAGACTGTGTAATAGCAATGGATGCACGAACGTTGTCGTCAAAGAAGGAATGGAGCAGTGAGGAAAACTTGTAGCAGCGATGGATGCACGAATCAAGCCAGACGTGGAGGAATGTGTATCAGCCATGGAGCATAGAGGCAACGAGTCTAGAGAGCGAGGAAGTATGTATTGTAGTACATAACGAAGCTAAAGAACCTCTGCCATGGGGAGTTATCATACATATCTGTAATATTATTTGAATAGTAAAGCATGGCAAAGCTTGGCCAGGTGCATGCGGTGTCATCCTATCCAGCGACGCAGGGGCGGCCGAGCTATTGCTGTCAGGCGGCCAAGGTGGATACACTCAACAAGCCAAGTCAATCATACTCTTTCTATCATCAATTAAATCTAACATAAACTAATATATCAAATGCAGCTCGGTATAAAGAGTTCTTCAGTGAACAAAGACGTTGTCACCACACTCCTTACAACAAAGTAAACGGAGCAGCCAACACCAACGGAGCAGCAAAAAACAACAACCCCTTAACATCATCCTCCCCAATCAAAGTCTGCAATCCACTCAAAGTAGCCAACCAAGCCAAACCCAACATCCCCCTCGACGCAAACTTATGCCCCGTCCGAATCAACCCATTCTGCTTATCAATCCCAAAATCCGGATGTAAAAACACTCCCCCCGCCATTCCCAACATGGTCGATCCCACCAACACTGCCAATCCAGCCTTGGAGTGGAGAGTGGTATAGTGATCTTTCCCCATGGTATTCTTATTTTGGTAAATGACATAAAAGCCGGCGTAGGAGGACATGAGGCCTGCCCAGGCGATCATGCCGTGGAGTTTTGTGTTGGTGTAGCCCATGCGTTTTTTGGTTAGGGTTGCTGTGCCCATTAGGCCTACCATTCCTGTTGAAAGTTAGAGAAAGAGATGAATGATAATGATGGTTAGTACGCTGTGAGAGAAGAGGTGCCATCTGCCATCACATTGGATTGCCAGACAACATCACATCACTTGAGCACTAAAAAAAAGAGTCATCGTTAAAAGTTGTCATCAATCGAGTGATTCCTTTCATTACCACACTACCACACAGCATTAAACCTATCAAAACTACCCTTTTGGCAGAATCAAGAGATGGTAATGAAGCATGATAGCATAGAAATGGGGTGAAATCCTGATGACCTATCATTGTGTATAAAAATAAACAATCATTCATTCTCTCTTTTTTGCCCATCATTGAGCACCTAGTGATGATGACGATGCTGCATCTTCAACAAAGCTGCACCAACAATAACACAACATATAACTTTTCCTACAATTACAGACGTACCAACCATCATCAAAAACGGATGCCAACTAAAAAATCTCCATCCCGCCCCCTCCGGTCTCGTTCCGGCGTAGTATCCGCCTAGTAATGAGTGACCGATTACTATGGAGAGGAGGAGGAGGTATTTGTTCGTTGGGAGGGGGGTCATTTTCGCCATGGTTGCGTCGTGTTGGTGGTGTGGTGTGGCCGCCTCGGGCTTAGCTTTTTGTGGTCACGTCGCCGTGGCTTTTGATGTGTTGAAGAGGATCTGAGACAATGGTGGTGTATGTCAAATAAAAAGATACTTTATTACAGTGTTGAGAGTGACACAAGAGCAGGCAGGCAGAGCTCTAGAGATAGAGCTTGCTGCGTGCCAGCCATCTATCTGTTCACTATTGGCTATGCTGCATGAAAGAGATCGACTAGCTCCAGACTACCAATAAAGAAGTCAATTTGATCCTCGTGCCGGCTGCGCATCTCCAATGTCAATGTCATTACTGAATTAATGCCAAACGAAAGTTGTGCCAAACATCTCGGAGGCGTCATCTTTCGCAATGACGACTGAAGAGTAGTACCACTTGGACTTTTCACTGGCATCTGCACCTTTCGTTGAGCAATTAGGAATAGTTTTGTGACATTGTCAACGACACCTGATGCTAAAATGGACCAACCGACTTGATTGAAGTGCATATTGCATTGTGCTAAAGTGGGAACATTGGAGATGGGATATTCTTCTTTACAGCTGCAGCTTGACAGGCTTTGCCATTCTGATTCAAACTCTTGGGGAGTGCAGTATAGATTGAGATCAAGATCGAATGGTGCGTACTGATGATGATGCGTTTGCTGCTGTAGGGGAGGAGCAGATGGAGTGGGGCTTGCTGCATCGAGTCTTGTAGAGAACAAGCTCTGACTACCTCTTACATTTGGGCTGCCGAAATCGTAAGAGTCATATGCACTCGTAGTATCAGTACTTGCGATGCTTCTTCTGTCAGCCAAGCGAATGTCCCGACGAGATGCTCTCCTACTTGATCTGTGAGGTGTATTTTGGTCCATGGCTTCTTGTCTCGACTCTTCTCTGTGCTTCTCGGATAATCGGATCGACCAAGTAATGGAGCCGACAAGTAACGGAGTTAAACTTGTAAATGAATTGGTCATGATCATCAAGATGAGCACCGCCTTTACATTTTTTGGGGCATCATGTAGAATACTAGACTGAGCATTCACTAGACTGATCCACAACATCACGCCAAATACAAAGTCTACAGCTTTTGCGAACGTAATGCAATTCAATGATCTCTTCAAAGAAGAAACTATCTTCTTCCGATTTCTGCGACTCTCACGGCTATCCACCACACAAAAGTAGCTGCATCCACATTGTCCGCAGAGGTCTCTAATCTTGATATGATGTACCAATGATAGAAAGACGACGATGCCACTCGTGCCCTTGAACAGAAGTGTTGCCTGAACAGAAAGTATTTGTACCGGAGCTTCATTGAACACATTCATCCTACCGCTAACAACATCAAATTGGATTAGGAAGAAGTAGACGAAGAGAATAAGCGATGATAGCAGTTCAACCCAAGTCACTAGAATGACCTTCTGCGAAACTGACTTGGATACATCTGTCTTGCTGGACATGAAGTACCCTCGCAAGAGGCTCCACGCATTGAGATAGTCATTGATAGATATGATCTTCACGAATATATTGATTGCTTCCGCCCACCAAGCCATTTGCCAAACGAATGAAGTTCGCTGCGTCAGCTTGAATTCAAATGCGTCATTTTCTCCACCCAATGATTCGACAAAATTGTTTGAAATCAACCAATCAATATCGAATATAATTGTAATCCCAACGATTGCCACGAGCGAGACAATGTGTGTCTTTCCTTTATCTTTTTGATCTTGCCAAGACACCGATTTGACTTGAAAGAGCGCTAGCAAGAGTGAAATATAGCAGCCGCTCTGTGGAGCTGTGGGATACATTTGTGCAATGACGGAAAAGACGAAGATGACAAATGCGAGACCGAGACCTCTTGGTATTGATGCGAAAAGAAATGCAGCTCTCTTTAGTGCATCGGAGAATGTATGTCGAGTAGAAGAGGGCGTTTGGTCGTAGTCGTTCGTATTTGTTGCTGCTGTAGGCGATGATCGTTCGTGTGGAGTCGAGCAGTCGACACTGTTTGCCTCTACAAAGACTGGTGCTTCATGTGGCGACAAGCTGTTTTCATTATTTGCCTCTACAAAGACGGATTCATCGTGTGGCGACAAAGTACTGCCATTGTTCTCAGAATAGTTGTTGTCGACTTGGTAGTGCTCGAATTCTCGATGTGCGGCATCCATTTCCGCCTCCATTAGTTTGACTTCGTCCTCCAAGCGCTGTAGCTCTGGAGATTTGAATGATTCGTCTGCATCCATCATTTAACGCTGCTGCCGCTTGATTGAAATTGGAGAGAGGAGAGGGGGGCGAAGACGAGATTGTTACGATACAATTTCAAGGTATCTACCACCAAAGGACCAGGAAAAATAGTTTAAATCCAAAAAGCTTTGTCTTCTTCATTTTAGTGCAGAATAAATGGAAATCGCTAGCATTCTTAGCATTTAATTCCATCTTCCAATCGGCAGCTGCTTCCAATACAGTATCACGTCTTTACTTTACTCCGGCCGAAGAAGTATCCATTATTGCAATCATCCACACAGAAGCTGCATCGTGACATAAACATAAACGCCGATCGACCTCCTACACCTAGATAGCGCTCAATCAACCAAACATCATCAATGTAGTGACATACCAACACTTAGTGAACTTTTGAGGAATGAGAATGCGTCCTCCCACTCCCACTCCCACTCCCATCTCACCCTCACGAGTGCGGCAAAAGAAAAGTTGATTGAGTTGCATCGATTGAGCAAAGACACTGCTGACTTTCGACAATTACAATTATCAACACAAACATTGATCTATAGCATCGCAAGAAGTTGCGGCATCCCAACAAGTACAAGTTGCTCAGTCTAGAAGAGATTGAGAAGTTCAAGATGTCGAACCCTCGTGACCGAATTTTATTGCTCGCGTAGTGGAAGTACTGGAATCGCCCTGAGCCTGAGACTCAAGAAATCAAGCTCTTGACAGAGTGAAGAGCCGTATCGCAATCATTTGTCTCTTCCCCCTTGTCGTGGACACCCTTCACTACCTAACACCACGGAAGAAACCAATAAATACGCTCACAGGTGTAATACTCCCGAGTTAATTTGAACGGCTGTTACTTGGAGATGAATATTATCATATAGCTGTGCTTTCATTGATGTGTTACCGGTTGCCATCCTCCACGAGACAGAATTAGAGCATCTCGTTGGGAAGAAAAACGCGGATGTTATGCGATGCAAGTGGATTTGGCAAAGAATTTTGGAATACCAACTCATTTTCATTTGTCTTTCAGTTTCTACAGTTGGCGGCGTTACAAGCAGTAATGGTGGTAAGATATGTTGGAAGCTCATGAAAGAGGCTGTGGAAAGGTATGGAGCTGGCAAAGAACCTGACGAGAAACGAGTTCTTCCACTTTCTTTATTGTTGCATTCACTTCAGTTGACAGTTGATGTTGATATGATCGAGTAGGGCTAGAGGCTAGAGGCTAGAGAACGCTTTTGATCTCACTTTCAATAAGTTCAAGAAGTCCGACATATTATGTATCCATTGATTAGATGATTAACTTAGTATTGTTGACCAATGAATCTGCCAACGCCACTCATTGATTTCTTCGATAATTCATCATTCCTGCAAATATTCTAATCGAGGAGCTGCTTCCATTACAGCACCACGACTTTGCATCGGTCGAAGAAGTGTTCATTATTGCAGCCTTCCTCACAGCTGCATCGTGACGTAGACGGACGGGTGTCATTGAATTCTGCAAAATTTGCACGCCGATCGACCTTCTAGCACTCAGTATGGCAACTAATCAACCAAAATCAATCACTGCAGCGACATATCGAAACTCCATGACATCTATGATAGTCTATGACAATCTGTTGAGGTATGGGAATAAGTCCCCCAACCTCACGAAAGTGGCAAGAGAGAAATTGATTGAGTTGCATCGATTCAGCAAAGCCGCCGCCGCACTGAATCCCAACGAAGAAAAATTAGCCAAACAGCAGCCTGGTGTCCCCGGAGAGCCAAGGCAAAGTCAAAGTCTTCTTTTGATGACAAACATTTAGACTTTGTATTGAATCATCATGGCCGAGCTTAGCAGCGATGATCCAATGTTTCACTGCTCTGTAAAATGTCTACCATTCATTCCCTCATGGCATGCAAGCGACTATATCTAATGCTGGGATCACCCCTAATTGCCGACTCTTCCGAATAGTACAATTTGACCTACCAGACCAGGCTGAGGCTACACAATACATTTGTGCGTTCAGATATGGAGGCCCGTGTATTGGTATTGGCGATGATCAGTCTGTGTTATCTCTAACACGATTTACCCAGGACCAGGATCCACTTGCTTGAAGAAGAAGTGTGCTGCAGCTGCAGTTGCCTTTCACTTTGTTCGTGAGGGTGTTACATGAGAACAAGGGAATAACTATGGGGGTAAGATGTGGCCGATTCAGCAGGGGCTTGCATGGAAGATTTACCCTTCGAAAAAAGTCGCTAAGTAACACCATCCGCAATAATTGACCTTGGAATGACCATGTCGATCGATAGGATCCATCCTCTTTTTAATCAACTCATGAGACTGAGTTTTTGTGGGCTCATAACCTTGAAAAGTTTTGTGCTCCTGGAGAGAGCGTTAACCCCTCATTAACCCCTCACCCGCACCCACGCATCCCACTTTAAAGGGCCCCCTCCGGGGGCAAAAACCTTCAATCATGGAAACCTTAGGCCTACTAACCGGGGTTGACACTCGTCGAATTTTGCTGGAATTAGTACATTTCATCTCTGGCGCCACTTCCTGTCTGCGAGACATCACATTCTCCTGCCCCAGATTTCTGAGGCAAAATACATAGGAATTGGTACTTCAGGAAGATGTATCCGACACTCAGTAAAGGTCACCCGGCACTGAATCTTAAACCTCTGTCGACATGCCACCAAAACCCCAACGAAAGACGAAGGCCGATGCCTCCTCGGTCGATTCAGAAGCAGCATGCTCCGAGCGTCCTCTTATCGATGGAATCAGTGTGACAGTTGACAAAAAGAAGAGGGTAAACTGTGTAATAAAGTTCTCATCGAAATGTGTCTGCGGCAATCATCGAAATGTGTCTGCGGCAAGGCCGAAAATGCATTTTACCCACCCAGGTCGTGGTTAACATCAGGCCTATCTCACGCACGTCACTCACTCCTTCTACGCCATAAGCACACCCTTTACTGCTTGAAGATGTCAGTACATCGGATAGATATGCCCATTGGCAGCTCCAGTCTCCAGACAACACCGCCACTGCCACTGCACCGACCAATCTGCCTCCCCTACACATACAAAGAAACTACGTAGTTGTAGTACATCCTAATTCTCTCTGTACAATTGCATCAATATTCATATCAACATCAGATGCAGGAGAGCTCATCTTTTCAAGAATGGCGGAACGAGACGGAGGCGGAGGAGAGTTCTTCCGCTTTCGCTAGTATGCCTATCAGGTGCAAAGACAAAGACAAAGAAACAGCATCTTCAATAATTGAAATTGAAGAAGGTGGAGAGAATCCTAGTCAAGATCATCCACAAGGAGGAGGTGATACTATCATGCGGAATAATCCTTACCTTCCCCATCGTTTCCAATATTTCTCTCCTTCGCATGAACAACTGCCTGCCTTTCACCCACCGCCAAAACAAAAACAACATGAGCATTTAGACGACAATCTGTTCCCTTTGCCAGTGGCAGTAGCACACCCACACTCCCCAGTTAGGCGTAATTTTGGTAATGAGTTCTACATATCTCCCGAATGACCAGCTCCAGCAGCGCATTTGGATCTGAAAAAGGACCGGCGACCCGTATGGTCACCCTACCCACTATACCCCCGAATGTAACTTCTAAGTGTTCCACGGGTGTCACACTATGCTTTTATAGGCTTAAACTGCTGCTCTCGTTGAGCAAACTCCGAATCCGGGGAGCAACACTTCAAACAATAATTTTTTTAATTCACTAGTTGTACCCTAGCTGAAGCCCCTCTTTCCCCTTCTTTCCTCCCTTCTCCTTGGCGGCCATCAGGCATCAATCTCTCTCACACACACTAAGATTCACGCACTATCTCATGCCAGTCAGATGCATTTCTTGGATGCCTCTGTTGCTCACCAGATTTGAACTCAGCTTGATCTCACGATTCCAAACATGTTCCCAGCATTTTCAGACCACAAATATTCGCTTAGAAGTTACATGCTGGGTAGGGTGACCATACGGGTCGCCGACCACCCACTGTCTACAGCGACAGTAGCCACAGAAACAGAAGTCACACCGCAGACTTATGCAGTGAATAAGGTCAGTCTGTTCTTTTGCTTTATGTATATAACTCTCATGCCATGCGTCAAGTCTGATCTGACAAACCCTGTTTGACCTCTTCTAATAATACTCTAGCAAGAAGGGCTGAAGAATAATCTAAAACGCAAGTTCATTGATTTGAGTGACGTTCCGCCACAAACTCCAATCCCTAAACGTAGAGGTCACGTTAAAGACGGAGCTTCTAAATTTACTGGGGTCTCTCTTTGTAAACGAATGAATAAATGGAGGGCTCATATCACTGTTGAAGGAAAGACGCGATGCATTGGTTATTATGAGAGAGAATAGGAAGCTGCTGTGGACTATGCTCGTGCACTTTTGAAGTACGAAGGGCAGCAAAGAACACCAGGCACAGCGAGGAAACAAAACTCATTCGTCTTTGATCTGGCAGATGTTCCACCACAACCACCTATTCCTAAAAGCAAAGGGCGAATTAAAGAAGGAGCATCTAAATATACTGGTGTGTGTTTTGACAAACATACAAATAAGTGGCAAGCACGAATAAGAATTGATAAAAAGCAGCGAAGTATTGGTTACTATGAGGATGAGGTGGAAGCAGCAGTAGATTACGCTCGTGCATTATTTAAGTATGTGAGTGTCCAGAAGGAGTGAATGAAGTCACGTCGAAGTAGTATAAGAAGAAGGGGTATATGATCGTTCAAGGCAAATGCCGACGGGGTTCTCTGGTACAAGCACAAGTTCACAAGACCGTAAAGAGCCTATTGTAGGTGCTGCCAAGCCGAGACGTGCACACTAAATTATTTGTCAAGTTATATTCACATGCCCATGAGTTCAACAGATGACTTAATCTTGAAATCGACGTTCTTTCTTTATGTTCTTTCCCTTTCCCTTCAGCTTGCATATGATTTAGTCTATGGTTTTGATGTCAAGGTCGAGGTCAAAAGCGGGAGAGTAGAGCTAGAGCTTCGAAGCTTTTGTGAGTTGATTGCAACTGGTTACAGCGATGAGACATGGAGGGGGTCGATCCACATGATCATGGAGGCATTCATCAGTCGAAAAAAGTACATACACCTTCACGGTGCAACCACACACTGCGGAAACTAACACACTGAACACCGACACGGTACGAACCTATTTGCGGCGGAGTCGGAGTTGGAGTGTCGGGCGGATGGAAAATAGTTTGATAGAGAAGAGCACACTACTACAATAATACTGCTACTGCTAATGATAATGAATTCGTTATTCCAGACACAACAATCAACTCAACCTATAACTATCTATTAATTCTATTCTAAAGTGAACGGAAATACGGAAATCTTATAGTCAGGTTAGGGTTAGAGAGCCTCTATCTCTATTTTATGTTTATGATTACGGGCGAAAGTATCTACATATCTAATGATCATCACTTCATGCTACACACTACCGAGCGATATTCTATTCTATCGCTCAAAGAGGCATTGAGCTAGCGTCTGCGGGACAGCATGTTGTAGTTGTAGGGAGACCCGGCGTGGGGCGCTTTCATCGAGTTGCCCGCCCCAGCCCCAGCCCCAGCCAGCAGCCAGCAGCCAGCAGCCAGCAGCTTCTTTAGCATCGAGAAGAGAAGCAACTACCGTCTCTGCACTTATGAATTTGAATTGAGTGTTCTCTTCTTTTCATGCTGGCTACTTATGGTAAGTATGTATGTTGTCAAGAGTCTTAGATCTCTGATTAAGTTAGGACGAGACGCCGTCTGGCTCTTATACAAGATTAATGAGAATACTAAGTAGCTTGCGTGGTTCGCAGGGGTTCGCAGCAACAAACGCAGCACTCAGAATTGTCCTTCAAGAAGTTATGCCTCTAAAATGACGTTGTTGAGTTCCGACTGGCACTGCTGTTTGTCTCCCTGAAGCGAGCGAACCCACTTGTTTTGCCCCAATGTTGCACAGAACGATAGCAAGAACCAGCCAGGGGTTAATATGTACAACAGTTAACCCCTGCCTCTCCCCTTGAGAACCAAAAATTACGTCTGAGCGGGATTCACCTGTCGCCAGGTATTAGGCCTGTGCAGTTTTCGGCAAGAACGCGAACTGCATGAACCCTGAGAGTCATAGTCGTAGTACATCCTAATTCTCTCTGTACAATTGCATCAATATTTATATCAACTCAGATGCAGGAGAGCTCATCTTTTCAAGAATGGTGGAACGAGACGGAGGCGGAGGAGAGTTCTTCCGCTTTCGCTAGTATGCCTAACAGGTGCAAAGACAAAGACAAAGAAGCAGCATCTTCAATAGATGAAGAAAATGGAGAGAATCCTAGTCAAGATCATCCACAAGGAGGAGGTGATAATGCTTTCAATGATACTGATACTATCATGCATAATAATCCTTACCTTCCCCATCGTTTCCAAGATTTCTCTCCTTCGCATGCACAACTGTGTGCCTTTCACACACCTCAAAAACAACACGAGCATTTAGACGACAATCTGTTCCCTTTGCCTTTGCCAGTGGCAGTACCACACCCACACTCCCCAGTCAGGCATAAGTTTGGTAATGAGTTCGACATATCTCCCGAACGACTGGCTCCAGCAGCACATCCACCGTCTACAGCGGCATTTCCACACCCACACTCACCGGTCCGGCATCAAATTGGTCATGAGTTCTACATATCTCCCGAACAAGCAGCGCATCCACTGTCTACAGCGGCAGTACAACACCCACACTCACCGGTCCGACGTCAATTTGGTAACGAGTTCTACATATCTCCCGAACGACCAGGACCAGCTCCAGCAGCGCATTTGGATCTGAAAAAGGACCACCCACCGTCTACAGCGACAGTAGCCACAGAAACAGAAGTCACACCGCAGACTTATGCAGTGAATAAGGTCAGCCTGTTCTTTTGCTTTATGTATATAACTCTCATGCCATGCTTCAAGTCTGATCTGACAAACCCTGTTTGACCTCTTCTAATAATACTCTAGCAAGAAGGGCAGAAGAATAATCTAAAACGCAAGTTCATTGATTTGAGTGACGTTCCGCCACAAACGCCAATCCCTAAACGTAGAGGTCACGTTAAAGACGGAGCTTCTAAATTTACTGGGGTCTCTCTTTGTAAACGAATGAATAAATGGAGGGCTCATATCACTGTTGAAGGAAAGACGCGATGCATTGGTTATTATGAGAGAGAAGAGGAAGCTGCTGTGGACTATGCTCGTGCACTTTTGAAGTACGAAGGGCAGCAAAGAACACCAGGCACAGCGAGGAAACAAAACTCATTCGTCTTTGATCTGGCAGATGTTCCACCACAACCACCTATTCCTAAAAGCAAAGGGCGAATTAAAGAAGGAGCATCTAAATATACTGGTGTGTGTTTTGACAAACATACAAATAAGTGGCAAGCACGAATAAGAATTGATAAAAAGCAGCGAAGTATTGGTTACTATGAGGATGAGGTAGAAGCAGCAGTAGATTACGCTCGTGCATTATTCAAGTACGTAAGTGTCAAGAAGGAGTGAAGAAGTCACGTCGAAGTAGTATAAGAAGAAGGGGTATATGATCGTTCAAGGCAAATGCCGACGGGGTTCTCTGGTACAAGCACAAGTTCACAAGACCGTAAAGAGCCTATTGTAGGTGCTGCCAAGCCGAGACGTGCACACTAAATTATTTGTCAAGTTATATTCACATGCCCATGAGTTCAACAGATGACTTAATCTTGAAATCGACGTTCTTTCTTTATGTTCTTTCCCTTTCCCTTCAGCTTGCATATGATTTAGTCTATGGTTTTGATGTCAAGGTCGAGGTCGAGGTCAAAAGCGGGAGAGTAGAGCTAGAGCTAGAGATTCAAAGCTTTTGTGAGTTGATTGCAACTGGTTACAGCGATGAGACATGGACATGGACGGGGGTCGATCCATCATGATCATGGAGGCATTCATCAGTCGAAAAAAGTACAGCTTCACGCTGCAACCAAACGCTGCGTAAACTAACACACTGAACACCGACACCGACACCGACACGTTCGAACCTATTTGCGGCGGAGTCGGAGTGTCGGGCGGATGGAAAAAAGTTTGGTAGAGAAGAGCATACTCTACAATAATGCATTACTAATGATAAAGTGGCAACGAATTCATGATTCATTCCAGACACAACAATCAACTCATACGTCATACCCATAACTATCTATTACTACTAATTCTATTCTATTATTCTATTCTATCGTTCATAGTAGAGGCATTGAGCTGGCGTCTGGCGTCTGGCGTCTGGCGTCTGGCTGTCTACGGGACAGCATGTTAAATGTTTGCAGGGAGACCCGGCGTGGGGCGCTTTCATCGAGTTGCCTCGGCGCCCATCCAGCAGCCAGAGCCAGCAGCCAGCACACCAGCAGCTTCTTTTAGCATCGAGAAGAGAGAAGCGACTACCATCTGGTATCTATCTGTCTTATGAAATAAATTTGAATTGAGGTTCTCTTTTCGCACTGGCTTCGCAAGACTGCCGAGAGACTCTCGTTTGAGCGGGCAGTGAACTCTTTCCTCGTTTGAGCGGGCTGTGAACTCTTTCCTTTTCATTTTCATCACTTCCTTGAGATCTCTCATCACATAAAATAAGTATCATCATCCTACCAACAACAACAAAACAACAACAATAATGAAGTTCACCTCAATCATCCTCGCGCTCCTCTTGGCTCCTTCCAAAGCTGATCATCCAGCCAGTGGAAGTGATGCTGCAGCTGGCAGACTTGGTGGCAAATCCACCCGCATGTTGATGTCGGAGGAGGAAGCGATGATGGGGGGAGGTGGAGGTAAAAAGGATAAAAGCTGTGCTGCAGCACAGCCTGGCATTGCAGTTGAGCAGGTTATCCTCTCCTATTTGGTCAAGATTGCAGCTATGGGGATTGCGACTGCAGCTGGAGGTCTATGGGAGGCATTCCAAATCCCATCCATTAAAGCCTTTGTCACAGCGAACTATGATGAGTCCAAAGATTATCCACCAGTCAATTCTGAAGCCATCTTTATGCTCATCAACCGTGTCTATTCGGAGATGTCTTGCGAAGAGTACACCGAAGGGCAGGAAGCTTCGCTTCTCTTGAACCTGATCACCGATGCTACTCCTTTTGGGCCTTGGGGCACTGTGACAAGTGAGCTGCGTGTGGGAGCCTTTGGTGAGGAGATGGCTGCAATCGTTGGTGATATTGATGAAGAGGAAGCAGCTGCGGCGTATGGATTCAACTTTACGGGATCCAATTAGGTATAGGTAGGCCGTAGACGTAGACGTAGATCACCCCCCTCTTGTCCAGGTAGGAAGATAGTATGAGTGTCCAGAAGGAGTGAATGAAGTCACGTCGAAGTAGTATAAGAAGAAGGGGTATATGATCGTTCAAGGCAAATGCCGACGGGGTTCTCTGGTACAAGCACAAGTTCACAAGACCGTAAAGAGCCTATTGTAGGTGCTGCCAAGCCGAGACGTGCACACTAAATTATTTGTCAAGTTATATTCACATGCCCACACTAAATTATTTGTCAAATTATATTCACATGCCCATGAGTTCAACAGATCACTTAATCTTGAAATCGACGGTCTTTCTTTATGTTCTTTCCCTTTCCCTTCAGCTTGCATATGATTTAGTCTATGGTTTTGATGTCAAGGTCGAGGTCGAGGTCAAAAGCGGGAGAGTAGAGCTAGAGCTAGAGATTCAAAGCTTTTGTGAGTTGATTGCAACTGGTTACAGCGATGAGACATGGACATGGACGGGGGTCGATCCATCATGATCATGGAGGCATTCATCAGTCGAAAAAAGTACAGCTTCACGCTGCAACCAAACGCTGCGTAAACTAACACACTGAACACCGACACCGACACCGACACGTTCGAACCTATTTGCGGCGGAGTCGGAGTGTCGGGCGGATGGAAAAAAGTTTGGTAGAGAAGAGCATACTCTACAATAATGCATTACTAATGATAAAGTGGCAACGAATTCATGATTCATTCCAGACACAACAATCAACTCATACGTCATACCCATAACTATCTATTACTATTAATTCTATTCTATTATTCTATTCTATCGTTCATAGTAGAGGCATTGAGCTGGCGTCTGGCGTCTGGCGTCTGGCGTCTGGCTGTCTACGGGACAGCATGTTAAATGTTTGCAGGGAGACCCGGCGTGGGGCGCTTTCATCGAGTTGCCTCGGCGCCCATCCAGCAGCCAGAGCCAGCAGCCAGCACACCAGCAGCTTCTTTTAGCATCGAGAAGAGAGAAGCGACTACCATCTGGTATCTATCTGTCTTATGAAATAAATTTGAATTGAGGTTCTCTTTTCGCACTGGCTTCGCAAGACTGCCGAGAGACTCTCGTTTGAGCGGGCAGTGAACTCTTTCCTCGTTTGAGCGGGCTGTGAACTCTTTCCTTTTCATTTTCATCACTTCCTTGAGATCTCTCATCACATAAAATAAGTATCATCATCCTACCAACAACAACAAAACAACAACAATAATGAAGTTCACCTCAATCATCCTCGCGCTCCTCTTGGCTCCTTCCAAAGCTGATCATCCAGCCAGTGGAAGTGATGCTGCAGCTGGCAGACTTGGTGGCAAATCCACCCGCATGTTGATGTCGGAGGAGGAAGCGATGATGGGGGGAGGTGGAGGTAAAAAGGATAAAAGCTGTGCTGCAGCACAGCCTGGCATTGCAGTTGAGCAGGTTGTCCTCTCCTATTTGGTCAAGATTGCAGCTATGGGGATTGCGACTGCAGCTGGAGGTCTATGGGAGGCATTCCAAATCCCATCCATTAAAGCCTTTGTCACAGCGAACTATGATGAGTCCAAAGATTATCCACCAGTCAATTCTGAAGCCATCTTTATGCTCATCAACCGTGTCTATTCGGAGATGTCTTGCGAAGAGTACACCGAAGGGCAGGAAGCTTCGCTTCTCTTGAACCTGATCACCGATGCTACTCCTTTTGGGCCTTGGGGCACTGTGACAAGTGAGCTGCGTGTGGGAGCCTTTGGTGAGGAGATGGCTGCAATCGTTGGTGATATTGATGAAGAGGAAGCAGCTGCGGCGTATGGATTCAACTTTACGGGATCCAATTAGGTATAGGTAGGCCGTAGACGTAGACGTAGATCACCCCCCTCTTGTCCAGGTAGGAAGATAGTATGAGTGTCCAGAAGGAGTGAATGAAGTCACGTCGAAGTAGTATAAGAAGAAGGGGTATATGATCGTTCAAGGCAAATGCCGACGGGGTTCTCTGGTACAAGCACAAGTTCACAAGACCGTAAAGAGCCTATTGTAGGTGCTGCCAAGCCGAGACGTGCACACTAAATTATTTGTCAAGTTATATTCACATGCCCACACTAAATTATTTGTCAAATTATATTCACATGCCCATGAGTTCAACAGATCACTTAATCTTGAAATCGACGGTCTTTCTTTATGTTCTTTCCCTTTCCCTTCAGCTTGCATATGATTTAGTCTATGGTTTTGATGTCAAGGTCGAGGTCGAGGTCAAAAGCGGGAGAGTAGAGCTAGAGCTAGAGATTCAAAGCTTTTGTGAGTTGATTGCAACTGGTTACAGCGATGAGACATGGACATGGACGGGGGTCGATCCATCATGATCATGGAGGCATTCATCAGTCGAAAAAAGTACAGCTTCACGCTGCAACCAAACGCTGCGTAAACTAACACACTGAACACCGACACCGACACCGACACGTTCGAACCTATTTGCGGTGGAGTCGGAGTGTCGGGCGGATGGAAAAAAGTTTGGTAGAGAAGAGCATACTCTACAATAATGCATTACTAATGATAAAGTGGCAACGAATTCATGATTCATTCCAGACACAACAATCAACTCATACGTCATACCCATAACTATCTATTACTACTAATTCTATTCTATTATTCTATTCTATCGTTCATAGTAGAGGCATTGAGCTGGCGTCTGGCGTCTGGCGTCTGGCGTCTGGCTGTCTACGGGACAGCATGTTAAATGTTTGCAGGGAGACCCGGCGTGGGGCGCTTTCATCGAGTTGCCTCGGCGCCCATCCAGCAGCCAGAGCCAGCAGCCAGCACACCAGCAGCTTCTTTTAGCATCGAGAAGAGAGAAGCGACTACCATCTGGTATCTATCTGTCTTATGAAATAAATTTGAATTGAGGTTCTCTTTTCGCACTGGCTTCGCAAGACTGCCGAGAGACTCTCGTTTGAGCGGGCAGTGAACTCTTTCCTCGTTTGAGCGGGCTGTGAACTCTTTCCTTTTCATTTTCATCACTTCCTTGAGATCTCTCATCACATAAAATAAGTATCATCATCCTACCAACAACAACAAAACAACAACAATAATGAAGTTCACCTCAATCATCCTCGCGCTCCTCTTGGCTCCTTCCAAAGCTGATCATCCAGCCAGTGGAAGTGATGCTGCAGCTGGCAGACTTGGTGGCAAATCCACCCGCATGTTGATGTCGGAGGAGGAAGCGATGATGGGGGGAGGTGGAGGTAAAAAGGATAAAAGCTGTGCTGCAGCACAGCCTGGCATTGCAGTTGAGCAGGTTGTCCTCTCCTATTTGGTCAAGATTGCAGCTATGGGGATTGCGACTGCAGCTGGAGGTCTATGGGAGGCATTCCAAATCCCATCCATTAAAGCCTTTGTCACAGCGAACTATGATGAGTCCAAAGATTATCCACCAGTCAATTCTGAAGCCATCTTTATGCTCATCAACCGTGTCTATTCGGAGATGTCTTGCGAAGAGTACACCGAAGGGCAGGAAGCTTCGCTTCTCTTGAACCTGATCACCGATGCTACTCCTTTTGGGCCTTGGGGCACTGTGACAAGTGAGCTGCGTGTGGGAGCCTTTGGTGAGGAGATGGCTGCAATCGTTGGTGATATTGATGAAGAGGAAGCAGCTGCGGCGTATGGATTCAACTTTACGGGATCCAATTAGGTATAGGTAGGCCGTAGACGTAGACGTAGATCACCCCCCTCTTGTCCAGGTAGGAAGATAGTATGAGTGTCCAGAAGGAGTGAATGAAGTCACGTCGAAGTAGTATAAGAAGAAGGGGTATATGATCGTTCAAGGCAAATGCCGACGGGGTTCTCTGGTACAAGCACAAGTTCACAAGACCGTAAAGAGCCTATTGTAGGTGCTGCCAAGCCGAGACGTGCACACTAAATTATTTGTCAAGTTATATTCACATGCCCATGAGTTCAACAGATCACTTAATCTTGAAATCGACGTTCTTTCTTTATGTTCTTTCCCTTTCCCTTCAGCTTGCATATGATTTAGTCTATGGTTTTGATGTCAAGGTCGAGGTCAAAAGCGGGAGAGTAGAGCTAGAGCTAGAGATTCAAAGCTTTTGTGAGTTGATTGCAACTGGTTACAGCGATGAGACATGGAGGGGGTCGATCCACATGATCATGGATGCATTCATCAGTCGAAAAAAGTACATACACCTTCACGGTGCAACCACACACTGCGGAAACTAACACACTGAACACCGACACCGACACGGTACGAACCTATTTGCGGCGGAGTCGGAGTTGGAGTGTCGGGCGGATGGAAAATAGTTTGATAGAGAAGAGCACACTACTACAATAATACTGCTACTGCTAATGATAATGAATTCGTTATTCCAAACACAACAACAATCAACTCATACCTATAACTATCTATTAATTCTATTCTATTCTAAAGTGAACGGAAATACGGAAATCATAGTCAGGTTAGGGTTAGAGAGCCTCTATCTCTATTTTATGATTACGGGCGAAAGTATCTACAATATCTAATGATCATCACTTCATGCTACACACTACCGAGCGATAAGTAGCAAATCGACAACCATTCGAATCGTCTTTTCAAGCGCAATCAAACCAGTGTATAACCACAGCTCGTTCTCCCTGCGGTCGAACTCGCAAACACACTTCTCTAAATGCAGTGCCATCAATGATAATTATTACGTCAAAGATCTCAAAAAGCGCCCACCTTCTTGCTGCAAGAACAGGATGGGTTGGCACGGGCGAAGATCCATCAATACACTTTCACGACAATCAGTGCAACATGATAGGTTGATTGTTGTTGTGATCCAATAATATTCGCAGCTTCGCCCAAAGGGCTCGCAAACACACTTCTCCTAATATAGCGCCGTCAATGATGGGTTGGCACGATGTTGTTGTTGATTAGTTGACTGCTGTTATGATCCACCCCGACCAAGAACGCTGCGCTGAAGACACTTTGTATTAATGCGGTGGAGAACATGATCATTGGAAGTAGTGTTGTGGTTGGTTGTTGAATTCACATCCTTCTCCTCCTCCAACTCATACTCAAAACGATACCACCAGAGCAGCAACCACAACAACAACGTTTGGATTATGAGTTGGATGTGGTGGAGGAGGATTCACCGCTCGCCGACCGGAGGGAGGAGAGCCAGTCGATGGATGGTGTTGGGAATAGTATCATTGTTGGGTTGATGGATGATGACATGTACTGTCTATCATTGGACCTCACCCGTAAGGTAACTACTATCATTGATGAGGCTGCATTAATACACAGTGTCTTCAGCGAAGCGTTTCTTAGTCTTGGGCGAGCCCCCTGGGCGAAGCTGCGATTAGGGTGGGTGGTGGGCAACTGCGCTCGTAACTAAGCTCATTGATCTTACAGCATTAATCTGGTCGCATTTTTTGGATCTTCGGTGCACCTGATTGTCATGTCACATCCTGCTTCAAGTGGTCGCTTTTTGAGATCTTCGTCCAGTCAACCCATCATTATTTTGTTACGTCAATCAATACCACTAATCGATGCAGATTGAAAAGAGCTTTCAAATGGTGGTCATATTGTATTTTGGTCAAAAATGGACCTCGGATGTGAAAATCCGGCTGTGGCTGTCATTTGCAAGCCGCTGACGGCTTTCTTACCCCCTTTTTGACCGAGATGATTGGCACAAAGACGTCCAATGAGGCTAACTATACGCCTAATCGATAGAGCTGCTCAAGGGCTTTCCAAAACGCCACCTATCGTCGTCATTGGCCGGCTAGGAGAGAAGTAACGGCCATTGTCATTTTTTGAGCTGCTTGCTTGCGGCCGACTGAGTTGGCTACCTATGTGTATCGATTGTGGTGTCGCATCGCTGCAAATCAGGCCCAGCTGTACTAAAAATAAAAGGCCCAATCAATTTGTGTTGTGCAGGCGCATGAGTTAGCGTTTGAATCTCTCTTCAAACGTTTGGCACGATGCCACAAATAAACGATGAATGTGTTGCCAAAGAAGACGACGGTTGCCTCTCATCAATATCAATACAAGAACAGCCTAAAGATGACACCAACAACCACTTCGCAACGCCGTCAACTTTTCCTAGCAAGCTGCACCATAGCCTTCACTCTCCTCACTTCATCCTTCGTTCTTCCCGCGGCCTTTCAAAAATTAACCGATTATTACGCCTCTGATAACAGCCGTAATAATAATGCAACTTCGTTGGAGCGGTGGATTGATTTGCAACGGCCTAGCTATAGACGAGATGAGGCTGATTATGATATTGACAATATTATAACTGTCGACTTTTCTGGTGCAGATAACGACAACGGCAGCGACAACGGCAGCATTCCAGCTGCATCGATGTTATTATCAGCCACCGATCTAACTCATCTCGCCTACGATTCGTCATGTCTATCTGAGGAGGGGCATCATGTCATTGGGGCACGATATTTAGAGGAGCGACGATCTGCTGCTGCTGCTGCGATAATGTCAGAGGATCAGATGGATAATAATCATGAAAGTCATCGTAGGCTAGAATTTGGTAGCGATGAATTATTGACTGATGATTCAAGTCAAGACGGGTCATCATTATTTATTGACAATGCTAATTTGCAGTATCTTCGTGGAGGCACCATGAGTGCTACTTATGGCAGTGACGTGGACAGTAAGCGACAAGATGATGGCAGTGATGATGATAGCAGAGCTGCAGCGAGGATTGAAAAGACAAAATTGATGTCACCAAAAAAGATGTTGTTGCGAACAGCATCATTAGCAACCACTTCTTTAGATGACAACCATCACAATCATCATCATCGGCGTGATCACGATCAATTGCAGTCAACAAATAATAATGAGGATCTTGACAAAGCATCAGTCAATCAAGATCATCGAAACCTAATCAATGACTATGACGTATCTACCGAACAAGAAGAAGAAGGCTGGTCAACTCACACTGGAGCAGCAGAAATTATTGCTCCCCCTTCTCCATCCAATACGGATGCACAATTGTTACAACAGCACATTATGGACTATGTCGATGCTCAACTTGGTGGAGCGACAGACGATATCAATATGAATAATGCTGCTGGTGCTGGCGATGCAAATGCAGAAGAGGACGAAGAAGACGATGACGATGAAGAATTGTATGAGCGTCTCCAACAAGTCATGAAGGTTACTCAATCTCTCCACCGTCAATTCGGAGGAACAACACCACCACCCCCCACCACATCCACCACCAACAATGCACCCAACACTAATACCATGACACAATACTCGCACACCTCCCAACACTCACGTCAACGCCTCCTAACCGGCTCCTACGCCACATGGCAATGGTACGATCGATCCAACCTAGCCTCACCTCTCAACCTCAAACTCAACAAGGTGTCACGTGTCAACTATGCCTTCTTTCAATCTGATACAGATGGGTATATATTCGGGACTGATTCATGGGCTGATCCGAATGTATTGAATGGTCCATATGACTTTAGTGTGAGTCGTGATAAGTTACCGAGTTATTGTCAGGGTGGACGGGGGAGGGATGATGGTAAGAACATTCCAAATGGTGGTGGTGGATTACTTGGCAAGAGAAGACGAAGGGCGCAATTGTCATTTGGTGACGTCAACGATGATCAACCACAGTGTGAACACTTTGAACGATGTCATCGTAACTTCCCCAACAGTAAAGTGTGTAATACACACAAATACAAGGAGGGGTTGATTTATTTAGCACATGCATCTGGTGCGGAAATTTATCCATCGATTGGGGGGTGGACTTTGTCCGGGAGTTTTCCTACGGTGGCGGCGGATGTGGATAAGAGGAGGAGGTTTGCGAGGGAGTGTGTGGGGCTTATTGAGGATTATGGGTTTGATGGGATTGATATTGGTGAGTTTTTTGTTGTTGTGTTTGTGTTCTGCGTTGTTTTTTCGTGCTAGCATCTGACACATTCACAACACTTCTTCTGTTGACAATCAACACCAGACTGGGAGTACCCAGGGTACCGACCTCACGGTGGATCTGAAAGGGATAGAAGGAACTTCAACAGATTGCTGTTAGAAATACGAGAGGCCTTGAATGATTATCAAATGCGAACTGGAGACGCACCATTGAACGGGGGAGCATTTGGGTTAACAGCCGCATTGCCCTGTGGTCCAATAAACATTAACTTTCTCGACATTGAATACTTGGGACAAGTGTTGGATGGGATGAATCTAATGACCTTCGACTTTCATAGTGAGAAGGAGGGTCTCACGGGTGCCAATTCCCCGCTTTACGATCAGGAGTGGGATATCATCAAGGGACTTAGCGTTGACGGATGCGTCCGCAACTATATTGAGGGTGGTGCCGGCGAACATTCCGGCAAAATTAGCATTGGTATTCCTTTTTACGGTTCGACTTATAGTTATGCAACCGAGTTGGGAGGGTTTCACAGTAAGACTGGTGGGAGGAGAGGTGGCATGGTCGATCAGGCCAATTGGCCGCGAGATTTGGGAACGCCAGTGTACTACAACATTCTTGAAAAGTTTGGAATAGGGAGAGACCTCATTACTAAACGTCATGAGCCCACCAAGACACAGTATGCTTACTTTGGGGATGGGTCTGGGCTTGTGTCGTATGACGATCCTCAATCTGTTTGTGATAAGGTCGACTTTGTCAACCAGAATTTCCTTGCTGGAGTCTTTGTTTGGGAATTATCTGGCGACATAACTACCAGTCTCGAAACGCCCTTGCTTGATGCGGTGAACCGCAAGTTGGAAGAAATTACATTTGACTGTCGACTCATTGCAACGCCCGAGGATGGTTCAGTGGTGGAACTTCCTCCTGAGAAGCCAAAGGGTCCAGCCCAGTTTGAGATTGGAGGGACGGATGTGAACGGTGAGCCAATAGACAATGCGATCGATGCAATATTTGATCATATCCAGAGGGCGGAAAATGGAGAGCTGGAATCGGCTGGGGCAGGGTATGGACACTTCTCTCGAAATGTTCTTCGACACCGTGCGTACGACGGATCAACGTTCCCATCGTATAATTACCGCTACGACCAATTCATCGATACGCTGAGGAGAGTGGCCAAGGAGGGGATTGGCGGGTCATTCTTCTACCTTGGAAAGGATCAAAATGGAAAAGATGACGGAGATGAATCAGTAACATCTTTTTTGACTGCGGAGGACTTGAAGAAACCACTTCGAAATTCCTACGTATACGGCCTTGTCAACATTGCCGCTTTTCTCTCCCAAGCAATGGTAGATTCCATTATTCACGATTCCTGCGATGAACTTAACGTTGAGTACCTTCCTGACGACAAAACAGATGGCGTCGGTCTTGATGATGGGAAGGATCAATTCCGATTTCCACTCTCCAACGCATGTGGACAAAACGGGCGTTCATACCAAGATGAGGGATGCCCCAAACGTCGAGATAAGACCGTTTACGATTGTGCTACGCAACTCAATTCCGAACAAATATTGCAAATGGAATCCTATGCTGTTAGCCGTGGTCCATGGAAAGGTGCACCCAAGTCATTTTTCTGCGGCCCGACGAATATTCAGGGCGGAAGTGTAGGTTTCTGGGATGCTATAGTGGGTGTTGAGGAGAGAGATACCGAAATCCCAAATGGTTACGGACGAACGGATGTAGAAGGTTGTTGTTGGTGGGGCCGTGGATCATTAAAGATTCGAGGAACGTGCCTATATGGAAAATTGAATCACTTTATCGGGAAGAAAGCTGCTGCCGATGGTCGCCCGGCATGGTTTCCCAACATTGACTTGTGTCTTGAACCAGGTCAAGTTTGTGCTGGACCAGAGTCACCCGCTTTGCGTTGGATTACTGGCATGTATCACTGGATGGAAAATATCCAGATCTATGCCGAAGAAGATGGAAATTACAAGGAGCAGCTCTTCGCATACGTCAATGGCGATCTGAATGACGAAGAATTCTTGTATTTCGCCACGAAACTTTACGTCCTCAATTGTGCCGGAAGTTCATGCAATGATAGGACTGTTGCTGATATGGACGATCGATTACGGGCGTTCGAAACAGTGTTGAACATATTCAACATACAATTCGGGTCACACGCAACTGCTGCTCCTCCATTCGTGGTATTTCCAGGTCAGGTTTCACCTGTGAAACCAACCCCAGCACCTACTCCTATCGTCTCTGACATTGGTCTCCCAGAAGATCCTGTTGAAACGGTCGAAAGGCAAGTCAAGGTTTATCTCACGGGTGTTGAGCCAGATAGGAACATGACCAATGAAGAGCAGCTAATCTTCGAAAACCTCATGTTCGACCTGTTAGTACCTCGTCTTGCGACTGTCGATGTAGGCATCCTTGAAGCTGTTATTGAGTCGCAGAATCCGTATCCGGAATTTGAGGTCGATTCTCCCTTTGTATCCCAAACCGTACTCGGCTTCGGCGAGGAGAAGCCTGCTGTATTGGAAATTTTGATGAACGTGACGTTGACCTTTTCAGATTATCCTTCTGGCTGGCGTGATTGGTCTATTTACGTCAAGTCATGGATTGAATCCTTCGGCAATACTTTGGTAGAAATTTTCACCTCTCCCAAGCATCCGCAGCACCCAGCCACAAAGTCTAAGTTTTGGGATGGTCTCGAAGACGTTTCGGCCGCCAATGTCCCCTTGCCGAATACTGACCCGACATATCAGCCCACGATTGCTCCGACATACATCATTTACCCTGAACCGCCAGCATCGAATCTCTACATTATGCTTGGAGGAGTCTTTGCTGGCCTTGGAGCAGTCTGCTTCTGCGTTGGTTTCTTCACATATAAATTCCGTGAGCACAAGCGACTGATGGAGGAGGCGAAGCAAAAGCGATTACGAATGCTTGAGGAGCTTGAAAAAGAGTATGCACCGCCCAAGGCCACATTCAACGCTCTTCTATCATCGTTCCGATCTTCGATTCGTGAGCAAACTGCGTCTTTGGGTACAGACGAAGACGACGCCTCTAGCTCATCATCTTCTTCCTCCTCCTCCTCATCTTCATCCAACTCTGATCTCTCTATTGATAACGGCGAGATGTCTGAGTCAGAAGAAGAATCAAATGCACCATCTTTTGACGAAGAGCCGTCCGCTGCTCAATCCTATGGTGAAGGGTCATCAACAGTAGAATCTCGCACTACTGCAACAAGCAATCAGGCTTCTGAGTATGACGAAATTTCAGAGTCGCAGAGCAGAGATGTATCACGAGCACACGAGTCACGTGCATCATCTTATCTACCATCTTCTTATGCTTCATCCGCCAAGAGTAGAGACCAATCATACTTCTCTGGAGAGAATAGTATGCAATCGCAGGTATCAATATCAGATGATGACTACGACCATCTTGTTGAACGGGTGCTTGAAAATGACCCAAATCTGAAGGAAATTACTCTCGATAACAAGAAGGATATTGGATATGATGGAGGCGAGGCGCTCTGGGAGGCTCTGGCTCACAATGAATACGTTGAACAGCTTTCTATAAAGAATAGCAACATTCGCGACGAAGAAATTGAAGCGTTATCACTTGCATTGATGGACAACACGTCTATCACGCATTTATGGTTAGCAGACAACGCAATCACTTCTGAGGGTGCAGAGTTTTTGATTGAAACATTGGAGAGTAACGAAAAGATTCGCATGTTAGATTTGTCTAGAAATCCAGGCATTGATGCTGACATTGAGGACGAAATCAGAGACATATTGGAATCGAGAGGAAGCGAATATCGCGGTGGGAGCTCCGAAGCTCTGAGTGTTGTAGGTGGACTCATTCAGAGAGTTCAAGACAATGATCCAACTCTGATCAATCTTGATCTCAGAGAGATGGAAGTTGGCCTTCGCAATGATGTATTCTCTCTTTTTGATGCCCTCGCAGAAAATACCCACGTCCAAAGAGTGGATCTCTCATCCAATGAGCTAGATGACGAGTGCGTGGAGTCTCTTTCGCTTGCTCTCGTCGATAATCAATCTATCCACTACCTCAATCTTGCCGATAATGCGATTACTTCAGAGGGTGCTGAATACTTGATTGGGACTCTGGATTCTAACGATGTCTTGCGAGATATTGATCTCGAAGGAAACGATATTGATGATGACATAATCGATGATGTCTACGACATTTTGGATCAGCGGCCACAGCTCTCCACTGCAGCATCAGTATCGCAAGCGTCTAATGGTGAAGAGTCATTAATCTCGATCGTAGACAGATTATTCTCCGACGATCCAAAACTCGTCGAGCTTTCACTTGATGGAATGAATTTGGCCGATAGTTCGGAATTTGACTCGTTGGTTGATGCGCTGACCACGAATGAGATGGTTACAAAGTTGTCACTCAACTACACTGACATGAATGATGATAATCTTGCCTCTCTCTCTATGGCTCTTTCGGAAAACAAAACAATTACGTACATTTCATTGCGAGATAACCAAATCACCGATGAAGGTTGTGAGTACCTCCTCGGATGTCTGGAGACGAATGAGACGATCGATTTCATTGACTTGTCTGGAAATCAAGTTGACGATAAACTCATTCAAGAAGTCAAAGCTTGTTTGGCCCCACGTCAATCTCTCAGCGTGGCTGAAAGCGTTGGAACTTCAGTTTCGGGTAGATCTTCAGCTTATGCCAGATCTTATGCCACGGATGCCAAATCTTATGCCACGGGCAGATCAGGAGTGACTTCTGCATCAGGCAGATCACGTGCAACTTCGGCTTCCTATAGATCAGGCGCAACGTCTGCGTCAGGCAGATCACGTGCAACTTCTGCATCGGGTAGATCGGGTGTGACTTCTGCTTCTGGTAGAAGATCACGTGCAAGTGCAGCTTCCTACAGATCGGGTGTGACTTCTGCATCCGGTAGATCGGGTGTGACCTCTGCTTCTGGTAGAAGATCACGTGCAAGTGCAGCTTCCTACAGATCGGGTGTGACTTCTGCATCCGGTAGATCGGGTGTGACCTCTGCTTCTGGTAGAAGATCACGTGCAAGTGCAGCTTCCTACAGATCAGGTGTGACTTCTGCATCCGGTAGATCGGGTGTGACTTCCGCCTCCGGTAGAACTTCAATTTCAGGTAGATCGGGTGCATCATCGAGATCATCAGCCTCGGGGAGGTCAGCTGAAACGTCAATCTCGCTTATTGTCGAGCGAATCAAATCGAATGATCCCAACCTTGTGAACTTGAAACTCGACGGAACGAATTTGGCTGGCCATGATGAGAGGGAATCAATGATTGATGCGCTCGGTGGAAATAATGTGATCAAAACCTTGAATTTCGACGACACTGGCATCGATGACGACGTTGTTGCAGCTCTGTCATTAGCTCTGGCGGACAACAAAACAATCACTCATATTTCATTGCAGGATAATCAAATCACAAATGAAGGGTGCGAGTATCTTCTTGGCACATTGGATCAGAACACCACATTGATCCGTATTGATTTGTCTGGCAACCAAGTTGGTGATGATCTTATGGACGAAATTGATGATATAAATAAGTCTAGAGGAGAGAAAGTTGCTGCCGAAGGCAAGCCTCCAATGCACGAAGTTCCCGAAGAGAGTAATGCGGTAGTCAACAAACGGAAAGCAATCATGGAAGTGATGAAAGACTCAAGCATTCCTTGGCCTGAAAAGAATAAGAGAATCTTGGAGCTTCAACAGCAGCATTACGTTCCAGAAGACGCAAATGAAGAGGAGAATACATCGCATCAGGGTGGTGACGAGGATATCAATGTATTGGTCGAGAAAGTGATCAACAATGACAAGAATCTCCAGGAAATCGAGCTAGATGACCAGAACGTTAGTGACGATACTCTATTGGATATGATCGACGCCTTAGCTGAAAATTCCCACGTCAAATATCTATCACTTCGAAATATGAAGATTGGTAATAACATTGCCGAGAAGATTGCGGATATTCTTCGAGAGAATTCAAGCCTCATAGAAATAAACCTCGAAGACAACCAAGTCACATCAAATGCAGCGAAGAAGTTCGTGGAGATTCTCAGGGACCACAATGATA
Organism: Skeletonema marinoi; assembly: GCA_030544225.1. Classification (NCBI taxonomy): domain Eukaryota; phylum Bacillariophyta; class Thalassiosirophyceae; order Thalassiosirales; family Thalassiosiraceae; genus Skeletonema; species Skeletonema marinoi. Next base: position 5,796,945 of record CM060485.1, on the reverse strand, counting down.
CGCTACAATATCTTGAACTTGCAGACAATCAAGTTAGATCTGGACTTCTTTCCCAGCTGAAGAAAATACTTGAGGGTAGAAAATCAAAATATACCGAGGAAATGGAGCAGTCTGAGTCAGACGATGACTCGGCATCAAGACAATCCAGTGCATCTGGTGATATCTCATCGAGGCAATCCAGTGAATCTGGTGATGACTCGTCAAGACAATCTAGTGACTCGGATGATGCGTCGTCAAGGCAATCCAGCGCACAGTCTGGCGCATACTCAGATGACGAATCCATGTCCAGGCAATCCAGCGCAGCAATGTCGAAGTCTACAGCGAGATCGAGTAGGCATTCCAGACATACGGAAGATGATGATGGGTCAAGAAGTAAGCAGTCTACTATAGGCTCGAGGAGTAGAAAATCTGAGAGATCTAGGTATTCCAGTGCACACTCTATCGATGATGGCTCCAGAAGCAAGCAGTCAACTATTGGTTCGAGGAGTAGACAATCTGGGAGATCTAGGAATTCGAGTGCCCATACTGATGATGGCTCAAGAAGCAAGCAATCCAGATCTACTGCGAGATCGAGGTATTCTAGATACAGCGAGGACGGTTCAAGAAGTAGATATTCAGGTGGAAACAACACTGATGATGATGACTCCAGAAGGCAATCCACAATTGGCTCGAGGAGTAGGGGTTCGAGAAGTAACACTGATGATGATGACTCCAAAAGGCAATCCACAATTGGCTCGAGGAGTAGGGGTTCGAGAAGTAGGGTTTCCGAAAGATCTAGGAATTCGAGTGCCCATAATACTGATGATGGCTCTAGAAGTAGAATGTCGAGGCGTTCCAACGCAATTTCTGAACAGTCTGAAAGATCGCGGCAATCGAGCACGAAGAATAAGGAAGATGAATCGGAGTCAAGTAAAAAGAAGAAGTCGGTCATGTCGCGGTTCAAGTTTGGTAGAAAGTAAATGAATATGTGTAGTTCATAATAAAGTTGATGGTATGCATGAGCTGATGCGATGAGTCAAGAGCTCAAAGAAACTGATTCAACATAGTCTATTAGGTTACCGTCGGTGATTTCTATTCTACTCTCAAATAACAGAATATCCGTCGACTATTGTGAAGGGGATTCCGACAAGCAGTTGATGTATATTCCTCTTAGGCACTACCATAGTCATAGTAGTAACTTGTGCGTACATATGTCGTCTGAAGTTGAGGATTCAGCGGCAGGTCGTTCTTATGGAGCCAGAGGGATCCAACATCAACTAAAACAAGAGGATCATCCCGCGAGTTGTCCGTCATCTGTAAAGAATCGGGTGCGTACTACGGGGGATCGCTCGAAATATACCCTCCGGGGGTATAAGAATTTCGGCTAGGAGAGTTTTAGGGGGGTATACGTCGAAGTTGTCAGTTGCCTACCTTTCCTTTGACATCTTGAAGAGGGGGGTATAAGTATAAGAATTTCAGCTCTAGGCTGAGATTTCAGGGGATAGGCAAGTTTGGGGGATAGTTCGAGCGATCCCACTGTAAGCTTTTTGGCTTTTGATCTTCATTTAGTCTCCCTTCTTTTACTAGCCAAGTACCATAGCATTATCTTCATGACGAAGCTCATATGAGTACGTAAGTAGGTATGTATGTAAGCAGAAAATAGTAGGTAAGTAAGACCACCTTTACCGATACTTACAGTTTCTTTATGTCCAAACATTTCTTCGTTGCTTGTTGTTTGCTGCCATGCGTTGTTCGTTGAATGATGGGGCCGCAGAATTGGATTCCTTGAATGATGGATGTACAGCTCTCACGAACATCGTCATAAAGCAATTAGCATCCTTCGATCCTTAACAACGATTAAACATGAAGATCTACACCACTTTATTCATCGCTCTCGTCGCAGCTAACAATAACAATGGTCGCCTGACGAACGTCTCTGCCGCCGCCGTCGCTTCTGATTCTGTCGATGGTGGTAGTCAACCACATCTTCGGGCTTTGACCGATTTGAGTTCTCAAAATGCAACCGATACGAACGCAACCGATACAAATGCAACAGCTCCAGTATGTATGGTTACCAACAACAGGGCAGGTGGTGCCACATGCAACAGTGATAGTGATTGCCTCAGCGGCATGTGTGTTCCCGGAGAAACCAGTCAGGAATGTTCTAGGTGCTGCGGCCAGCACCCCGGGGGAGCATGTAACACTGATGGCGAAGGGTGTAAGGCTCAATATGGCGGCAGTTGTGATTTTACGAGGAACTTTACTATGGGTGGAGTAATCCATGGCTGTTACATGTGCGTGCACAGTGATGAAGATGAAGAAGAGATGGATGTCGATACTCCTTTTCTTCGTGCTTCTATCTTGAAAGAAGAGTAACTGCAGCAAGGGGGTCGTGAGTGAGGAACAGTAATAAGAAAGTTGAATAGGGGAATACGAAAGTAGCAAAGTGTGAAATACCATCAAGTAATCCGAGTATGGAGATTTTCAGATGCTCCTCTCTCTTGCAACATGTCGCCATTGATGCGCTGCTGAGCATACATCTCTTCTTCCTGTTGAAGCAGTTGCAGCAATACGACGTGAAATAATATATAAAAAGCACTTCACTATCAACAATTTCTATAACAAACAGTACACTAGTACTAGTATCAGGAGCAGTAATTGTGTACCATGTGAATGTATCTCACTCTCGGGGGATGATTTCTTCAAATCGACTCTCCACCTCACATGAAACTATGTAGATCATAAAAGACATTAGATACGTAGTTGTGTGGTATGCTAGAGCAAAGAGTATAAGAGGAAAAGTGACCATTCTACATTCTAGCAAGTGACGTTGCATTCCATGCAGAGTACGAGGAGAAAGTCTACAATGGCCTCTCGTGGCGTTGCAACGCTCCAACCGCCCATCAAGTTGGCTTTTCAATTCTTTCCTTGATCCTACCACACATTGAAATCCCAGAGGCAGAGGTAACATGGGGATTCTTCATGGGTGAGATGAAGTATTTGACCGAACTTGCTGTGCAAGACTATTACTTCTCGACACAACGTGCGAGCACCATCGCTCTGGCGGCCATATTAAATGTTATAATTATAAGTGACACGAGTGCCAAGGAATGCGGAGAGGCTATCGGGGCGTGTTTACGCTTCATCAAGGAATGCTTCGACTTGATGAGTTGAGCAGATCAATGCTGCCAGAAGAAGGTTGCATTCCCTCACCAAGCCAGATACAGATACCGAAGCCGAAGAAAGCGAAAGAATGGTGGCAACAGGCACGACACTTCTTACATTGAGGATGATCCTTCCTTTGAAAATCTTCAAGTATATTTTGACAACCAGAAGGATACCAATACCATTGCAAACATTAACATCATGAATGATGAGAAACATGCATGAGTTATGTGCCAGGGTTGAGTTGCTCTTTCTTTTGTCAAGAAGAAACCTGAGAATGATGAAAGCAGTTTAGAAGCCCGAAGATCGCTCCAGAATAATTTATCAGCACATTCAAACAATATCGCTGTAACAATGAACTCCGCAGCATCCTGTCGCCACCATCTCCGCCACCTTCAAAGCGGCAGAATACCACAGAGGAGAAATCGGAGGCGGTCAGCAACGGGCTCAAGGGGTATTTTTGACCAGAATCAGCTCGCTTTACATACGAATCTCCAAGAGCGGGAGGTGGCATTGAAATTGAAACTAGCAGAGAGCAGTAAGTAGAGCTAATAAGAAGCCAAGAACGCAGCCACCAGATGTTTGCAGTACTTACCGGTACGATATTAAAATGATCTTTTGGTTTGCACTCGCCTAAAGCCGTTCGTTACTCGGATGTCGTTTTTGATTGATGCGTTAGCAAAATATTAGTTTGTTCTGAAGACTGAAGACTGAAGATCGTCATTGCAGCAAAAGCCGCAATGTAACATCAGTAGCAGCAGCAGCCATGTCGTCTCTATCATCACCTACTATGATCCCCCTCGACGTCCTCCTCGCCCTTCCAACCGCCGCAGAATTCCTCGCCCATCTCGGCGGCATCTACGAAAAGTCACCCACCTTCGTTGAACAATTCTACACTGAAAATCTCTGCCCCACCAGCAACGACGCGTCCACCACCCAAGCTACCAAAGCACGGATTACCAATATTAAAATTCTATTCGATGAAATCAAGCAATACGTCAGGCGAAGCCCATCTGAGGTTCAATTGGAGTTACTGCGCAGCCATCCCGATCTATGCCTCAAATTAGAACAAATTGATGCAACTCAAAGAGATGATGAAGATGAAGCAACCATTACAGAAGAGAGTCGTCAAGAACAAGGTCGTGCCGGTCTAGCCACCCTCACACCCGACGAACGCCAAAATTTCACAAAGTGGAATGAAGACTACAAATCAAAATTCAACATTCCCTTCATTCTAGCAGTACGAAATGCATCCAAGTACACTGTCCTATCGGCATTAGAGGGACGCCTATCTAATGTCAATTCATCCCCTCAAGAAGAGATTGCACATGCATTATTCCAAGTGGATAAGATTGCCTATATGCGATTGTTAGAAAAGGTCACATATAGTCAAAATCAAGAGGGGCATGGAGGGTTCTTGACATGTCATGTGTTAGACACTGCCAATGGTGTTCCTGCCGCTGGAATGAGGATTGAATTATACAAATATGATAGTACTGACACGAAACAAATGGTCAAATCTTTCGTCACCAACTCGGACGGTCGACTCCCCTCCGGACCAGCACTCAAAGGAGCGGAATTTACTGTGGGACAATACCAATGGATATTTTATGTGGGTGATTACTTTGCACGATTTTCATCGAGTCGGATTTGTGGTACACCATTTTTGGATGTGGTGCGGTTGGATTTTGGGTTGGATGATCCTACGGATCATTATCATGTGCCGTTGTTGTGTAGTCCTTGGTCTTATTCGACTTATCGTGGATCGTAGATGAGAGAGAGGTGGAGTTGAAATGGAGGGAGCGAGATTGATGGTGGGGGGGGGGATGAATGGAGATGTATAGCGAGGATGTGCTGTGTTCACCTGTTACTGTTAATACTGTAAATAACACAAATTATTAATTATATCATGGATTGCCCCAAACACCACAAAATCATCTTTCAAGTCAAAACACACTGTAAAGCGACAGAAGAAGCTGGGAGGTGTTATTATGATTGCGTCGACGTCGAGTCCCATTGCATGAGAAGGGCAAATCGAATAGAAGACATCAAATGGAACCAACTCACACACTGCTGTCAAATAAGTATGTGAGCGGATAATACCGCTGAAAATGATGATGCAACCTCCTTCCATCATCTCAAGCTGAAGGAGAAGGAGAAGTTTCGGGTGAGGTTAGGCTGCAGACATATCCACACACAGATACGGATACGGATACGGGAGAGTTTCTCGAGGTTTCTCGGTACGTTCCAAGTACAAGAATGAAAGTACACAACGTTACCACATACCAACCCCAACCTGCAATCGAGCAAAAGGGAAGTAGAAAGGGCGGGGCTGGAGCTGAAATCTGCAGTGAATCGAGAACAAAATTGAGCAAAAGAACAACACCAGGGATTCCAACGTGGTCCCCCATCCACCGTAGTACTAACCTGGCCCGACAGTGCTTAACTTCGCTGAGCAGACGGGAAGCGGTGCTAGCTGTCACTGTGGTATGGTCGTTCCTGTCGCATCGGGACGGTCGAAATACTATACAGTCACTTATAAGTAAGTATTGTACGGCCCTTGCTCCTTCGATCTTCGTTGGATGATGAATCATCATAGACGACGAAACCGCAGCTTCTTCATCACGACCGACTTCTGAATTGAAGTAGTATAGTATTATCTTCCTTCACGTTGTGCTTCTGTATTTCCTCTCTCCTCTGAAGGGTACATACGACAGTTCTCTCAATGATGCACTTGAACTCGAAGATCAGCCAGCCACAGCCACGCCTTTGGAGGAGGCGAAGTGATCAACTTGTCACAGCCACGAAAAGAAGGCTGGACGCGGCTCATTCTGGACCATCGCGGATATGTTCTACTGGACCTGCGAGTACACGCTAAACTCTTTGTTCGAGAAAAGAAGAATGATGGCAACAGATGGATCATCTCTAGCTTCAGACCTTGGCCTCGGCACAGTTCAGTTCGATCTCGATCGTGAGCAGAGAGATTTACTGCACTTGCGCTTGACCTTCGGCTTGAGCAAGCTGAATTTGAGATTTGCAGCTTTGCAGAATTGCACTACGATGCACTGCTTGCACCAGAAGCTCCAGACTACCATATTTGTTCCCTCTGGCTGGCCAACTTTCTGCTGGGGATAACAGTGGGGCTGGGCGTATGAATGTGATGAAAAGTCGTAGTGGATTGGCTTTGGCTGCGGCGTACGACAGAAAGATTGCGAGGATTGAGGAAGAGAACAAGATTGCTTTGGACAGTATTATTCCCTTGCTTTGGAGCAACGTGATAGAAAGTACTTACAGTTTGACGAAGAGATCATGAAGGTTAGGGGATAGTAGTTTTTGAGAGAGGAGGACTTTACTCCCGAACGAGCTCAAAATCAATTATCTTCTTTTATACTCGTTAGAAGATGGGGAAAAAGACAGAATAAAATCAAGAATATTTCAAGTTTATATCAATGCAGCTCTTCAACCCTTAGTCGCAGTTGGATATGAAGTAGCATTACATTGAATGAAGTTGAAGTCTCTTTTGTCAAACGTCTCTTGCCTATCCCCCGGTTGCAGTAGATAAATGCTGCCCACCCGCTTGATAATGGAAGACCACTTGCTCTAGCTTTCATTCCCTTCGGATTCCTCTCACCATACAATCAAAAAATGTCAGAGTGAAGGTCCTTTTAGGTCTACCTAATACGGACCAGCGTCTTTTATTTGCCGAAAGGATCACCAGTCGGCCTCTCGTCTCGCAGTTGTGTCGTTTGACATTACGGGGCACACATCTTGATCGCCGCCCATGCAGACAAACACTTCTTCGTCATCATAATCATGCGCCACCTCTGCCATTATTATACAGTTGGGTGAGAAGAACAACTTGCCCACAAGCAACGGCGATGCCAAACTTGACGGGTGTGACGTGCGACTGGGGTTGTGTCGGTGGAGTGTGAATCTTACTGACGCTTCACCTTGTTGCACAAACGTGAGTGACAAATCAACCGGAGGAGCAGGAGCGAGGCAGCTGCAGGAGCGAGGAGCGAGCAAGAGTCTTTCATTACAATAGACGTTGTCATCCCGAGCCGTCCATGAACAGCCTCTCTCACGCAGGGACGACAGCAATCACCATGTCATCATCAGATAACAATAATAACCCTTCATCAACCGGTGGTGGTGGGCTCCCCCTCTCATCAAGAACTGTCAACCGCTTCGTCATGAATTCATCTGAATCCACATTATCTGCTCCCGATACCGATAGTAATAGTACAAATGGGATTTATCTCGGCCTCACTGATGATACCGCCGAAGAGACCGGCGAAGAATTGAGCACAGATCAGGTTGCAATAATCTTCAGCTTCCTCTCACCGGAAGATATCATGCAGCGTTTTCGTCGAGTATGCACAAAATGGAGAGATGCGGCTAAGATGACTGTCCCTTCATCTAAATTTGTGGTCCGTAGCGAGAGATCATACAACGCTATGATATTAATGTCTACCGAGCTACCAAATTTACAGCAGCTACAAATCTTGGGATTCGGAGGGGATCACAAATATTCCGACGGCGAGGATCCAAATGAAAGAAGAGCTACAGTAACTGCCCGCGATACCACCCATGATATCAATATCATATCCAACTTCTTCAAGTTGCGTGTGTTGCATATTAACTATGCGGAGTTGAATGGAAGATATCCTGTTCTCTTCAACTTCCCCCTTCTTAACGAGTTGAGCATCTCGAATTGCAGCAGTCTAAAATTTGATCTTGATATGCTAGTCGGGCTATCCTCTCTGAAAGTGTTGAAACTTGGAATTGGAACTGCTACATATTGGGATAGGGATAGTGGGATTTCTCGCCTGACTGGCAATCTTAGCAGTTTGAGAGTGCTAAGAGACACAATTGAAAAGGTGCGTATTATTGATAGTCAACACATTCGAGGGAACTTTATGGATCTAGCCGACTTTCCACTCCTAAAGGAGTTGGATTTATTCAGAACTGGAGTGACAGGGGATATCCGAAACATCCGCGAACACGATTTTCCAGCGCTGGAGAGCCTCCGCCTCCCATCGACTGTAATCGGTGGTCTTAGTTATCAGTTTCAGAGCGTTGCCGAGGTACCTAGTTTCATGCACACTATCCATCAGCTATTGCAGCGCGCTCCAGATCTATTCGAAGAATACTGGCTCTCGGCAGCGTTTAATTGGAGACTCTCTGAAGACTCACCTGATTGGTATGATAGGATTCGAGGTCCAATACCCCCGTTTCGAGTGTACATTGTTCAATCGGGATCACGTCTTGGATGGAGGTGGAGTTGGTGCACTGCCAATAGTGTAGACAATTCGTGTGAGATCAACTGGCTTGATCCAGAGCCTAGCAGTCTAAGCGGTGACTACGAGACTTACATTGAAGGATTGGAGAGTCTTCAATGGCGTGTAGATTTCTACAGAGGATATAGCCAGCCACCTACGTTGGCGGAGTACCGTCGTCTCTGTGAAGAATTCTTGCGCAGGGCGTTGCCTTGAATTCGAGGACTTGAACTTGTTGTAAATGTACTTGGAGTATGATTTTTAACGTTAACGCTACTTTATAAAAGTAAACCACTAAGTAGCTGAATTACCCAGCCGCAGTCTTGACGGCGGTGGCCCATCATCCAGCCGTCATCACTTTAAGATGCACAGTCATCTCTGCGATGGATTGCCTTGGATTTGAGGACTCGAACTTGTGGCAAATGCAGCACTTGCGAGTAGGTAGGTGAATATTATTGACAGCTATCGAGGTAAGTCGTTTTGGAGGGAGCTGGAGCCTCAGAACCTATTTTAGCTCCAGAATGAAGGAGATGTGATCGATGCGATGATGGAGTGGGAGTTTGAAAATGGCGCGAGCAAGGAGAAAGTGTCTAAGATACCCATCTAACAGGTACTCGTCGAAAAGACTTTTGGCTATGTAGGAAAGTAGGTAGTACCTGGAAAACGTGAAAAAATGTCCAAGTCCGAGCCACTTTTAGGCCTCTACTTAGCAGCGCAGGGTAGGGCATGATTTAGCGCCACCCACTATGCAATAGTAGAGCTGTTAGTACTCAAATATTTATTATGAGCTAGATAAATGTTGGGGTACTAGTAAGACTTCTAATAGGGTGGATGAAGATATCTGTGATTTTGGGCTGATTTTGGAGGCTACTCCCTCCATACCATACCACCCCGCCCCGTTCATGTGTTTGAATGAACAATATCTCGCAAAAATTGGCCAAGTTGTTGAGTGGGCACTGCCCAACAACCATTGAGATGCCTATATATCCACTGATATGCTAATTTTGTAGAGCTAGAGAGAGCTGAAGAAGGGCTCTCCAAATCACCGCTGATCATCGTCATCATTTGAAATCAATATCCCCCAAAGATCCTCTCAAGCCCGTCATAATCACTCAAGTCGGTAGATTTATACTTCGCTTCACAAAAGGAAACTGGCCCAGATAATCGCCCGGATACGGGCAAACGAAAGGGAATCCAGCAATCGTTTTCGCTGCTGGGTAATAGAACATGTACCCAATGGCATGATATCCACGGATCAGCCTCACAAGCCTGACAGCGGGAAGAGCCAAAGCCAAAGCAGCCCCATCTTGAAGGAACGTTATAAGAAGATCATTCCATAGGCAAGACTCATGTCCGCATTGATGCGTGGACCTGTCGTTTGTGACAGCTATCACTATCACGTGAGGAAGTGAAGGACGACACCTTTGCCCTTGACGAATAAGAAGAGAGAAATTGTAACTACCATATAATCTTCGCTGCTCTCTGCTGCCTTCCATTGTCTCCTTCGATACATCCAAGATTGTGCCTGGCTTTGGGATGACCAGCGATGGCAGCCACTTCCAAATGGTATGCTTCCATTTGCTCATCCTTGTCAACACCATTTCCCTTCTGATACATGATGGACAATTGATAGTGCGCTTCCACATCATCCAAGTCAGCTGCCTTTGATAGATATTCAAATGCACCATCATAATTCTCTCCACTATTGAGACACAGCCCCATTTCTCGCATTGCAATTGGGCCATCCGTTTCTAATCTTTTCTTGATGTCTCGCTTCACCTGTTCGATATTTTTAGCTACGGGATGGCGACAGAATGGGCACAAAGTTTTGATACCACGTTCCGTCTCGCTTTTCTCAATCATAATCACAACCATGGCAGATTGTTCTGCTAAAGCATGGAAAAAGAGTATATTTCTTTCCGTCAACAGTCAACAGGCAGTGGTAACAAGCAGATAGGGCAATCTCCCTGTGATTGCTTTCAGGTTGCTGAAACAGCTTTTTATCTCATTCGGCGAGTTTTCTTCTGCTGCAAGCTGCTCCTTGCTCAGGCTTATACAGCTCCCGACACGCTTCGTCGCAATATAGAACGAAATCGCAAGCGTCGCATGTGGTCAATGTGATCGCATCGCTTTCTGCGGCGCCGAAGGATGCACAGCACCATACGCCCATATTTATACAGTCGTACTGTAGCAGTCAGCGCTCTAGCAACTAATGAGTGGAGCTATTTTCTGAGTTCCTCCTCTCGGCCTGCCGTACAGTCTCTCGCTTTCTTCTGATTTTCGGAAACAACAACTTCTCAATCTTTTGCCAATTGCTGCCTCTGCCCCTTCGTCTCTCTTTCACCTTAAGTAAGTAATCAATAGGGGACGGATTTTTGCTATGGTACGTACTCTATTGTCTCTGCAGCCTCTGCTTTGTCCTTCACCCTTTTCTATTCGCATGTTTGCTGATGCATGTCTTTTTGTTAAATCCCCCAACATCTGAGACAGTATGCCGCTTGTCAATTGTTAACAGGGCGATACACGGAAAGGCCCTCTTGATTAGGGGGTTGGACTTTTTGCCATCGTATGCATGTATAAATCGGCCAATGTAGATAGTTCTTAGTTCTTTTGGACCCTCTGATTATCTGAGTGCATATTCTGATACCTACAACATGGGTCTTAGGTCGATACATTTTGCGGCTTCTTTCATATCGCCAGTGGCTCTTTTGCCGCTATCCTGATCGCCGTCATCACCCACCTCTCATTCATAACAGCATTTAATTTCCCGGCCGTTCATCGTATGTTAGAGCTTCTCTCTGGCCTCAGGTGACATCCGGAAATGGAGAGGCCCGCCGGAGAAGGGCCGCTCCTTTTCTCGCCTTTTCAACGCATACACATGTTGTGTGTTGTGATCAGATGCAAATAAGCCCGCGTTCAAAATACATGATATATTAAAATCACATTATATTAGAAGAAACCGCGTACTTTGTGATGCCCGGCACGGTAATGCTTCCCCAAGAGCCAAGAGGCAGTGGAGAGGGGTTGAAACGGCTGCATCCTCCTCCTCATCACAAAAAGATAAAAGATGATGTGTTGCAGCATACTTGAGAGCGGCACTCGATTTGACTCGACTCTTGCAAAAATCGTAAAATCGCTGCAAAAATCGTAAAATTGTACTGTCAGAAGTTTACATCAGCAGTGGCTTGAGTTCCACCGCTGTTGCAGTCGCTTGCTACTTGACCATCAGCGCGCGATGCAAGAACAGAAAACAATGCAGCTGCAGCATCAGCATGCAGCCGAAGGTAGGAGGTGGCTGGGTGCAGTGTGCAGTGTTGGAGGACATGCAGGACGCGCAGGGGACGCAACAGGACAAGTAGATTTGTGAGAAAAAGCGGGCACTAACCCTGGGATAGCCCGAAAGCCCGCAAATGTGTCGCCAAAATCTCCTCCCTCCAAAAAAAACAACAGAAAACTCAACAACCATGAGCCATGAGTGATGGCATCGAAAAAGTTGTTGGGGCTCCCTCCATGGAAAAGATGAGCTCATTTTTCTTTTTAAGAGTTATCGTTCATATCAAAAGCCATGCCAACGACACGAAGTGGTCTCGATACCGCAGCCGTTACCGTAGCCGACCCCCGGAGAGGTGAGTTACATGAGATTTGTTTCAATCTTCTTTTTCCGCAACACTTCCTCACTTTGTTCCGTTCTTTTATTACACATTGCGTAATGACTTTCCCTCGTGTTGACATTGACGAAGATGATCGTTGTGACATTTTAATAAATGCTCATGTGATGAGTTGCAAACCAACCGAGTTCAAAGATATGGAGCTTGAACTCAACACCCAGCTTCCATGGGATTTCTCGCATGCCGGCCCCTCCGTTATTGATGTTCTCCAAGAGAATCCCCGTTACAATATCTATCTCTACGGCTTTTTGACCAGTTACATCTCCTCAAGTGGTGAGCAGGCGCCGGTGTACACAGGAATTCTTATGCCTGCCAATCTTGGACCTCCAACAAACAAGATTTGTTTGGCCAACAATCAACATTCTGATGGGGAAATTATTCCTTTTGAGGAGCTGGGCTATTCTTGGGACATGTCTAAAGACCCGGATCACGGGGGCCGAGTTTATTTTCTCGCCTGCAGCGAAGATTTGAAGTCAATGACGGAGATCGATGCTTATCGTCATGAATATGCCGTTCCCTTCATGTTGTCTCCCGACGATCTATCAACCAATCGTTGTGGCAAAATCAATGTCGACAGTGTTCGTTTCTCCTTCACGGGGCTCGATGGAACAGACATTGATGAGATATGGTTTCTGAATGAAATGAGTTTCAACGAGTGTATAGATGGTGTTGTTGAAATCCATTTTGACGAAGATGAATTGGAGGATTATGGATTTTTATCGGATGAGGAGAAAGAGACGAAGCAAGCAGAGAGCAAAGAATATCTTGAACAGGTAAGTCATCTCGTTTCAATTGCTCAAGCAAACTTCTTACGATACTATTATTAATAACTATCCTTGTACCTCAGATTGTTGCAGCAGCACTTGAGAGTACTCGCAATCAAAAGCAAGAGACTCATGACTCATTCTTCGAATCTGTTGAATACAATGCGGCAGATTTGGGCGAAAGCAGATTGTGCACCATATTTCCAATCAACCTCCCAGCCCCGATAAAGACGATACTGCCAGGCAAATACATGGATAAGCTTTGGAAACACCTTGGAGACGGAGACAATTGTCGTCATGTGTTTAGCGACCATTACTCTATCGGGAAGTCTGCTATCCCTCAACTTCTCCATCAACTCGAAGGTAATTATGTCTTCGATATTACCGATCCATCCTTGTCCGCTCAGCGTTTGCACATGCTTTCCCTTATTGATTTCGTGTTTGCAACAAGTGGATTCGGTACCAACTCTGACTACGATATCACCCAATTCCTCCAATACTTGGGCGGTATTAATTCAAAATTCGGTGTCAAACGAATCATCCAGTTTATTGGTGGCAATAGTGTCATGAATAAGGTCGAGAAGGACGAACCTCGCTACAACGCCTATATCAACGGACTCATCGACGGGGCAAGAGCAGTAATCGAAGGCATTGGCATCCCACCTTCATCAACGATGGATTTCCTTAATTTCTTGTTCCAGGAGCCACCTCATTGTCGAAGGGACAATCTTTTCGGAGCAGAGTCAATTCGTTTGGAAGCAAACTCCACGACGCTTCAACTTCAGGTTCGGGGCCGGTGGATCGATACACGTGTCCGCGAACTCGACAACTTTATCTCCGCAGATTGTATAAACGAGTTGCTTCTTCGCCTCCTACTTGGTCCACAGGGATGTGCCCATATCATTCCATCCGGTGCACGTGATGGGGAGGATTCAGCGGATGATACAGCAAATTCTTGTGACTGCGTCAGAGCAAGTCTCTTATTGACAACGAATGGGGTGCTCAGCCCGCCGGGCAAGGAGCGAGTAAAGATGGCTCTCCCCAATCACGAAGTACGAATGCGTCAACTTATGTCCGAACTCGATAAAAGTGTCAAGACGATCCAAGTGAAGGAGATAAAAGCCAATCCTCATGAAACGGCAATGACCGGTGCGGATGAAATGCTGGCAATGTTCCGGGAGTGTGGAGGGCGCAACCATTGCGTGTACATCAATGGGAGTGAAGGGACGATTACTGATCCGGTAGAGGGATTTGGTGTAGACCTTCCTCGTACAAACGAAAGCTTGCGCGAGCTTGGCATTTCTGAATTTCGTCATGTGTTCACAATCCGTAGGCGTAAGGACGAATTGAGTGAGAAGAAGAGAAAGGTTCTCCAGAAAAAGACTGGTCTCCCATACTTCTAAGGCTGTGGTCGAATGTGATAGTCTTCTGTCTAAGAATTGTATGTGTCAAGTATTGTAATTATATAGGATTAGTTTGTACGTAATGAATTCTCTTCTGTTAATCGACCATCACCACACACATGATGCTCACGCCTATCGAAGCTACCCAAACATCGGCTACGCATTACGATACCAAACTCATCTAAGATTTCATTTCTGAATTACTCTTTAGAACAATGCTCGTTCACATCGCAGGTAATGCAGCTGATCCGTCGACATGCGCTGATGACTCTCTTCACTTTGTCTGATGGTCGGCTGCAGCAGTAGCAGCGACTACTACCACTGTGAGATTGTTTTCATTGAGCGCGGCAATTCATCTATCAGAGTATGCAATAGAGCAATCATGAAGCCGGGCGGAGCACCCTTCGTAGCTATTGATTGATGCGCTTGTTGTTCCGCGGCGCCGATTACGCTCTCTGCAGGTGAAGCTCTTCCCAATAGATGCCGGTTTCTTCGCTGGAGGTTTCTACACTGGAGGTAGGCGGCTGCCTTTCGTGCCTCCTTTTGGTCCTTTTTACTCGGTCTGGTTGTGAGAGACTGAGCCGCGGGGAGGGCCTGTTGGTGCTTGCCTGCCAGGAGCCATGCGATCCAATTTCTTTCCTCAGTGAAAATTCTCTCACGTGTACGAAGAGGGAGACAGCTAGATCTGTTGTGCAAGCAGAGGGCATTAGCCATGAAGAAAAATCTACAGTCATACCCTTTAGTTTGCGTCGGGGAGCTTGCTGAATCATCAGTCAGTGTCCATGAGTTTATCCAGTCATCATGAGTCTCCCTGTATTTATCTCCCAGGTATTGTCGCATTGCCCTCAGATTCAGCTGGCTGTTTTGCTTTTTGTCCATGGGTGTCCCATAACGTGATTGTCTGGGCAACTGTATTTGCCCGCTTGCAGCCAATGTTCACAGCAATGGTTTATTGGCACAAATATTTCTCTGAGCCCAGGATCTTATCCTTTCGTCTTAGGCTGAAGTCCCAGTTTTTCACAGCATCGTGATTATTCGATGGGGTTGCCGTCAATTCTCCCCAGTTTGTAGGAGTGACGACATAAGAAGGAATTGAAGAAGACATCGGAGCGATTCCCATTCGGAGCATTTCTGAAGGTGGCTCTTGAACACTTCATCATTGCGAAGAGACATCAAACCGTCGCGCAAAACACTATTCCTTCCTCCTATGTAGAGAGGATTGATCTGGTACGAGCGTAAAAGATATCCAGTTAGTCGGAGAACATAACAACCTACCGCGTCGGATTTTGGGCTGTGGCGGACTGCCCTCTTCACGGTATTCTCCACGATTGCTGCACTGTATCGTAATCTTGAGAATATCTTTGTCATCCTCCTCTCCCCTATGAGTGGCTCTACTCTTCCTCGAATGATCTACTTCTTTTCAGACGCTCCTAAACCTCTTCCACGTCTGTGGATATCTAGTCAAGGTCACCCTCGCTTCAGTATCTCGCCGTAACGCAGTGCAGTTCACCTTCTCATGCACTGTGGTGGACCTCCTGCCATAACTCACTTTGCTAGCGTGACTTCCTCCACAGCTCAGCTGTCACAGTACATTCCTTTGCCCCAGTTCCATTGCCTCCTAGAGTTACGTTACATCTCTTCAAGAGGTTATAGACTCCTTCTTTGAAGATCACGCAATTTGGGATCGATTTTCATTTGATGATGACGGCTCGAGATTACTTCATGCTCTTCTGAATGATTCTTTGATTAACGTTCATGAGGTTTCTTTATGCCTTAGCTTACCTCCCACGCCTGCTCGTGTGCTTTCGTGCGTTACTGTAGCTCCACTGAGGATCTTTTGCCGAAGAGAGTGAAAATGCTTATCTTTCCTCACTCGCGATGGATGGTAGGTAAGCGTGTGACGGGGTCTCCATCGACAGTGATTGGCAAAGCACGGGGATAATAAAGAGTGGCCCGAGAGGAGAGCTGTTCCACTCAATGAAGATAGTCGATCAAAAGCATTTCAGGCTGATTTATCCGGGTGGAGTAGGGTCCTGTATGAAAACCCGATGTTTCGCGTCTAGGTCACAAAACATGTCTCTCACTTTTGTGGTACTAACCGTCAACTCTCACGAATTGATCCAACAGTATCAAACACATGCCCGAGTTGCGGTTGCATTATAATGAAGACACATCACATGTGGTTCAGTGCCCATCGCCAGGTCGTACAACTTTTTACAATGAGCCTGACGAAGATCTTTCGCTCCACAATATTCGCTGTATGCTTGACGCAATCGATTACACTACAGCAGCTTCAAGAGGAAGACTTAGCGTGACCGTGGGAAGAAAAGTTGCTGATTTACCGATAATAGGACGATCATCTGCGCTAAATGGCCGATGACAAGCACTTACATCGACTACTTTCACATCCTTCAGATAAACCTTTGCTGCTTCAACGAGTGCTTCAATTAGATAATAGGCTCCTTCTTCTGTGTAAAGTCCACAATTCCCGATAATCGATCCAGTCAACGTCATTCACTTTGTTATCCATTGGAGCCGCATACAATATTCGATTCCATTGGAGAACCAAATGTCCCTTGACCGGGTAAATTTGACAAAGGACGTGTATGGAAAATACCTCTACTTCTTCTACAGTGCCAATTCGAGTTGAGTCCCCCGTGCAAAGCGCCCATAGTTTACTATATTCTGCACTAACAAATCAGTTGGATCACATACACAATATTGTATTCTAATTCTAATATCTTTTTATTGCACTGATGATGACTCGGTGGTTGTATATCAGTTTTTTGAGTAGGAGTGCGTGGCGAAGGAATACATGCTGCTATCGGATCGAAGATAAGCAGCAGGTTATTACCGCTTTGATGGCCGGTATGATGGTTTCGTTGAACATTGATCTGGACGTCCATGGAATTGTGAGCGAACGACACAGTAAGTGCATTGCCATTGCGTCGAGAGGGCGTCGGCGTAGAGAAGTGAGGATATTATGTTTGCTGATCTTCATAGGTTGATGATAACACGGTGCTTTTATTATCGACGAAGTTTCGATACATGAGCGTATTAATTCTGACGTTCCTATGTTGTTGACGCGTATGGCCGCGGAGATATCTTGCCGTGCCCAGGCCAGCAATTCCACTGCCGAGAATGATGATCTATGATGATGTGCTCTGCGGACGATGATGTCGCTGCTTGCTGCTTCTTGCGGGTTTTGTGGATGTGGACAACGCAAAAAGATGAACAGCGTGAGTTGGTGTTTAGCTTAGGAGACTAAACTAACTATAACAGCAACAGTCAAAGCTGAAGCTGAATGAAACGGTGCATGTCAGAAGCAATGACCTGAGTGAAGGGTCATCGGAACAGAAGGATGAACACGTTGTCCATCGATGATGGCTGCGGAATGCGGAAGATCTGTGGAAGAGAGATCTGATGATGTCATGATGACGCAAATATGTCACAACGACAAAGAGAAGAGGACAGCAGTCTTCTGTACTCTTTTAAGTGTATGTGGGATGTGGTGTTTGGGTGAAGGAGGTTGAAGTTTTGAAGAAGTTGAAGTTGTTGGAGATTTTATGGTGTTCAGGCCAAATCCGTCGACAACTTTTATTTTCCTCTTCCAAAAAAAGCAGTCATGGCCTAGACCCTCTCTCGAAGCCATTCATTCAATCATGCCGACAAGTCAGAGAAGCTCTCGCAGCCATCGATTCAATCATGGTGTCAAAAAGTCGTTGGGGGCCGCTGCCGCTGCTGGAGGAGCTCATTATTTTTCCAGAGGGAAAGTTTACACATCATCAGCTAGCAAACAACCATGTCGCGCTGGCTCAACTCTGCCGGACGGCCGCTATCCTACCGCCGCCTTCAACAGTATTCACCCGCGCACATTGCCGCCGCACCTAGCCGCTTGGCTTCCTCCTTCGTGAAGCAGGCTCCGCCGCTATCAAGATGATCAAAAGGTGAGTTTCATGATTCATGATGTTGCCTGTGCCGGGCAAAATGAACAGTCCAGATGAGATCGAGCAGCATCTTAAACTTCAGCGCCGTGGAAGCCGGCGCTATACAAATTGGCCCAGCACCGTGGAAGCCGGTGCTATATAAATTGGCCCATCGTAGAGGAAGCCTGCGATTCATAAATTGGCCCATCGCTGAGGAAAGCCGGCGATTCAATAAATGGCCCTTGTTGTGGTTTAGTTATAGTTAATGCCTTCGGGCGCCCTCTGAGTTTGGGGTTCCAGAGCTATTTCTACTTTGACTGTATCGACACTGATTTCCGTACAGGTGGAGATTGATCGGGGGAAAAGCTGAGAGGTGGGGCTGGTTGGGCGATCCAGTGATCTCGCGGGAGGCGAGTTAGGAGGACCCGCTACCTTCATCCTGCCGATTAACTTGATCAATCCTCCTTAGTCGAATGGTCCTAGACCATACGAACTCTGTCAGTAAATCGTCACTCGATCGTTCATAACCGAATTTTGACGTCCCCCAACCACAACAAAATTCAATATTGGCTGTCTTCTTCTTCGGGAGCAAACTGTTTGTCTTGTCTGCTGCTTTATACTTCATCTCCAATCAAATGTCTCTAAACAAATCATTTGTTTCTTTCACTCTCTCTAATGCAGTGCTTGGTAAAATCGAAGAATCCTCTCTCATCATGGCAACATTCTACCAATCTCGTCGAGTGCCTTCGTCTCCGAGCTCGTTTCTTGGTATCAAGCATCACCTCCTACTGAAGCAAACATCCGCTGTCACGTCCACATGATTGCAATGTAAAGGAGCATGCTGCCCAGCACATTCTTGCTTCTTTATATCTAGAGATATGCATTACCTTACAAGGGGAGACGAGCGATCCCGATCCCCTTCTATCTTACGCCTGGCGTTCATGCTATCCACTTCTTCCGAGGACTATTTTACCGTTGCATCAGAGTTATATATTAAAGTGTTGAGGTGGAGCGAAAGATATTTTTCTCATCTTGGACACAACCGAGACATTATCTACTTATTCATCTAACCATAAAATTCCATCACCCCACTCTAATTATATAATAATTGGTCTCCCCTTCAATAAGACATTTCACAATCTTTATCCTCAGCATCTTGCATCTTTTCTTCAAAGCGTGCACCAGCACCCTGCATAGGCACACCAGCAACAGAGCCACACGTTTGGCAGAAGAAGCGTGGCAAGAGGAGCCGTATACAATGCACAGTTGCATTGATCACAAAACACATACTTGGTAAGCTGCTGCGTGGGAAAGGGTAGTGCCAGAAAGAAGGAAGTTTTAGCTGTCTGGTCGGCGGTCTTTTCTCCGACGCTGCTGCCGCTTGATGTACTTTTTGGGCTGCTGCGCTCCCATGACATGCATGTGCAGCAGATTCTTGTTGCCGTAACGCTGCTTGTTGAGCTGCTTGTTGTACAGCAGCAGGAGCAGCAGCAGCGAAGGCGGGGGATTCTTGAGAAGAAGCACTACCATATACCATCATGTTGTGCTGTTGAGCAGCACCATACGCAACAGATCCTTGTTATTGCTCTAGCATGTGCGATTGATGCAATCGTTCATATGCGGCTGCTTGTTGTGCTGCATGAATAGGAGCCGCAGCAGAGGAGGGGATTTCTTGAAGAGCACTGCTACCCTCTACCATAATCATGTTGAGCAGACCCACCCTGAGAATGCTGCTGCTGCCTCCGGGCAATTTCCTCTGCATATCTCTCATGTGCCACCTCAAGTCTTCGGAGTTCCAATTAGGCAACGAGACGTGGATTCGTAGGGATGAAATTGCCGGTAGTTGCACCTGATATTTGCATGTTGACGAGACGCTCAGATGATATCCATGCATTATGATAGGCCGGTTCTACGAAAACAAAACTACGATGCACAAGACTCTAGCTCGCTCCTCGCTCCTGCCCTGCCTCGCTCTACTGGTTGGAGCTGACTCCAATCGAAGTCTGTGATCTAGAATTTTGACGAGATCGAAGCAGAAGAAAAGTTTCATCAGAGGCTAAATTAAAGCAGAGACGGTGATGATATCCCATTAGGATGTGGCCACAGGAAATGCGACCCTACCTCATCCTCTTGTTTGATGTCATGAGTACTGTGTATGATGATAAAAATGAGACACATCATTCATTGTGTTGCAAGAGAAAGTCGATTTATCCTTACACACGAGCATTTACTGCGTAAAAGATCTAGCGGTTCCCTGAGCAACAGCGCCAGGGATACTTCGCACTTGGTAACCAGACATAGACATAGACATAGATCGGCTTTGGGCGCCTCCTCTCATTCAAATTTTGAGAAAAGGCAATACATTCTGGATCACTATATCTGCACCAGATGTAACACAACTCTCTTTCCTTGCCCTCTGTCGTCGTCCCCTCGTAATTCGGACTCCCTCCCTCTCAAGTTCACCCTCGTTTTCATCAAGCTTGGCATTCCACAGAGCGAGTTCAAGTTGTGCCATGCCCTCATTTAGTAATGGTTTGTATATTTCTTTGCCGTGTTCCAAACCCTTGATGCGCTCTTCAATCCAATCTTTGATATATTCAGCTGTCTTAAAACCGGAAACATTTCGAAGCGCCTGATTGGGCATGTCAAAATATTCGTACACATCATTTCTGTCACTCTCCGGGACGAAAAAAGAGATGGTGTTGCGTATCCCCTCAATGCCAACAAGATCAACTGTCATTAGATTGTCGCTGCTATGAAACTGATTGCGTCGCCCATTGGGGCAGAGAAAGATGCCGTCTTTCAATGGGATTGAAATGCGCGTCAGAAGGAGGCAGTGATGGAAAGCGTATTCATCAATTGTTTCCAACTTGTCATCAAATTCTACATCCGTCAGCGACGTACAATAATTGAACGCCAATTTCTGCACTTTTCTGACGCCCAGAAATTTTGACCGTCTCAGAGAAGTGCAGTGATCGAATGCACGCTCCGAAATTTGAGTTCCTCCCTGGTCACCGATTTCACCGAATTTCACATCCACATCCATCAGGGCATAGCAAGACCTAAACGCCCCGGATCCAATTGTCTTGATGCCTGTCAAATTCAAGCTCCGCAGAGAAGTACAGCCTGCGAATGCCAGCTTTCCAATATCTTTTACACCGTTATGAAACTCCACAACCATCAGCTGTTTACGTCTATAAAATGCCCGCTCAGGAATGATTTCGACAGATCGATCGATGACGACATGGATGACATCACTAGGCACAACCTGCTGCCCGCCCGTGTAGACAAAAATCCTATCTCTGCCTGCTGCTGCTTGTTCCGCCATGGTATCGTTGAGATTGGTTGATTACTAGTTATTATTATGATGATGTGTTGTGGTATCTAGTTTGCTATCTCGCTCGCTCCTCACCTGATGCTCCCTCGCAAGATTTGTCACTCACGTTTGTGCGACAAGGTGAAGCGTCAGTAAGATTCACACTCCACCGACACAACCCCAGAGTCGCACGTCGTGGCACCCGTCAAGTTTGGCATTGTCGTTGCGTTGTGGGCAAGAAGTTCTTCTTCTCACCCTACTGTAATAATAATGGCAGAGGTGAAGTGTTTGTCTGCATGGGCGGCGATCAAGATGTGTGCCCCGTACATAATGTCTAACGACGACGACGATGTGTGAGAATTGATTACATCCGTCACAATAATTCGTGCATGAGCGTTCGAAGATCTCAACGAATTGAGGAGTGTCGTGTGCGTTCTTAAGTGCAGCTTATTGAGAAGCATGAAATTATCAGGCGTCAAGGTCGTTGAAGTTGGGGTATTCTGAAGGGGCGGGCCTCTTGGAAGTAGAAGTTGGCGACAAGCTGGAGATAATCCAACAGCAGGCGGGCATTCCACGAGTGCGGCTGGTGATGCCATCTGTGGATACCATGGGGCAGTGGCTTACACTGGCTGTGGTATGACAGATTTAGATTTACCCGAAGGACTGGAGACACTGCGAGAAGATGGATTCCATGGCTGCTCTGCTCTTAAGAGTGGGGCTAGGCGAGTGACTTCTATCTGCAGACATAGGCTGCAGACATATACACACACAGAAACGGATACGGATACGTGAGAGTTTCTCGAGGTTTCTCGGTACGTTACAAGTACAAGAATGAAAGTACATAACGTTACCACAAAGCAACCCCAACCTGCAATCATTCGCAATCGAGCAAAAGGGAAGTAGAAAGGGCGGGGCTGGAGCTGAAATCTGCAGTGAATCGAGAGCAAAATTGAGCAAAAGAACAACACCAGGGATTCCAACGTGGTCCCCCACCGTAGTACTAACCTGGCCCGACAGTGCTTAACTTCGCTGAGCAGACGGGAAGCGGTGCTGTCACTGTGGTATGGTCGTTCTTGTCGCATCGGGACGGTCGAAATACTATAAAGTCATTTGTAAATAAGTACGGCCCTTGCTCCCTTGCTCCTTCGACCTTCTTTGGATGATGAATCATCATAGACGACGAAACCGCAGCTTCTTCATCACGACTTCTGAATTGAAGTAGTATAGTATTAGTATTATCTCCTTCACGTTGTGCTTCTGTATTTCCTCTCTCCTCTGAAGAGTATGGTACATACATAAGTACGACAGTTCTCTCAATGATGCACTTGAACTCGAAGATCAGCCAGCCGCAGCCACCTGCTACGCCACGCAGCATATCTATATCTAGCAGCAGTGTTCTCTGTTCGTGATGCTACGGCCAATTGAGTGAGCTTCAACCAGCTTTCTGGTAATAATATAACAGAAATTTTAAAGTACGTCTGGTTGGAGCTGACTCTATCAATCGAAGTGTATGATCTAGAATCTTGACGAGATCGAAGCAAAAGAAAAGCTTCATCAGAGGCTAAATTAAAGTAAAGCCGTAAAAGCAGAGACGGTGATGATATCCCATGAGGATGTGGCCACAGGAAATGCGACCCTACCTCATCCTCTTGTTTGATGCCATAAGTACTGTGTATGATGATAAAAATGAGACACATCATTCATTGTGTTGCAAAAGAAAGTCGATTTATCCTTACACACGAGCATTTACTGCGTAAAAGATCTAGCGGTTCCTGCTGAGCAACAGCGCCAGGGATACTTCGCACTTGGTAACCAGACATAGACATAGATCGGCTTTGGGCGCCTCCTCTCATTCAAATTTTGAGAAAAGGCAATACATTCTTGATCACTATATCTGCACCAGATGTAACACAACTCTCTTTCCTTGCCCTCTGTCGTCGTCCCCTCGTAATTCGGACTCCCTCCCTCTCAAGTTCACCCTCGTTTTCATCAAGCTTGGCATTCCACAGAGCGAGTTCAAGTTGTGCCATGCCCTCATTTAGTAATGGATTGTATATTTCTTTGAAGTGTTCCAAACCCTTGATGCGCTCTTCAATCCAATCTTTGATATATTCAGCTGTCTCAAAACCGGAAACATTTCGAAGCACCTGATTGGGCATGTCAAAATATTCGTTCAGATCATTTCTGTCACTCTCCGGGAAAAAAGAGATGGTGTTGCGTATCCCCTCAATGCCAACAAGATCAACTGTTGTTAGATTGTCGCTGCCATCAAACTGATTGCGTCGCCCATCGGGGCAGAGAAAGATGCCGTCTTTCAATGGGATTGAAATGCGCGTCAGAAGGTGGCAGCAACGGAAAGCGTATTCATCAATTGTTTTCAACTTGTCATCAAATTCTACATCCGTCAGCGACGTACAATAATTGAACGCCAGTTTCTGCACTTGTCTGACGCCCAGAAATTTTGAACGTCTCAGAGAAGAGGTGATCGAATGCCTGCATCGAAATTTCAGTTCTTCCCTCGTAGTCACCGAATTTCACATCCACATCCATCAGGGCATCGCAAAACATAAACGCCTTGGATCCAATTGTCTTGATGCCTGTCAAATTCAAACTCCGCAGAGAAGTACAGCCTGCGAATGCCAGCTTTCCAATATCTTTTACACCGTTATGAAACTCCACAAACATCAGCTGTTCACGTCCATAAAATGCCCGCTCAGGAATGATTTCGACAGATCGATCGATGCGAACATGAGTGACATCACTAGGCACAACTTGCTGCCCGCCCGTGTAGACAAAAATCACATCTCTGCCTGCTGCTGCTTGTTCCGCCATGGTGGTATCGTTGAGATTGGTTGATTACTAGTTATTATTATTATATGATGTGTTGTGGTAGTTTGCTATCTCGCTCGCTCCTCGCTCCTCCCTCGCAAGATTGTCACTCACGTTTGTGCGACAAGGTGAAGCGTCAGTAAGATTCACACTCAACCGACACAACCCCAGAGTCGCACGTCGTGGCACCCGTCAAGTTTGGCATCATCGTTGCGTTGTGGGCAAGAAGTTCTTCTTCTCACCCAACTGTAATAATAATGGCAGAGGTGAAGTGTTTGTCTACATGGGCGGCGATCAAGATGTGTGCCCCGTACATAATGTCTAACGACGACGTGTGAGAATTGATTACATCCGTCACAATAATTCGTGCATGAGCGTTCGAAGATCTCAACAAATTGAGGAGTGTCGTGTGCGTTCTTAAGTGCAGCTTATTGAGAAGCGTGAAATTATTAGGCGTCAAGGTCGTTGAAGTTGGGGATTCTGAAGGGGCGGGCCTCTTGGATGTAGAATTTGTCGACAAGCTGGAGATAATCCAACAGCAGGCGGGCATTCCACGAGTGCGGCTGGTGATGCCGTCTGTGGATACCATGGGGCAGTGGGGCTTACACTGGCTGTGGTATGACAGATTTAGATTTACCCGGAGGACTGGAGACACTGCGAGAAGATAGATTCCATGGCTGCTCTGCTCTTAAGAGTGGGGATAGGCGAGTGAGTTCTTGCAGAGATGACTGAACTCAAGCTCAAGCGCAAGCTCAAGTGACATTCTCCATGAACGAATACTCAGTACTCTCTGGAGGTATTCCTGATGATGCAACTCGCAAAAGACCGTACGATAACAAGTACCCAGCTGGTCCGTTTTAGGTAGATGTCTAATCATGCCGGTCCTACTGATCCTCGGGTCGAGAGAGTAGCTACTAAAATAACTATCTATCTAATTCTAATATAATTGATGCCGTCTGTGATGTAAATGTCGAAAGGATTGAAGTTGAAGCATGCGCATTCGACAATTAGTTCGAAAAAATGCATTCTATCATGGAACGCAACGCCCCAATTAACATCAAACATCAAATGAATCAAGTTCTACAATGTTATGACAATAAGGTGAACTGCATCAAACATAAGCAACATGTACATCGACCCCCCACTATCACTACCCCCCTACTTTGTATCCCTAAACACAAACTTCTTTCGTGGCAATAAATCCGTCAGGTTGGAATAGCTTCCCTCTCCTTCACCACCTCCACTCGGTTCATCATCATCTCCAACAACATCATTACCGCTATCCGAATTTGTTGCTATTGCAGCAGAAATGACCTCATCTCGCATAGCCTTCTGCTTCGCCTCCCTCACACTATTCGTAGCAGTAGTAGACCTTGCAATAGAATCCCCCCTAACTGATCCGATAAAGTCATTGGTGGTGGATCTTCTTTGTTCTTGTTTCTTCCACATAAATTTACGCTCGGGTAATAGTGTTTTGAGTGATCCGGACGAAGGTGTCGAGGTTACCAATGCTGGTGTAGATGATGATGGTTGTTTCTTTGTACGACGTTCATCTTCCACATTTCCTCCTTTGAAATCGAGTTTTGTAAATGTAGGTCGTGTAGGTAACAAGTCCTTCAAGCTGCCTTGTGCTGTTGACACCTCTGCAGTGTTAGTTGAAGGTGCCTTCTTCGTACGACGCTCATCTACCACACTTCCACCCTTGAAATCAAGCTTTGTAAACATTGGACGTTTCGATGATAATGCCAACTCTTTCAAACCTGATGCTGGAGCTGCTGCTGCTCCTTCGTCTGTTTGCGTAGGCACCGAAGATGATGCAGACGTCATGCGACGATCATCTTCCACACTCCCCCCCTTAAAATCAAGCTTGGTAAACACCGGTCGTTTCGAAATCCCTGCCAAATCTTTCAAATTGACACTACTCCCACTTTGATTGACATAACTATCACTTGTCTGTCTTGTTCCCAAGTCTATCGTGGATTCACTCTCCAAATTACCAATCGTATTTACTTCTTCACCACCACCTCCTCCTCTTCCAACACCACTATCACTACTTGCACTCTCACCAGCACCACTCCCCCTAGAATAACTAACAGACCCATCATCCTCCATCCTCTGCACCCGCCTCCCAAACTTATCCAACTTCATAAATCTCATTTTTGCACTGGGCAATAATGACTTGAGATCGGCTCCGTGAATCCCAGTCGAGGTAGATGCGTCTTTGAGTAAATCGGGTGTTGGTTGGGGTGCTTTGATTAGTTTGGCGAGGGATGGTCCTTGCTCGACTACTACTTGTTCAACATCAGCAGCTTGTTGTTTGGAGTTGCTGGCATTAGATGAAGCTTTCTTTGATTTCGCTCTCTTTCTCGATGCAACAGGTGGTAGTAGTTGCTGCTGTTGCTGTTGTGGAACTGCACTACCACTAGTAAACACATCATCACCACCCTTAACACCACGAATAGCATTCACACCCTCCACTACCCCCACATCATTATTTCTACTAGCATTATTCTCATCATCAGCACTACTCCCCCTCGAATAACTAACCGACCCATCATCCTCCATCCGTTGCACCCGTCTTCCAAATTTGTCCAATTTCATAAATCTCATTTTGGCCGTGGGCAATAGTGACTTGAGATCTGAGGAATCATTGACATTTTCAAATGTGGCGTGGAGTGATTTGTCCCCGGCAAGTTGTTTGGAATCTGTGAGTAGATTGGATAATGATGAGGAGGTGGGTGATGATGCTGTATAACTGTCCCCGCCACTATCATTATTATTGCCATCAGCATCGCTAGTCACCGCAGCAGTCCCCCCACTCGCAACACTAGTCCCCTTGGTATGCCTCACAGTCGTATCATCCTCCATTCGATAAATGCGCCGTCCGAATTTGTCCATTTTGAGCGGACGGGACGCCGGCTTGGGCAGAAGGGCTTTGAGATCGGACGAGGGGAGGACAGATGATTCATCTTGATTGTTGGTGTTGTCGGAGGAGTAGCTGTTGTGCAGGGATGTGGATGTGCCAATAATATCATCGATGGTGGAGTGATGCTTTGCTGATGGCTGAGTGGTGATTACCGTGAATCCATAGACATTGCAGTTTTCTGGAGCTGCTAGGATTGCCAGCAGCAGGAGGCAGCTCAGCGCTTGAAAGGATTGTTTTGACATCGTATGGTATTATTCAGCGTCGTTTATGTTGTGATTAATACCAACAGAACATTTGACATCAACTCGATCGAACACATCGACTTCATTCACTTCATTTGAATTGATGTGCAGCTTGATTTTCTTCTGTCTGGGCTTCTCTGTACATATGACGTACTTACCAGTCTAAAACTAGTGTGTCCGGTTTGGATCAGTGTGTCCGGTTGAGATATGTTGAATTTTATGTGCCCTTCCCAAGCTCCTCCCCCGTCGATTTGAATGGAACCAAGCCAGAGGGAGTTAGCTAGGGTGTTGTAGTAGTGGTCTGAATACTCGGTTGGGGTCACCGCATCGTTTAGGAGACCATTGAGAGCAGCGTCCGGTTGGAGGTAAAAGATATGTTGAATTTTACCGAAAAGCAAAAATAATTATTTTATTCATCACATTTTTCAACGTATCTTTGCATGCCTCGATCTCGGTCAATATGCGGCCGATTAAGCCGCCCATTGAAGCTGACTGGAGCTGAGAGTATTCTCTTGAAGGCACGTCCAACCGGCGGCTTAATCGGTTGGAAATTGACCAATATCGAGGCATGCAAAGACAACCGGACACACTGATCCGGGCTCAAAAAGCGTCGAAATCAACAAATATGGCAATCTTTGAGTGGTTCGATCTCGGTCAATACTTGCCCGATCACACCAAAAATTGATTGTGAACGGAAGACAATCACCTCAGCTCCAGTCAGCTTCAATGGGCGACTTAATCGGCCGCATATTGACCGAGATCGAAGCACGCAGAGATATGTTGAAACTAACCGGACAGATTAGTTTTAGACTGGTACTGACGAAGGCATCCGGCACTCCAATGTCATAGTCGCATCAAAAAGTGGTCAACATCAATTCAACCATGACAAACATAAATTGCCGTATCTTGCATCTAGCCGTCTAATGAAGGCAAGATGTGTGGCGTTTTGAAAAGCTCATGGACTGCTGTATCGATTCAGCATATAGACAGCCTCATTGGACGACTTTGACAGTTCGTCTCAGCGAAATAGGGGGTTAGAAAGCTGTATGTCGGCAGAGCTTCAAAATGGACAGCCGCAGCCCGAATTGCAAGAGGCCAGCTGCATCAATTAGCACCATTATTATTATGTGTATAATTGCAGCTTCGTTCTTCCTGCGGTCGAACTCGCAAAAATTGACAACTGTGATAGAATAATACTCCTACAATGTAACAATCAATCATCATTATTAACAGTTGATACTACCATTCCACCAATGCAATAACAAAAGCTTTGGATACTCCGCCGCAACATTATCAAAACCACCACATTCGATCATCATCATCGGCGGTGGTGCCGAAAAAACCTACTCGGAAGAGATATAGATACCGACAGAAGAGTTCAACTGATGGATGTACAATTCAAGCTCTGAAGGGAGGAGTGTGCATTAGGCACGGAGCAAAGTCAAGCGATGCAGCAGCGAAGGATGCATGAAAATGCAATAAAAGGAGGAGTGTGTATTAAACACGGAGAAAAGCGAAAACGATGCAGCAGAGATTGATGATGCATAAATCAAGCTAAGAGGAAGGTTGAGTATGCAGAAAGCTGGGGCAAAGCGAAAACGGTGCAGCAGATATGGATGCACAAATCAAGCTAAGACTGGATGGAGTGTGCATTAAGCATGGAGCAACATCAACTAGAATGACATGCAGCAGCGAAGAATGCTCAAATATAGCTCAGAGAGGAGATGTGTGCTACAGGCACGAGGCAAAACGGAAGCAATGCAGCAGTGACTAATGCATACACATCACTTGCTTTCATAATGGGCAAGTTGGTCGGATTGCTTGTTACTTGAGACGTGTTTGACTTGTGTAGATGAGAGAAAGCCTAAATTGAGCAATAAAGACTGGTAAAAGATGATTACTTATTGGGCTTTGAAGCCAAGCACTACATTGGGGAATGGATGAATGTTGACAGGATGAGTCTGCCGAAGATGCAAAATGGAATTATGCAAACGCCAAAAAAGCCCCTGCCGACGCATGGCAAATCAGCGATACTTGATCATTCAATAGCCAAACTGCCAACATTGCCAACAGCGAAGCATCAACGTAAGCAAGCAGCTAGACGATGAGTGAGACTGGAAGATATGTTGTGGCTTGATATGTTTGCCAGTTGTTAGTTTCCACTTCATCACAAGAGAGGAGTGTTTACTCATCCCCATCGCCTCGTAAAGGCCATCTGAATGATGTGGTGGGGTGGGGTGGGGTGGGGTGGGCACAAAATTCTCCATTATAATCATTAGCATAAGTGCTGGCACCTATCATTTTGGCACTGTCACTGCAGCGAGGATGACTGTTGTGTCATGTATATGCTCACAGCCAAACTAGATGGCAGCATCGAGTGGCTGAATTGCCAGTCGGGCAGAAAGTTTATACTCTGATAATGTGAGTATCTTTACGTTAGGAGTAGTGTGGCTTCTCCGTTCTGTGATCCCTCTTTAAATGGTACGATGGTCGGGAAAATTACGAGTTGATACATCTACGGTATGGCAACATGATGCAGAGAGTAACACATTGACATTGGTAAAATAATTAACTTAGTGTCACATCACCATCAACCTCAATATCAAGTCAAACACCAAATCAAAGCCAAAGCCACTGCCAATGGATGCCACGAATGCTGATTCACTTATTTCACAAATACCTTGAGTGTTCGAACAGAGTAGGAGCCTGCATTACCCGCAATACTCCAATCCTTGAAAATGCTAGACGGTGCATTACCAATACCAAGATCAGCTGAGTATCCCTCGTTAAATCTGTTGAATGCAAAGATGGTGCCCTGATAGTTTCCATGAGAATTCACATGAACTTGCATACTTCCGAACGCACCAACTCCAATCTCAGGTGAATCTCCCCAGTCAAATACTGAACTCGAAGCTCCAGGGATTCCATTTGAGTTTCCTGCATTGTAGTTGTATGGCCAGAACTCAACATTCCCAAGGTAGCCATTTCCACTCAAGCCATCAACATTTGACACGACGTTGACATTTGCTACGAGTTGGTTGTAGACTGAAGGTAAATGGCCATCACCGCACTGTGGATGCAGACAAGGAACGCCAACCTGGCTAGCGTCCTCGGTAAATGTTCCCATCGAAACCCAAACATACTTATCATCAAGCTCCAAGAGGTAAGCAACGCGGGTAAAACTGAAGTCAGAAATTGAGGCGCTGTTATCGACAGTGTACGCGGGCGGAGCATTTTTATAGACTGGATTGGTCGGAATGTCGAGTGCATATACGAGGTTGTAGCCGTCAGCATCGCTAATGGTGCATTCCAGAGTGTTACACTCTTCCTGAGGTACGTCAGAGACATACACTTTCATTCTGCGGTTTGAGTATGAGCCGGCATTTTGTGAGAAGCTCCAGTCAGGTCCAAGTCCAGCCACATTAGCTGGCTTGTTTCCAATGCCTAGATCAGAAACGACCCCATCATTAAAGTGGTTGAAGGCGAAGACAGTTCCAACATAGTCACTTCCACCGTTGATGTGAATTTGCATCGATCCGAAGGTACCCTGGTTCAACGACACTGTGTCTCCGTGATCCCAAGCAGTTGAGGCCGAAGGAACATTGTTTCCATTGGCTGAGTGGTAGTTAAAAGGCCAGAACTAATAGGAAAGCCGTCGTATATCACTTGAGTTAGAGAGTACCGGGGTGAAGAAACTTAGAGCAATATGTGACGAAACAACATCAAAAGACTCACCTCTACGTTGCCAGAAAGTCCCGTTCCGCTCAGTCCATCGACATTGGATTCAACATTTACATTTGTTACCATTTGCTGGATGACAGTGCGGGTCTGACCATCACCACAGCCTAAATTGTGACATGGAACGCCAATCTTACTAGCATCAGCCGTGAACGCATCAAAAGAGACCCATACATATTCGTCATCCAACTCAAGGTAGTATGCAATCCTTGTGAAGCCTGAGACTTGTTGATGGTTATCCACAGAGTAGAGAGGCTTGGCATTTTTATATGCAGGGCTGGCTGGAATAACCAGATCATACACGAGATCATAATCATTTGATTCTGGAATTAAGCTCTTGACGGGATCAGAATCAGAATCAGACGGGGCAGCCTCCGTGGGTTGAGGCGTCGGATTAGGAGTGGACTGTTGAGTGGGTTGGATCGTCGGATTAGGAGTGGGCTGTTTAGTAGGGTTCTCCGAAGGTGGTGGTGTTGATACAGTCGAAGGCGGGGGAGTGGGCTGACCAGTTGAAGCGTTAGAAGGTGCAGGTGTGGGGCTGCTTGTTTGTAACACTGTAACTGTAGTGGTAGTGGTAGCGCTTGTGGTTGTAGCTTGATCTATGAAGAAGCAGAAGCAGAAGAAATTTTTGATGAGAGATGATTATGAAAACGAGCTAAGCATCAGCATCAAGTTGAGCGAGAAGAAAACTTACCTGTGGTTGTTGATGCAAGAGTGCTTGATGTTGATGTAGTTGGCGATTGAGCATTGGTAAAGACTTTCAAGGTACGAACTTGGTATGAATCAGCATTTTCTGCTAGACTCCAATCACTTCCGAATCCTACGCCATCGCTATTGCCAATGCCGAGATCGGCAACCTCACCAACATTGAAATGGTTGAAAGCAAACACTGTTCGTCCCAGTGAGAGGTGAATTTGCATACTTCCAAAGTTACCACTATGGGTGTTGGCGTCGTTGGTGCCAAAGGTGCCTGTGGACCCGGGTGAGTAGTTGTACGGCCAGAACTCAATGTTGCCAGGAACTCCATCACCACTCAAACCTGCAACATTCGATACGACATTTACGTTGGTCAATTGCTGCTGAAAGACGGAAGGCATCATGCCATCACCGCATTCCGAAGAGAGACAGGGCACACCGATTTTACTGGCATCAGTCGTGAAAGCATCCATTGAAATCCATACATAATCACCGTCAAGTTCAAGGTAGTAAGCCACTCGAGTAAAGGCGGACATGCTTTCGTGGTTATCAACGGAGTAAAGAGGACGACCAGACTGGTAGGCAGGATTCGTTGGAATGTCCAGCTCATAAGCAAGCTGATAGTCACTGGCCTCGGGGATTGTGTCGAGGACATTAGCATCTACTGATACAAAAGGAGGTCGAGTTGGGGCTTGGGTCGGGCGAAAGGTATCTGATTCAAATGACAGCCATGGCAGAGTGGATGCACAGCTGTCTCTTGCGGGCTCCTTCTTCTTATCAATGGCCACTGAGGGTGGGACTATTTTGTTTCCGTTTGCATCAAAGAATGTGGCCGCATAAGTTCCTGGAGGCAGAAGTACATCAAACGTCTGACCGTTCCAAGAGTCGGCGGAGAGGTATTCAAAGCTCTTCACTCCATTTGTCAACTTCATTCTCTTGTAGATACCAAGGTGGAAGTTTTGTGGGTTCACGAGGAAATGTTGAAGACAGGCATTTGGACAGAAGACAGTCTGAGAATCAACTGCATTGCATGATCCTTGGGGAATGAAATGCGTAAGCCTAGGAGTATTCTTGACCCAGAATCCAGGCTGACCGGTGGGGCTGAAGCCTCCAGATGCGTCTTCAACATACATGGTCCAAGGGTTAGGAAGTTCAGCAGCCAAAGGCATTGGAATGCGGCTGTTACCTTGGACAGTATCATCGAAGACAGTGTCTACCGCGACAAGTGGCTGTCCCATCACTTTGCTGGTCTCCAAGAAAATCTCACGGTAGGGCTTGATTGCCCTGCTATTTCCGTTGAATGAGGAGAAAGTAACATTCTTCAGTTCAGGTTTGAGGAGTTCCTGTCGAAAATATAACAAAGACGGGCAGAAAGAGAAGTGTTTAGCATGTAAAGTCAAACATCCGAGCTATGTGTTGCGAAGTATGAAGACAAACTTCTTACCTGACCATTAGTCCACATCTGGTTATTGTACGTGTACAAGAGACCTGCGTCAATCGAAGGGTTTGATAAAGATCCAATGATGCGTGTATCCTTGATAAGTATACTCTGTTCTTTAGCGAAAGTATCTTGGATTCCAACCTTGTTGTTCACAATAACACTGTTCAAAATCTTGTATCCGCCGGAGAAGAACATCATGATCCCAACCATATTGTTGTTCCAAATTCTCAAGCCATCCAATACGGCAGAGTCCTTGTTGGCCACGGTCAATCCCATCCCTGGGTACATTGAGACACCCGTAGCAGAGGAATGTGCGGCATTATTCTTGAAGGTGTAAAGAGGGTTGAGCACGAAGTATTTCTTTGGCATGTCAAACCAATATCCAACACCCTTCGATCCCGCAGCAACATTATCAATCCAATGGTTTTTGATGTTGCGCATCCAGAAAGTTACACTTCCATCAACATTCGAGTCAGACTGGCCATTGTCGGCACCAAGGTCCATAGTCTCAGCTCCCAAGTTGTGACGGAAGGTGTTGTCTATCTCAGAGCCATCTTCGGTAACGTAGCAGTGTCCCCGTGTCTTGTATGCTACATTGTCGTCAATAGTAACGCCATTAGTTCCGTGAATAACAAAGCAGCGCTGAAGACTATTTGTGACGACATTCTTTGCTACAATACTACCGTAACTATCACCACACATGTGGAAATGCAATGGGTAGCTGTGGATGAATGAGAGAAGAGAGTACAGTGTTTTAGTTGAACATGTCATATTCCGTGAGGAGATAAAGCAATGCAGTGAACTACGAAAAGAGGCTTACCGTCCCAACCTGCCAGCTTGGCCCATGTTATCAAACTGCACACCCTCAATCCTCTGTACGACATCCGGGGTATGCATCACCATGAAATGTGCAGCATGAATATCTTCTGGGTCGGTATTGTCCACATCCATCATCCTGCTGCTTTCGTGCTCAATAGATATGACTGCTGCCATACAAGAATCTTCAGTGAGAGACACCATATCCCCCGCTTGAACATCAACCTCAAAGGTTCGTGTAATAAAATTACCACGAGGTAATGTATTCACAACTGCACCATTCTTCTTGAGCTGCACTTTACAATTAGAATCCTGTATGCGACCAATCAGCCAAGTTGACTTCGTGGCTTGAGCGTAAGTAACTTCAATGCTTCCCACACCACTTGCTTTAGTGAATTGGACGAACCCATTTGAAATGTCTGTGGAAGAAAAGTCAGTAGTTACACTTGAAACGAGATCGGATTTCCACTGCATATCATTTAAATCACTCTCCCTACTAATCTTGAAGTATTCCTTCTTGAACTGGCGTTGTCCCTCAAAGATAACATTTCGACTCAAAAGTGCCACCTCCGAGGGGAAGAGGTGTTCTTCATTATCATTATCAATATTGGATGAAGCTTGCGTGGCAAAAATCTTGTCAGTACTACCCACCATCTCAATCGTATTGGTTGAATGATTGATAGATTCAATCTTGAGTTCGAAATGCTCGTTCCACCCAGCGTAGGTGTTACTTGTCACTACGACCTTATCGTTCACACGAGCGCAGCTCACAAAGTCTTCATCAAGGACGAAGCCCTTTGTTAGAGTGTTACCATTCGTTGGACTAGTGCCGACGGTAGTAACTTCCTTGAGAGTTGTCCAAGATGGGCATGATGCGTCAGCGTTACGGATGTCAACAGTACCTAAAAGTATTTGGATGGGATAAAGGAGAAGAATGGTCACAGAAAAAGTATGAGATACAGCAAACACTTGTAAGAACGTTCATAAAGAGGAAGATATGCACAATCATCCCTTACCACCAGCAACCACAACAGGTTTCTTCCCCACAGCCTTCTTGTGCATACAATGCAAATCACCAGCAGTGCACTTTTCATGAGGGTAATAATACCATTCGTCCTGTCCATACAAGCTAAACTTGACTTCATTCTCTTCATAAATACCATGCGGAATGTCCAAAAGTCCCTCGATGAAAATTGCCGTAGAGTTCAGTGTGACAGATGAAGCGGGGGGGAAATGCAACCGCCCCTTGATGTTCAAACTTCCATCGCCTGGCAATGTGATGGTATTGCCATCGGTGTAATCAACTGTAACGCATGAGCCACATGGGACGATGACGTTAGATGAGGTGGCAGTGGCGGCGTCGATCAGGGAGCTGAGCAGTGTGGCGCCGGTAAGACATTCCTCGGATGAAATGGATGGCACGGCGTCGGTGTTGCAATGGAGTGGACCATACATGTCCATTTCCATGAGCGAGCGGTCGTCATCACCTCCAGGAAGAAGAGCAGGGGTACCACGAAGGCCAGCACCACCAGCGACAGCAGTACTATCTTCAGCGGCAGCGGTGCCGCGAGAAGCTCCCCACGACGATAGCAAGAAGCTAAGGATGGGATGAAAACGCATGGTGATCTTTGGGCAGGCAGTGGCAGCGGAGAGTATTAGGCAACGGAGAGTATTAGGCAACGGAGAGCAAGAGCAGCGTGAAGATTTAGATCTCAACGATGAACAATGAGGTGAGGGGAAGGGCAAGGCAAGGGAACACAAGCAACTGTGAGCAAAACTGATAGGGAATCGCTACAGACACCACATCATTTTTGTCAGTGAATGACTGGTATTAAAATGGCGATATTTCACGGATTCCGCTGTAGTAATCGCCAACGAAGCGGTGTTGAACAAGGGTAGGCCTGGCAGAGTCATTAGGATAAATTGTCCTACACTTGTCAGTCGTGATTCATTATGGTATTAAAATGGGCGATATTTGACGGATTCCGCCGTGAAATTGCTAACAAAGCGGCTTTCAAAATGGCAGGCCTGGCATAGTCATTAAACCTAGAGTCGTGTATTGTCTCTAGCGATATCGTACGGATTCCAACGTTGAAATCGCCAACAAATCGGTTTTCAAGTTGAGCCTAGATGGTTTGGCCTCGGAAGTTTGTCACTTTTGTACCAACACTATGACAATACACTCCGCCCGACTCCGACTTTGGCCTTTGAGCAAGAGGACAAGACCAAACATCAAACATGTGTCGTACTTTCGTGGATGCTGGATCACCTCATACCTCTCACCGAGATGGCGGCGGCGCTGTACCAAAGTTTTCATGAGATGACATATCATATCACTAAGAAAATTAGGTAATGTATTAGCGATCGTCTTAGTCTTACAGGAGTAAGAGTGTGGTATCAAGAGTGCTTCCGCAGGCCTGATGTGATTCCTTTATACTGTCGAGCTCTGCTCAAGACAGGGAACCAAACTACAGGAGAATCAGGGCGTACAGTGTCGATCGTAATATGAAGAATAGTTACACAATTTTATGATCATCGCCGGGACTCGAACCCCGATCTATCAATTCCATATCAGTAATCTCATACCATCTCATCTGTGATGAACGACCTTATGATCCATCTTTGTAGGGATGAATGGACATACCATAGCACCAATCTTCCCCTCCTCCTTGTGCTTATGCCATACTCATCATAACAGCTCCATCCTAGACGTGTAGAAATGAGTGCATTCGAATCATCCATCATCTGACTTGCTAGTGATAGATTTAGCCAAGATGAATTGATCAGTCCACGGAAACGAAATGAGATGGTAGTCGTCGAGTACATCCAAGTTTAAGGCAGCTGAGTCAACACCGAGGATTTGCATGGGAACTTTCGAAAAGTGAGAGATGATCCAATGAGCAATAAGTACTTTCGACTAAATCCGAAGATTATGGGCATGACTTACGGTTTAGGGTACAACCAAGGTACTTCCAAAGCTTAAGTGATGCAGCAGTGAAGGATGCACAAATATGAAATAAAAGGAGGAGTGTGTATTAAACACAGGTCAAAGCAAAAGCTATGCAGCAGAGATGGAGCACAAGCTAGACTGGTGTGTGCACTAGTCCTAGTCATGGGGCAAAGCTCAAACAATGTGGCAGCGGAGGATGTGGATGTACGCAACCAGCTCAGAGAGGAGGTATGTGATAGACAAGGATGTGGTATTAATTTGATTCCTGATAGAATGATCGATCTCAAGTCGAAAGAGGAGGTTACTGACAGGCAATGCACCCATGATATAAGGAGAGCAAGTGATATAGGCACAAACACTATTTACGTATTCCTTAGATTGAACGCAGTTGCATGACATAATCATCGTCTCATTTGCAGATTGTTCTTATACGATCATCGTCTCCCTTTCTCTTCTTTCACCAATCAATCTATATCCATTTACCAAGGAGAATGTGGTAGGGAATTCATACCTGTTTTCTTGAGCTGCCGCAAGTTATCAGGAGGCAGCTCAGTGCATGAGTGGACGTGTTGTTGATGTTGTTGCTGCTATTCAGCGTCGATTATTATTAAACCTCGTTGGACTCGTTCAGGTTAAGGCGTAGAATGGGAGAAATAAACTTGTTGACTGGTTTGTCTTTGGTAGGTTCAATTGCCTTGAGTAGTGTTGGTGCTGATGGAGTTTCAATGATCATTTCTTCCTCTTCTTCGGTCTCTTCTTGGTGGTCCTCTGCAACAATGTCACTAACGGTGGTATCATC
The DNA here is from genome assembly GCA_030544225.1 of Skeletonema marinoi. Taxonomy (NCBI): domain Eukaryota; phylum Bacillariophyta; class Thalassiosirophyceae; order Thalassiosirales; family Thalassiosiraceae; genus Skeletonema; species Skeletonema marinoi. Next base: position 5,759,008 of record CM060485.1, on the reverse strand, counting down.
AACATAATCTTCGTATACATAAGGAGATGACACCATTTTCATTTCATCATCACTTGAACTGTCAGTTAATTCTTCTTGCTCAAATTCTTGCATGCTAGCCTCTTGCTTGACCTCCTCAAAATTCGTCTCCTTTTGACCATGTCGTGTGATCTTGACATCCACATCAACAGTAACATCAACCTTCCTCTTCTTCCCTCCGTTGCTATTGAAGAAAGTCGTCTCATCATCATCTGCATCTTGTTCTTCCTCGTTGTTATTGCCATGTCCAAAATACCATAGATGTGTCTTGTGAATTCTACTGGTAGTGGTTGTTGTAGATGTTAGTACTGGAGACAATAATTGATGCGTAGAGAGCACAGTAGTTGGTCTGCTTGTTGTGAATCCAGTGACAAATATTCCGTTGCAGCCGTCGTGTTGGACTAGGCAGCAGTGCAAAAGAATAATGATTTTCATTGTTGTCGTTATCAATAGATTATTGAATTGATGGTGGCGACAAGATGTTTGTTGCTTCATCATTGCGTCGGTGTCAGCAATTTACTGCTCTCTGTCGGACGGCTACGAATCTACGGATAATGAACCTCGCTGCTGCTGTTTGGATACACTCGCTGCTGGATGCTCTACTATGACTCTTTTATGAGGATGGATTCACTCTACAGGATTTGGCAGGAGTATCTTTTGACATCATCAATCAGATTTTGAGTCGACATCGATCGATTTCATCGAAGTTTGATCTCTGGGCGGGCTTCTCTCTATTTTGAGTGATATCCCTTTTGCACGATATTGTTAACTTACTTCAAAGCAGCAGTTTCTATCAATTGAATGTCCTAATATAAAGAGAGAGTGTACCCCTCATATATATCATTACGGTCTCCGGGATAAACCTCAAGTACGTCATTCACCATCCAAAATTGCATGCCGACCTTCAACTCAACAGAAAAGGAGAAAGATTTGCATTGAGCGAATGACGATGTTGATGAACTCATCACCACTGCTTACAATCTCTCGTCGCATCTTCCAACAAGCAGCAGCAATCAACAAGCCGCTACTACTACCCTACTACCCCAACATGAGAATCACCACTGCACCACTTCTATCATTGCTCCTAGCCTCCTCCGCTACAGCCTTTTCTCCATCTTCCACCACTCTCCGTAAATTATCAACAGCAACATCATCATCACTTCAAATGTCCGAATCAACCTTCGACGAAACACGCGGAGGCACCCACTCCCTAGCCGACCAACCAGCCCGCTTCGCCGCAGCCCAAGCCGCCAACAACGCACGCTTCCTCGATATCGAAAGCATGTACGACGGAGGCGACTTATCCGGAAAACGCGTCTTGGTCACAGGCGGCAACCGTGGATTAGGATTGGAAATTGTCAAGGAACTCGTGGCCATTGGTGCCACTGCCATTGTCGTATGTCGTTCTTCTTCTCCGGAGTTGGAAAAGATGGTGGGGAAGTGGAATGTGTATTCGGGTGTCGATGTGGTGGATGATGAGGCGGTGACGAAGGCTGCGAAGCGTGTCAAGGGTGATGGAGGGGCGTTGGATGTGGTGTTGAATGTGGCTGGATACTTTTATGAACCGTGTGAACTTGTCAAGGAGAATACATTGAATTTTGAGGAGCAATTGAAACAAATTAATATTTGTGGATTGGGACCTTTGAGGATGAATAATGCTTTGATTCAGTCAAAGGCTTTGGCGGAGGGGTGTAAGTTGGTTACTATTACGTCACAGGCTGGAAGTGTGGAATGGCGCTCTACCCAAAATGCAGGCAAGGGTGGCGATTATGGACATCACATGTCTCGTGCGGCGTGTAATATGGGACAGGTCTTGTTGTCGGAGGAAGTCAAGGATATGGGATATCCTGTGTTGTTGTTGCATCCTGGATTTAACAAGACGGAAATGACCAAGAAGTATGAGGCAATTTGGGAAATTGAGGGAGCGGTGGATCCTAGTGTGGGTGCCAAGAGGGTGTTGTATGAGGTTATTAAGAATGGGATGGAGGAGACGGGGGCATTCATTAATTGTGAGGATGGATTGAGAATTCCCTGGTAAATGGATATGACTACTTCTGAATTATTTTTAGTTGATGGAACAAGAGAAGGGGAGAACGATGTCATCCTCATCGTCGTCTGAGATCAATCTACAATAAGTATGAAAGGATGATAATTGCTATTGCATTCAATTTGATGAATACGTAAATAGTTTTAGTGCCTATATCACGTGATCCTCGTATTCATGGATGCATTGCCTATCAGTATACACCTTTAGATCGATCACAATTCTACAACTTAGAAAAGGTGCTCACATTTATGACATATCCCTTTGCTCCGGCCGATAGAGCGCTACTCAGGGGTTAATGTATCTGCGCTGCTTCTCCTTCGTCCCTCTGGGTACTTTTTGTCGCATCCACTGCAGCCTGGTGTGCACGAAGAGCTGAGGCAAAATCTTCCTTGCTGACACTTCCATTTTGATAACGCAACTTCACCATTTCCAATGAAAAATCATGTCCAAGTTTAGCAGCAATGATGAAATGCTTCACTGATCTCTCAACGTTTCCATCATGCCCTTCGATAGCTCCAAGCATGGCTCTAGCATCGGGATGACCACCAATTGCAGCCTCTTCCGAATGGTAAACTTTCTTCTTATCGTCCTTCTCAACCCCCTCACCATTTTTATACGTAGCTGATAGATTATAATGTGCATCAGCATCACCGAATTCAGCTGCTTTTTTGTAATACTTGACTGCGCTTTTGTAATCCCCCCGTTTGTTGAAATGCATACCCATTTGGAGCAATGCTGCTTGATCATTCGACTCAACTCTTTTCATAATATTCGTTTCGGTTTCTTCCTCACTACTTGGTTTTGGATGTCGACAGAAAGGGCATGTAATGTCTTCGATGGCGATCATCACCCCCTCTTTCTTTTTGAAGCAATAGGCATAATTACAGCCGATACAGATCTTTTTGCTGCAACATGTCGTAACGGAAGCTTTCATTGTATCAAGTTGAAACGGTAACATGCAGATAGGGCAGTCCCCATGATGGCTTCTTTCAGGTTGCTTGAATAAGATTTCATCACGTAAGTCAGCAACCCGCTTCGTGCACTCTTTTTTGTGTTGCGGCCGATGATTCTTCTGACATTTAACACTGCAGTATCTAACATATTTGCAAGCACACTTCTTCAATTTTACATCATCAACTTCTGCGATGCCGCAGGAAGCACAACACAACATATCGCTCTCTACATCACTCATCATATGTAATGATACAATATTTTACTACAGAACAGCGCCTCCTCAAAGGTTTAAGGCCGATCCTCACAGTTGTCGCTACCACAGCAGCGCCTAGCTGCATAGCCTGCATATCCCCCGAGATTGTAAGGTTGCTCTCTTGTCCGAATTTTATTTTGATTTCGAGTTGAAGTTGTCAGTTGTCAGTACCGTACCGGCAGTTGTCACAATCATCACTGCACCATCTATCACTCATCCTTTTAGTGTATCTAAAACATCAACAGCGTCTACATCAACGATGAACGAAGAGGAAGACTTGGCTGTGCTTATTTATAAGTCTAGCAAGACGGCGAAAGCCAGGGAGGCGGCTGCAGCAGCTGCGGCCAAGGAGAAGGAAAAGCAGATGAATGCTCCTCCTGAAGCACGTCAAACAACTTCAACTTCCTCTGCTGATCCTGTCAGTGTCAACGCATCATCAAAGGCTGCGAAAAGAATGTCACCTTCAAAGAGAGAGCGTCGGTCATTAGTTGTAGAGCACGAAGGAAGGAAAAGTGTTCCGAAAAATGTTGCCCGAAAGAAGTACAGATACGAATGTTCCGCTGATGGATGTACAAATAAAGCTCAGCAGGGAGGTGTGTGCATTAGGCATGGAGCAGAGGTCAAGCGATGCAGCAGCGAAGGATGCATAAATAGAGCTCATAAGGGAGGAGTGTGTATGAGGCATGGAGCAAAATACAATCGATGCAGCAGTGAAGGGTGCACAAATCTAGCTAAAAAGGACCAGTCTGGAGATGGAGAAGGGTCCTCCGACGCTTAGGAACATGAGTGTTGATTCTGCGGCCACTAGTAATTTGAGTGTATCTAGTGGTGAACGCAGTGACTCACACTCTTCTCGGTCATCGTCTTCTCGATATCCGACCCAACCCTCCTCCTCCTCATCATCATCATCATCTTCGTCCTCCTCTTCACGTTCAACCCAACCCTCTTCATCCTCTTCTTCATCCTCCTCCTCATCCACCTCCGAACCCGATGATAGCAACAATCCTTCACAACCACCGACCCATATCCTCCGATCCCTGGAATATATTACACCCTATTTTGCTCCAATTCCAGATACCGAAGGCAGTCTTAAATATCGACGACGAAGACGACGAAAATGAACATTTCTTGAAGTTGCGTCATGAATGACCAAATTCCCCTCATAAGTAAAAGCTTATGCGGATGCCCGGCTTATGCGGATGACTACGGTCTCGATACCGTTGCGGTTTCCTGGAGCCAAAGAAACACAAAAGTGATGTGTACTTGTCTAATTTGTAGAAAGTAATTTTCTAAAGAAGCTTTAAGCAAATCTAGCTAAAAAGGACAGAGTGTGCATTAGGCATGGAGCAAAGGTGACACAATGCAGCAGCGAAGGATGCACGAATCAAGCCGTCCGACAAGGAGTGTGTGTCAAACACGGGGCAAAGAAGGCGAAACGATGCCGCAGCGAAGGATGCACCAAACTCGCTCAAAATGGAGGAGTGTGCACTAGGCATGGCGCAAAGATCAAACGATGCAGCAGCGAAGGATGCACCAAACTCGCTCAGAAGGGAGGTGTGTGCATTAGGCATGGAGCAAAAGTTAAGCTCTGTAACAGCGAAGGATGCACAAATAAAGCTCAAAATGGAGGAATGTGCATTAGGCATGGAGCAAAGGTCAAACGATGTAGCAGTGAAGGATGCATAAATAGAGCTCATAAGGGAGGAGTGTGCATCAGGCATGGTGCAAAAGTCAAGCGATGTAGCAACGAAGGATGCACAAATTATGCTCAGACGGGAGGAGTGTGCAAGAGACATGGAGCAAAGGTCAAGCAATGTAGCAGCGAAGGATGCACAAATAATGCTAAGAAGGGAGGAGTCTGCAAGAGGCATGGAGCAGAAGTCAAGAGATGCAGCAGTGAAGGATGTACCAATCAAGCCATACGTGGAGGAGTGTGTAAGAGACATGGAGCAAATCGCACTCTTCTTCACGACGAGACCACTGCTTTTGGATCAGAATTCGAGAAGACTACCACAACTCTAACCATACCCCATCAGAACAATCCTGCTGCTTCTGACGAAAGAAAAAGTAGCGGTGTTCCTGAAGAGGTAGTCATCTGTCAAGAAATCGTAGAAGTGTAGTGCGGATTGGTTATGAAGAGAATGACTAATGTGATGAAGTAGAATCCGTGTTCGAATTGGGCTCTTGGAAGGAAGACTGCCCAGCTTTACCACCAAGATTAAAGTATAGGTCTTTCTAGCATGACACGTGTTGCGTTAAAGGACACTGTCCAATATCTAATACGTACATAATGTGTTAATGCTCAATAAAGTCACTCCTGCTCGTTACGAATGCTCAACGTTGATCCTGCTTACTCTTCTCTTTTGATTCGTCAATTGTTACAGATGTGGAGAACGAACGCTATGTATAACACTCATTGAATGATGATGACTAACTCGATTCATTGACGGATGGAATGAGAATACAGCACCGCTTGAAACGTGCGATGTAACATCAGACATCAGACTGCGTTGCCAATTCTTCATCGCTTGACACACATCATCTGAGCTGAAATGCATCTTAGTATGTAAACAATGTAACCTAATATTACTCAGCTACACCATTAAAACTCCGCTTTTGTGTCACTCTTACATTCAAAGTCTCAGAGCCGGATGCAGCTGCTACTGTTCCTGTGCTTAGCGTCCCTTCTCGAGCACAATCTGATCTTTCTGGTGCGCGTTCTCGTCCTTCCGTCATTAGTTGTTACTTCCTTTCCTGCATCTGTGTCGGAACCACGAACCTTGTCTTCCGACTCGGCTGCATGCGTAGCCATGCTTTCATGAGTAGTACATCGAACATTGGCCATGCTGAAACTAGTGAATTTGTATGTTCTGCTCTGCCTCACAGGGCATTGTAATCTGATCGACCAGTTCAACCTGTTGTGCATCAGTAATCAGTATTGTGCTCATATTCAGCGCTTTCGGAGTCGGATGCAATTGTTGTTGCAGCTGCTTCTTGAGACTCTTGTATCTTCTCCTGCCTCAAGCAACATTCTCAGATCCTTCCGTTGATTATCAATCTCTTTCTGTTGAGACTCAATCTGTGCCCTTTGTTGCCCTGCAACTTTCTTTTCCATTTTAGACACTTCTGTATCAGCTGCATGATTCCACCGCACGGAGTCGCGAGATCAACGCCACGGCACTCAAATATGCTGCCTTGACATAGGCCGCCTCATCCACTCGGTGGATGGGTCGGGGCTTTTGTAGGATAGGCCAAAGTTTTCTGTAGGGTGTTGTCTTCTCCAAACATCATTTGCTCTTTCCAAGATGTTAGATGGAACTTCAGTTGAAGAAGCTCTGTTGGCCATTTTTCGTGAGTAGGGGAATGTGGTGGCGTTGATGTTGTGGATGTTGTTTGAATCAATGGTTTTACCGTATAGGAATCTATTTGGTAGGTCCAAACAAACCGAGTGGGCTAAGGCGAATGGGATGAGTTGCATTTTGGAGTTGTAGAGGTCTTCAATATTTCCTCGACTGATATGGTAATGCCTGTGTCATGACATGTGCGTGCTTTGCTGATAGCTCGGCCCCTTTGAGCTTGCTCTTTTCCGCTGCAATTTGATTTCGGGTTGAATGAAGTTCTCAGTTCTCATCAGTAGAACACGTGTCACAGTCGCATCAAAAAGTAGAGCATCATCATCAATCATCACTTCCATCTATCACTCATACTTTTAGTAAGTGTATCTAAAACATCAACAGCGTCTACATCAACGATGAACGAAGAGGAAGACTTGGCTGTGCTTATTTATAAGTCTAGCAAGACGGCGAAAGCCAGGGAGGCGGCTGCTGCAGCAGTTCCGAAAAAAGTTGCCCGAAAGAGGCGCGAATGTTCTGCTGATGGATGCACAAATAATTCTCAGCAGGGAGGAGTGTGCAAGAGACACGGAGCAAAGGTCAAACGATGCAGCAGTGATGCTGGATGCACAAATCAAGCGCTGAAGGGAGGAGTGTGCTTCAAGCATGGAGCAAAGGTGAAACGTTGCAGCAGCGAAGGGTGTGCAAATTATGCTCAAAAGGGAGGAGTATGCATTAGGCATGGAGCAAAGCTCAAGCGATGCAGCAGCGAAGGATGCACAAATCAGGCACGAGCTAGAGGAGGAGTGTGCAATAGGCATGGAGCAAAGATCATAGCAAAGGTCAAGCGATGCAGCAGTGAAGGATGCACAAACATTGTCGTCAAAGGAGGCGTGTGCATTAGGCATGGAGCAAAGCTCAAGCGGTGCAGCAGTGAAGGATGCACAAATCAGGCACGAGCTAGAGGAGGAGTGTGCATTAGGCATGGAGCAAAGGTCAAGAAATGTAGCAGTGCAGGATGCTCTAATTAAGCTCAGAGGTGAGGAGTGTGCATGAGGCATGATGCAAGCCGCACTCTTCACGACGAGACCACTGCTTTTGGATCAGAATTCGAGAAGACTACCGCAACTCAAACCATTCCCAACCAGAACAATCCTGCTGCTTCTGACGAAAGAAAAAGTTGCGGTGTTCCTGAAGAGGTAGTCATCTGTCAAGATATCGTAGAAGTGTAGTTCGGATTGTTCATGAAGAAGATGACTAAGATGTGCAATATCTAATGCGTAATGTGTTAATGCTCAATAAAGCCACGCCTGTTCGTTACGAATGCTCAATGTTGATCCTAGTTTCTCTTCTCTTTGGATTCGTCAATTGTTATAGATTTAGTGAACAAACTCATTCATCGACTGATCTTGAAGTAGGATGAGAATACAGCACCGCTTGAAACGTGCCATGTAACATCAGAGTTTGTTGCCAATTCTTCTTCGCTTGACACACATCATCTGAGCCGAAATGCATCTTAGTAAACAATGTAACCTAATATTACTATGCTAAACCACTAAAACTCCGCTTTTTTGTCACTCTTTTACATTCAAAGTCTCAGAGCTGGAAGCAGCTCCTGTTCCTGTATACTTTGAGACCTTGTACAATTATTGAGCCTTACAAGCCAGAGGTCGTAGCAATTAGAGCAATAGCATTAGTAAACATGAGATGCCAATAACTACACCGTAGGAAAAGGGAAGGCTGTGATATAACTATGTATTATTTTGATGGAACAAGAGAAGGGGAGAATGATCTTATCCGTCCGTCGCCTGAGAACAATCTACAAGTAAGAATAAGTATGAAAGGATGATAATTGCTACTGCATTCAATCTGATGAATACGTAAATAGTTTTAGTGCCTATATCACGTGATCCTCTTATTCATGGATGCATAGCCTTGCCGTCGGAGACCTCCTCCTTCGACTTGAGATCGATAGTTCTATCAGGAATCAAATCAATGCCACAACCTGATACCATCCGATAATGTTCATCGTGCCATACACCGCACTGAACTTCACCAATATGAGCTGTACGTAGCAAAAGCATGAGCAAACGTGAGATGCCTATACCTCCACCGTAGGAAAAGGGCAGGGAGTTGTTTATGACAGCGCGGTTATATGGTAGATCAACTTGATCACCCATTCCACGATGCTTCAGCTGAGCTACAATGGAGTCAGAATCAACTCGAATACCCTGACTAGACAGTTCGTGACGGTATCCCGTGAGAGGATGCATCACAATGATATCTCCATTGAGCTTCCAATCGTCGTAAGCAGGGGATCTTACTTCTTCAGGGTCAGATCCATCGTTCATGGGCCAACCCATGCCAATGATGAAAATTGCTCCATACTCTCGGACTGCAGCATCTTCTCTACCGTGAACGTCTAAGCCTGGGTATTTGGCGTGTAGTTCCTCCGCAGTGATGAAGGTGATATCCTTTGGCAATCTAAACGTGGCGCTAGGGTGACCATCGAGGATGATCGAGGAGTACTCTTGTAGGATATAAGTTTCAGCATCATGAATGATCTTCCAAATCTTGTTCACGTACGACTTGAGCGTCTCTACATTTCTATCTTCTTCCTTGATGCGTATCTCGTAGTCCCATTGGTCAGCAATAATGCTGTGGGTAACGTCTCCTTTGTAGCCTTTACGAATCGACGTGCTGCTGCAGTAAATGCCTTCTCCTACGTCCACCTTCAACCGATCAAGCATAATTCGCTTCCACTTTGCAAGGCTTTGCATCACTTCACAATCCATGGCGTAGCGCTTGGCCTCTTCCTTTTCTTCAGGAGAAAGTTCTGAAAGAGGTTTGGGAGTAATGCCTCTCGGCACAAATTGATTGGGCACTTTAAATCGCACAGGTGATTTGGACTCCGATCCATCCAGTTCATCATTGACCCCGGTTCCTGATTTAAAGGCAATCGGCGCTGTGTGCTGAAAGGGTGAAGTGGAAGTGAGTATCAAACATTCAGTAGTATGCATAAGCGAGTAGAGTGACGATTTATTACTTACTTCGAACAAGTTAAGGTCAGTCTCCAATCGACTCTCTACAAAGCGCTTTACTTTTGTGATTGCCTTCTGCAAATCAATTCGTGACAGACGCCTTGTCGAGTTGGCTACCCAATTATCCTGCGGAAAGAAAAGATAACAAGTGTGAGTATGAAGTGGTGTCAGTTTAAGTATATACAAAGCTCTCGTTTTATCTCACCGACGGTGGCAAGAGATCGTATGGCATGTACGATGATGCTTCGTCAGTAGTGGGATCATCTAGCTTTACAGACGCGTCTTTATGATCATGCATTTCCTGCAGGTGCAATAATAGCGGAGCAAGGGAATCCTTGAGCGGAGGCATCGAAAGTGGCTGTCGCCGGGTAGAAAAAACATGGATGATACCTGTGTTAGAGAATGAGCGAACGACGCATGGAGCACATGCAAAGAGAAGAGCCGCGGTAGAATGCTTCATCGTTGAATAAAGTAGAGCAAGTTAGGGTGCGATGTCATTTATTCTTTGCATCGGAATTTATGAGCAGCTTCGGAGCGAGAGGTGTGGTGAGCCGACAGCCGCATTTTGAGAGGGTGTCAAGTGTCAAGGATCGAAGCGAACCCGAACCCGAGATGTCATTGCTGGTTCATTATGAGCATGAGAAGCCGGAGCATCGCTCTGGGCAAGTCTTGTCGTCAGTCCCATATTTATTTCTTGGGCGGTCTCCTCTATGCTCATAAAATCATGGAGCCATTCAAAGCTAAAGCAATGCTACAAAAAGACACGCTTCATCTTATGTGTCAGATCGCTACAGCCAAAGTCCGCATACGACTCACCCATACTTATAACATCACACCCTAACAACACTGAATGTCAGCCTTACTAGACTTCATGTATTACTATGCCATATTTGATTATGATAGAGTCGCCCTCAATAATTCGACGTCTGTTTCATCACATGATGATGATAAGAAGGAGCGAATGAGCAAGGAGGATGTCAATTTGATACCCGAGATCACTTACTACCCAACAATTGATGGTGAAACTTCTGTGGCAAGACATCAATCATCATCACCTTCACTTAAATCTCCACCTCCACCAACAAAAAGAGCAGCAATGACAGAGGCAGCAGCAGCAGCGACAGAATCAACCTTAGAACTGTCACCTGCTTCACCTTCACCTTTAGCAGCACAGTCAACTAACCGAGCAGCCTGTGCAATATGCATCCTCGACTACAAGGCAGGGGATACACTTAAAATCCTTCCCAATTGCCATCATGCATTCCACAAAGATTGCATCATTCCCTGGCTTACGGAGCGTAGTGGACATTGTCCTTTGTGCAGAATGACAGTTAAGGTTGGTACTAAGGAAGGTGGGAGTCGTCAACGGAGTCGTAGTCGTGGTCGTTGTGCTGATGTTTCTTGTTCCATACAATAGTAAACGCATAAATCATACAAGAGAAGAAGCATGGCCTTGTGATGTCAGTGATGGATTGATTGAAGTTATTGTAATAAACAGTTGTGAACCAGTAAAGAGCATCTAGCGAAGAGCATTCTCATTAATTCCTTCTTCACGCCCTCCCTAAACAGCTGAAGCCCTCATTACAGGGATAGGCAGCATTCCATCCCCCCTCCCATAAAATAATTGTCCTGATTGTTCTCTAAAACGTAATGATATTATGGTTGTCTGCTGCAGTTATTAATTATTTTACATAGTATTATTCACACATCAAATTATTCGCACATACGAGAGTCGGAGTCTTAAGGTGCTCCCCCCCCCTGTTTCACACTAGCAAATCAAAGGCTACTCTTCCAATCCACTACTACTATCTCATATATCTAAACTTGGACTGCTTCGCACGACGCCGTATACTCTCAATCGTCTCTGCAGCATCACCACCACCTACCTCCCCCTCATTATTCAATCGATGCTTCGTCAACATGGCCGAATACGTCTCTAATGAAATATTATCATCTGATACAATTTTCTTCTTGGCTAGACTCTGCTGCTGCGGAACATTACATGACGACAAAGACGAGTCTGTACAGGATGATATCAGCCAAGAGTCATCCCCTCGACTAGTACTAGATGAAGATGACACATCATGACGGTTCTCACTACCACTCAACGCATATAAATCTGAATCAGACGACCAACTCTCCATCCCATCACCTCCACCGCCAACACCATGAAGAGTCATGAATATATTGACTAATGAAGCGGTGAGTGCCGAATGGACGAGGATGGCGAAGAGGACTACGGTGGATAGTTCTTTGTAGTTTTTCATTGTTTCTTTGATGGGTCGTGGGGTTCTCGTTGTGTGAGTGACGAATAGTGCTATTGGCGTTGGAGGGGTAGTGTGCGTCGGTTAGTGCTGTAGGTGGCGGTCATTAATGAAGGTAGGGATGTATTATCGTGGTAGGCGTGTCGGCTGTGAAGTAAATGAGCTATGGTGCAGCTGTTCATCATGGTTTTATGGTGAAGGAGTTTGATTTTTAGCGGGTGGTGGGCTTCTGTTTTCTTCGATCTTTCTCGTTTCTCGTGTTTGGCGGATTCTGGGCGAGTTGCTGCGTTTTGAAAGAGGGAATCTCCTACTTTCACTTAGGGTTATTGAGGGTTAAAATGGAGAGGTCATAGCGTGAGAGTGAGAAAACAGGAAACCCTCGTTGTTGTGTGTGTCACAATACTCATTGCTTTGTGTGTCACAATACACAAAAGAACACTGAGAACATCACTGACACAAACTAGAGAGACTGCTTGGAGCGCGACAAGGCTTTGGATCTGTAAATCTGTGTAAATCCGTGGCGGGTGGCGTGGTTTTGGCGGAGAACATCAGCCGCCGTCCTTCTCTCTGTGTTGTGGGCCATTGTAGGCCAATACCATTAGTTGGCTTGCATGTATGCATGCTATGGCGACGGGCGGTGATAAGATGAGTACGAGTACGGATGAGGCAGAGGCAGAGGAGGCCGACATTTATTGTGCTTCATGCGGCACCGCAGAAGTTGACCACATCAAATTGAAGAATTGTGATGATTGTGATCTCGTTAGATATTGCAGCGATAAATGTCAAGAAGATCATCGGCCAAATCACGAAGCAATGTGTAAAGAAAGAGCGGTTGTATTACGAGACGAGATTATATTTAGGCAACCTGAAAGCAGCCGTGGCGACTGCCCAATCTGCTGTCTGCCGATATCACTTGACAACCTGAAATCCACGTTGCAAACATGTTGCAGCAAACTGATCTGTAACGGATGTGTATACGCCAATATGTTACGTGAGAGAGGCAATAATCTGAAGCATAGGTGCCCATTCTGTCGGCATCCTATGCCAAAAACGAAGAAAGAGAATCAGAAGAATAGGAAGAAGAGAGTTGCAGTGAAAGATCCAGTCGCCCTACGTGAACTTGGAGGGGAGCACTACGATAAAGGGGATTGCAGGGGTGCTGTTTCGTATTTGAAAGAGGCTGCTGCATTTGGTGATATGTACGCACATTATCTATTATCTGTAATGTACGGGGAGGGGAAAGGTGTTGAGAAGGACGATGAAATGGCATCGTACCATCTCGAAGAGGCTGCCATTGGTGGCCATCATCTAGCTAGGTACAATCTTGCAGTCAGGGAGAGAGAAAACGACAGGTTTGATAGAGCAGTGAAACATTTCATCATTGCCGCCAACCTTGGCGATGATGCTTCAATCAAACAGCTCAGGATAGGCTACACAGAAGGAAAGGTAAGAAAAGAAGACTTTGCCTCGGCTCTTCGTGCACACCAGGCTGCCGTAGATGGAATGAAAAGTCCTCAGAGGGAGGCAGCGGCAAGAGCTGAGGCGGCAGGATTGCTAATTGACGACTGTGCAGCTTAGTTGTAGTTGGTTTGATGTCTCTCTTTACAGGAGTAGAACGTAATAAGAGCTGATGTTTGATGTGGATGTACGTCATTCAATGGAATTAAGCTCATGTCATTTCACGCAAACTTACACTCTATTAGTACTGACGCTTGTGTTTTTATGGCTATATGCTGACGAGTTTTATTCATTCGGTTGTATTGACCGCTGGCATACACATTGAGTAAGTCGATCGAGGAAGTAAGGACCTAGTTTAGAAGTGAGGATCAATTACGAAATTACTCGACATTGCGTCCCTCAAATGCCAGCGTTTACTACAATCAATGATTTGGACCTGGTAGTGATAGCAGATAGCCATAAGTCGAAAGACGCTAGGAAAAGCAAGATGCTAGTATGTGAATGTGAATGATATTGGCTCACGTCAGTTGGTTGATGTCTCTCATCAAAGACCAAACGCTCTGTCTCAAAATGATTTATGATGGTATACGCACTCATAGCCACACACATACAAGGTAAACTTTAACTTCCATCCGATGAGGAACGGAATAGGCGAGCATCATTGAGAAAAACACTTGCAAATGAAAAAGTATTGTAGCATAGCAGGGCTAAGGATACCAATAATATAACTCAATGTCAAATAAATCCCAATTGCACAATGATTCCTCAACATTATGCTGAACTCCAACCACATGCACCCACAAAAATCGCGGTGCGTATATTCATAAGTCTATCAATTGCTCGCCACTCCCTCACGGCCCTCAACATTTATGCTGCATGCTAACTTCATCGTGGCAGAAACTTCTCGGCTAATTCCCTCTGTGGACTCTTTGTTGCATTAACAGCAGCCTGGTGTCCACGGAGAGCCAAAGCAAAGTCTTCTTTGCTGACATATCCACACTTATACAACTCCTTTAGATTTTGTATTGAACCGTCATGGCCGAGCTTAGAAGCGATGATGAAATGTTTCGCTGCTCTGTCATATCTACCATTTTCCCCTTCCTTACATCCAAGACTACATCTAGCTATGGGATCACCACCAATTGCAGCCTCTTCCGCACAGTACAATTCCTTTTCCTCGTCCTTCTCGACACCTAGTCCCCCCCGATACATCAGTGATGTATTAAATTGCGCACCCACATCACCTAAATCCGCTGCCTTTGTGAAATACCCAAATGCTCTCTCATAGTCCCCGTCACAGAAGTGCTTCCTACCCGCTTCTCTTAGTGCAAACGGATCGTTCGCTTCACATCTTTTCTTCTTTTGCCGGTCGGATTCCTCTTTAGATTCTGTATACAGATGCCGGCAGAATGGACAGCTTGGATTGAGCTTTTCTTTGTATTCACGTATCCTATTTGCATACATACAGCCATGACAGACTATTTTACTGCAGCAGAAATATGATACGGATTTTCTCGGGTCAAGTGGTAGTGGCAAACAGCAGATCGGTCAGTCACCAAAATAGCTGCTTTCAGGCTGCCTAAATAAAAGCTCGTCACGTAATTCAGCTGCCCTCTCTTTGCTCATTGCTTCATGATTTGGCCGATGATCTTCTTGACATTTATCACTGCAATATCTAACGAGATCGCAGGCATCACAATTCTTCAGTTCGATGTCGTCAACTTCTGCGATGCCGCAGGAAGCACAACACATATGAGCTGCATCTGTCTCAATATTATTTGCGCTGCTCATCTTGCCCCGTATTACCTAAAAGATGTTAAAAATAGAAGACAATTGTATGATTGAGAGGAGACCAAGAGAGGAGAGCACAACAATAAAGTGTAAACAAATAATAATGAAAAAGACATCAATTTTGCTGCTCCTGACAGTCAGCCAGCTAGCCACCCCCACCAGCCACTGACATCGAACATGGCGGAAGAAGCTACTCCCTGCTAATGTATTCATACCTCCCTTTGAATAATGCAAGAAGAATCAGTGATCACCCATTTATCTTACAAAGTAAGCGTGCTGGATGGTGGTGATTGTGGGGGTTCGAAGTTCGAAGCAGAGAGAAAAGGGGGAAGCGCTCTTTAGTCGCACTGCCTCACCCTTCTCACTCGTTGAGCGGATGCCGACGTAAGATCTTGAACCTCCGCATTTACCTCATGACCTCGGATACTTATGGCAATGGGCAGCTTCTTAATCGCCCAAGAAAATCCATGATAACCGCTGCTTTTATGCAGATATTTCATCCGAGTAACTTAGTATATATAAGAGAGGAGAACAGTATCATTTTATAGGCTATTTTGTGGTTGTTGTTTCTCCTCATCTGGAAGTAACAGTAAGAGCTATCTAATAATGCCGTCGAGGGAGAAGTCCAGCGAGACGCAACGTCTGGAGACCGAAATGTTTACTCACAAAGATTGCATGCATTGATTAATTCTATCGTCGTGTAATGAGAAGAAGAGTGTTGCCTAGAATCTATCCACACAATTCACAGCCTGACCATTGCCTGTAGCGTGGTTGGAGGGGGTGATAGCTTGGAAGAAGAGACTACTCGCTGCTGCAGTTGCTTGAATTAAATCATCAATGATGGATAATGATGTACGATTGAGTCACAAACAAGCGCACGCGCAAAAGCACATGCCTTTCGATGACGAACTGAAACAGCACGAAGGCTTGAAGTAATGATATTTTGTTGTGGATGATGCCAAGATATGATGCAGCTTTCACTTCTCCGTGAGTTGAGAAACACTTGCAAATGAAAAAATATTATCAAATGACTACGATAAAACAAATTGCATCCATGAAACCCGCGCATCCATTGCGTCAGTCAACTGTTCGACGATTCCACCCACCCCCACGCCCCTCAAAATGTACGTGGTACGCTAACTTCATGCCAAAAGCTTCTCGGCTTCCTCCCTCTGTGGACTCTTTGTTGCATCAACAGCAGCCTGGTGTCCACGGAGAGCCGAAGCAAAGTCTTCTTTGCTGACATATCCACACTTATACATCCCCTTCAGTCTTTGTACCGAATCATCATGGCCGAGCTTAGCAGCGATGATGAGATGTTTCGCTGCTCTCCTGAATCTAGCTTTTGCCCCCTCAATGCATCCAAGAGCGTGTCTAGCAGTGGGATTACCACCAATCGCAGCCTCTTCCGCATAGTACAATTCCATTTTCTCGTCCTTCTCGACACCTAGTCCCTCCCGATACATAAGTGATAGATTAAATTGCGCAACCGCCTCACCAAAATCCGCTGCCTTTGTGAAATACTCAAATGCTCTATCATAGTCCCCGTCAACAAAATGCGTCCGACCCTCTTCTCTTAGTGCAAACGGATCGTTCGCTTCACATCTTTTCTTGTTTCGCCGTTTCATTTCCTCATCAGTTCTTGATCCAGGCTGCCGACAGAATGGGCATCTATGTTTCAGATTATTGCCCCTCTCATGCAACATATTGGCAGTCGTACAGCCATTACAAACTAATTTACTGCAGCAGAAGTATTTCACATATTTATTTGCGTCAAGCGATAGTGGCAAACAGCAGATCGGGCAGTCACCGAAATAGCTGCTTTCAGGCTGCCTAAATAAAAGCTCGTCACGTAATTCAGCCGCCCTCTTTCTACACATTGCTTCATGTTCTGGCCGATGATCCAGCTGGCATTTATCACTGCAATATCTAACGAGATCGCAATCGGCGCATTCCATCAATTTGATATCATCAACTTCTGCGATACCGCAAGAAGCGCAACACACCGTCTCTGCTTCAATATTACCTGTGCTCATAATGAAATTATTATAATTATTGACTCCACCGCCGGGAACGACAGCGCCACTGAGATGCCAGTGTATTTATTGCAAGCTAAAGTGGCAAGGCCAAGAACTCCGAAGGCAGGCTTTTCTTTCGACTTTCGACTTTCGTTCGCTCGGTCGGTATTGTAGGTAAGAGAGTAATTGTACGTAAGCATCCGGTACCACCACTTTGGAAACATCAACAAGTCAACGAGCACAATGACGGCCAACTCATCTGCTAAACCGGCATGGTATGAACGAGAGAGCCCTAAATGTGCTAGAGGTAGATGATACTACACGTAGAAAGGAGCATGCACGCCAAGCTGAAAGATGAGCAGCAAGCTCAATGCAGGCATCTGATTCTCTAAGGCCGACCCCATTGCCAGCGAGAGGCTGGCGAATGGGGTCGGCGGTGGATTCGTTCTATTTCTACTGTTCAAGACCTCTGCTCTAGCATTGCTTAGTCATCATAATTGTATTGCTCAACGATGGAAGTCGTCTGTGGCTGGCTTGCCTTCGTCTAGCTTCGTCTATCTGTCGAATGAAATCGAAGTTGAAAGTGGCGATCGAATCGATTGAAACAATTCGTAACATTATGAAGTAAACTAACGTAACCGTAACATCAAGTAACAATGACGTATTTAACATTCGTAACAAAATCCGGGGGTTATTAATAAGGGCCGTCCCGCAATTTTCAAATACACCTCGACGTTCGCTAGTTTAAAGTTCTTGATTTTTCGGCGCTTCTGGGTCCCTCCCCATTCGCGCAGGCTCTTTGACGCCGTCGGACCGATTCTTAGAGGGGGGTAAGGCGATTCTAACAAGAGAGGAGAACAATATTTGATAGGCGCGTACAATGCCGTCGAGGAAGAAAGCTAAAGGCAAGGCGCGGAGAGCGGCCAAAGAAGCCAAAAGGGAGGAAGAGAGCCAGGCAATGGTGGCGGCGGCCAACCAGCGGCAAAAATCATCGCTCGAAGCGCAGATGCAGCGGCTGGAGATCAACGTCTTTACTCCCAAAGAATGCAATCATGGATTGCTTCCTTCTTCATCTATTGAGAAGAAGAGATGTTTCGAATTTATCCGTACATTCATTGCCGCATATACTACTTCTGGAGACAACATGTTTGAATCTTTCACTGCAGCGCACGAAGCAGTGAAAGAGGAATATTACGATGTGTATTCATCTTCATCCAAGCTGGAGACAGTTATTTCAATCCTTTTGGCCATTGGGACGCAGCTGGTTCTCGATGGTGACAATGATACTGCTTGCCTCTACGCTTCTTTGGCTTGTTACTTCGAGGAGTGGATTTCAGAGAAAGTGCTCAAAAGTAAAGCTTTCTTTAGCTGGGTTAAGGTATGCGAATTGGATGTAGCTGATGACCACACACTTCTTCAATGCTTGAGGAGGCGCATCCCATGTGGCTGTCTGAACAAGAAATACGAGCAAGTGAAGCCAGTGAAGAAGATGGGATGTTGCTTCAACCCGAGCTGCAGCCTGCCTGAAGGGATGGTAGAGCGCAGCAAGATGTTCTATTGTACTAGATGCTGCAATGCAAATTACTGCTCAATTGAATGTCAAAAGGCGGACTGGAAAAGGCATCGGGTTGACTGTGACATAATTGTGGGTAGGAAGGCTGAGTTCGATTCTGCAAAACGCCAAGGCCAAGGCAAGAGAGATTTCCATACAAAAGGCTCAAATGAATCAAACATTGAACTGTGAATTGAACAAGCTATTTAGTTTAGCCAGGCGGAGGACGTGTGGACGTGAGTGAAACTATAGTCGTTGACAATCACAAGCAGATACAAGAAGTAATTGGCGTCTAAATCCTCCCCATTCATTATTACTTTACATCTCTTGAAACAAGCTGCTCAACCTTTTCACCACATCCCCATTCTTGGTAGCATGCCTTTGAGCATTCAATATGATGAATCCCCCAATAATCATCTCCCTGGGCTTCGAAGTATGCACTTGCCAACTCGTGTGCTAAAGCTCTATCTTGGATGAAGCCATTTCTACTTGATGTAGCGATTGCGTCATTGAAGCTCTTTTTGGCATTCTTGTTATTTCCATGTAACACAGCAAGCTCCGCTTCTAGGATGTATAGATAATGAACGACATCCACATTGCCATTCTTCGCCCAACCTTGAATGAGCTGCAATGTTTTACGTGCGTAACTCTTCATTTGTCTCTTCTTCCAACCAGATGCCGATTGTGCTGCTTTGGGATAGGTCAGCGCTTCCAAGAAAGTGCAGCGCACTGAACCAAATAGGGAAGACAAGAACAGTCGCATATTGCCCGCCTTTTGAACTAACTCAAGAGCCTGTCTCCATTCTTGACAGAAGACAAATACCTCAAGCTTCATCGAGTTTACAAGTGCAGACAGAGTGAAGTCGCCGGTTGATGATGCAGTTGACAGCATAGATAGAGTCCATTATCTCATCACCAGCACTACCGTCTGCGTCGATACCACGAAGCTTCTTCACTGTCGTTAGAAGAATGATGACTTGCAACTTGACGTCGTCTTGTTTTAGCTGTGTCAACACTCGGATAGTCGCTTCGAGTTCTTTCTGAACGCTATCCAGGCCCCTACCTACAAAGTATAGGATATAGCTACGCCCGCTAAGACACCAACAAGCTTTGTCAGTATTATCTCCAATCTCAAGACCTGCCTGATATCCCTTCAGTAACGGTACAACAGTGTCCTGGAGCGGTGATACCCAGTGATAGCAGAAGCACTGTGTAATGAACACCGTGTAAGTAGCGCCACTCTGCATACCGGGCCTTTCGAGGATCAGGTATGCTGCCTTGGCCATCTCACAACTGGTTTACCAAAAGGTCCACAGAGCAACAGACCTAGTCCAGCAAAACCAGGCGACGATGAAGGATTCAAGCCATGTTTCAGAGAAGTTGAGACCAACTGGAAAATGATCAGTGGAAGCATTGTTGGTTCAACGTGAAAAATGGATGAGGCAAGATGCTCTTCATTCTTTGCCACATTTCGTATCTTTGATCGCCGAGCTCGGGCAAGTCAGCAATATCTTCCGCTTTGTTCTTCAATAATTTCTTCACTTTCAGAAATTCTCTGCCGCTGCTGGCTTCTTCTGTGGAGCTGGTAAGCCAAGCTGACGATTAAAATCAAGAGCTACATCAATTGACTCGTTAAACTTCCCGATGTTGTGCAATGAATTCACCTTGATTTCTGATACTCTGTACTTCTCCTTCGTATCGATATCTTTGCTCAGGACCTCATCAATAAGCTCAGTCATTGAGTCAAAATCGCCAGTTACGAAACATGCGTTCGCTCCGTGGCTGCATAAATCCAGCATGGCGTTTTTCGGAAGTGATTTGTGTTGTTGTACAATTCAGTAGGCCCACCACCTCAAAGAGGCTAGCTTCAAGTTCTTCAGGAGGAAGACTTTGCAACAAAATACTTTCAATTTTTCCTCGAAACGAGTCCCTTTGTTCTGGACATATGAGTTCAAATGCTGCCGATTGGATCTGATCGTGCATGAAACGGCACTCTTCGTCATCCACCTCACACAGACCCTCTCCCTCGAATTCTTCAATTGAACTAGCATATGAAGAATCACTGCCGTCTCGCTCTGGAATGGAATTAGCCAGGTCTGAAGAGAGAATAGAGGCGGAGGAGCTTCCCATTGTTGCAGCAGTACTTGAAACTGATCTCATCGAATCCCTCATCTCTACCCGCGAGATATTTTTCATTACCTCCATTACAGCTGATAACCGGAAAGTAGCACCAAGGCAAGATGCTACCATGAGCATTCTCTGCGTTTCCTCCTGCAAGCGATTCATCTTGTTGACAAGGACAGATGCCACATTCTCGGTGACAATCTTTGAGTTGACTGCATCATCGTCCCAAGTCCACTTCATCACACCAAAGTTGTATTGCAATAGCTTTTCATCATACAAAGATCGTAGAAACATCAACATAAAGAAGGGATTGCCTTCTGTCTTTCTGTGAGTTGTTTCTGCCAATGATTTGACTTTGCTGTCATCATCGTCCATTGCCAAGGCCTCAGCAACAAGAGGTATGGCATAGTCTACACTAAGATTGCCAATTTTTATCTGAGTAGTTGACACATTCATTCACATTCATTTGTTCCAACTCTCGAATATGGAATGCAAGGGGGTGATGACTATAATGTCATAGAAGGGGAAAGAGTTATCAAGATTGAGAAGCTGATAAATACTAATAGTGATAGAATGTGCATGCGAATATTAGACACAAATAACATAAATCATCACTCACTCTGGTACTTCATCCTCTCGGTAAGCGCCAACAATCAAAAGACTTGGGATCTCTCCATCCAAAACGACACTCTTCAGTAAATCTATAGTTGCTGTATCACTCCACTGTAAATCACTGTAAATCATCAATGAATAAGACCACTCCTTTTAAGGATGAGCAAATAATTTTGTTGTGGATGATGCCAGGATACAGCTTTCAATCTCTCCGTGAGTTGAGAAAAACACTTGCAAAAAAATAGTGGCAGCATACAATAATAAAAACCCAATACATGAAATCCGCGCATTCATGGCGTCGCTCAATTGCTCAATGATCCCCCACCCCAAGCCCTGTTTGCAAGCCGAGCCTTTGTTGACTCTTTGTTGCATCAACAGCAGCCTGGTGTCCGCGGAGAGCCGAGGCAAAGTCTTCTTTCCTCACATATCCGAACTTGAAACCCTCCTTTAGTCTTTCTATCGACTCATCATCACCGAGTTTAGCAGCGATGATCCAATGTTTCACTGCTCTGTTAAGTCTACCATTTTCACACTCGTTACATCCAAGCATGTGTCTAGCATCGGGATGACCACCAATTGCAGCCTCTTCAAAATGGTATGTTTCCTTGCTCTTGTCTTTCTCAACACCTTCTCCCCCCTCCCGATACAGAAGTGATAGACCATAATGAGCTTCCATGTCACCCAATTCAGCTGCCTTTGCCAGATACTCAAATGCTCTCTCATAGTCCCCGTCGATTAAGTTAGTCCGACCCTCTTCTCTTAGTGCAAACGGATCATTCGCTTCACATCTTTTCTTTTTTAGTCGGTGATCTTCCTCTTTGGATTTTGCATACGGCTGCCGACAGAATGGGCATTCGAGAGCCGATCTTTCAACCACTTGGCGGTTCATGTTTGCATACGTACAGCCATTACATATTTCTTTGCTGCAGCAGAAGTATTTCACATATTTATTTGTGCCAAGTTGTAGCGGCAAAAAACAGATCGGGCAGTCGCCAAGATGGCTATTTTCAGGTTGCCTAAATAAAAGCTCGTCACGTAATTCAGCCGCCCTTTCTTTGCAAATTGCTTCATGATTTGGCCGATGATCTTGCTGACATTTATCGCTGCAATATCGAACAAGATCGCAGGCATCACAATTCTTCAATTTGATGTCATCGACTTCTGCGATACCGCAGGAGGCGAAACACCTCACGACGTCGGCAACTTCTTTTGCCTCAAGATTATCATCTGCGCTTTTCATCATCTTATCAGTTAGTGCACAATTATCACAATTCTTCAATAGCATGCCATCAACTTCTCATATCGCAGCATAGCAAGCCAATGTGGCAAAAATTGTCTGCCGCATCAATAGCTTGCAGATCTAGCGGGGGGAGGGGGTGAGCCCCGATGAAAAGGACACTAGAGTCGTAATTTGGATAGAAGAGTGTAATGATTGGGAAAGGGAAGCAGAGTTATGCTCACTCTGAAAGATACGGGGGCGCACCGCCCGCCCATTCAGCCGCCCTCCTCGAAGAAGTGATATCCTGAAGTACAAAATGCCTACTGACCATGAGCGAGAGAGGGACAATAATAGCAGGCAATCAGCAATGACGGTAGAGAGGTAAAAAGATGAGGCTTGGAGAAGAGAAAGAGACGACTACTCGCTGCAGTTGATTCTCTCATCAATGATGGGAAATATAGCCATACAAAAAACAACTGAAGATACGGTTGGAATGGGCGAACGAATATACTGAAAGATACCTCGACAGCACAGATGCCCGAAGTCATGATATGTAGTGGATTATGCCAGGATAATGATATTAGAGCTTTCACTTTCTCCGTGAGTTGAGAAAAACACTTGCAAAGAAAGAATGTTGGCAGCATACAATAATATAAACTCAATACCCTATCAAATAACTCTAACCAAATACATCCATGAAATCTGCGCATTCATTGCGTCGAACAATTGCTCGGTGATTCCCCCCCCCCAAGACCTTCTAACTTGGTGGGACAAGCTTCTCGGCTAACTCCCTTTGTGTACTCTTTGTTGCATCAACAGCAGCTTGGTGTCCACGGAGAGCCGTGGCAAAGTCTTCTTTCCTCACATATCCGAACTTGAAACCCTCCTTTAGTCTTTCTATCGAATCATCATCACCGAGCTTAGCAGCGATGATCCAATGTTTAACTGCTCTGTCAAGTCTACCATTTTCACCCTCATTACATCCAAGCATGTGTCTAGCATCGGAATGACCACCAATTGCAGCCTCTTCAAGATGGTATGCTTCCTTTCCCTTGTCCTTCTCAACCCCTTGTCCCCCTCGATACATTAGTGATAGATAACAGTGAGCATCCATGTCACCCAATTCAGCTGCCTTCGTCCAATACTCAAATGCTCTCTCATAATCCCCGTCAACAAAATGCGTCCGACCCTCTTCTCTTAGTGCAAACGGATCATTCGCTTCACATCTTTTCTTGTTTCGATCCTCGTCAGATTTTGAATACGGCTGCCGACAGAATGGGCACCCATGAGTCGATTCATCTTCTGATTCAAGTTGGCGCAGCATATTGGCAGTCGTACAGCCATTACATATTACTTTGCTGCAGCAGAAATATTTCACATATTTATTTGAGTCAACAGATAACGGCAAGCAACAGATGGGACAGTCGCCAAGATAGCTGCTTTCAGGTTGCCTAAATAAAAGCTCGTCACGTAATTCTGCCGCTCTCTCTTTGCAAATTGCTTCATGATTTGGCCGATGATCTTCTTGACATCCATTACTGCAATATCGAACGAGATCGCAATCATCACAATTCTTCAATTTGATGTCATCGACTTCTGCGATGCCGCAGGAAGCACAGCACTTCACGACGTCGGCAACTTTTGCCTCAAGATTATCTGTGCTTTTCATCTTATCAGTGAGTGCACAATTATCACAATTCTTCAATAGCATGCCATCAACTTCTGCGATACCGCAGCAAGTGTTGTGGCGAAATCTGCCGCATTAGGCAAGATTAGGGATTAGCAAGGGTGGCGGGAAAAAAGATCTAGCGGGGGAGGGGGCTAACCCCGAGGGATAGAAGGACACTAGAAACGTAATTTGGATAGAAGAGGATAATGATTGGGAAAAGGAAGCAGAGTTATGCTCACCTGAAAGATACGGGGGCGCATCGCCCACCCATTCAGCCGCCCTCCTCGAAGTCGAAGATGAAGAACGAAGCGAAGAAAGTGACTCCAACACCAACATCCAAGAAGTAGGAATGATCTACTGACCATGAGCGAGAGGGATAATAGCAGACAATCAGCATATGCATCGGTGGTGTTGTCGAATGAATTACTGGCATGTTGCTTATCTGACTCGATTTCAGAAGAAGGCATACGGGAAATAATTGAACATCACGAGTTAGCACATAATCATCGTGATGATATGGCTTGCTGCAATGAAGACGTCACAGAGGGAATAATTCGGTGTCTTCTCGAACATTTTCCTGATGCTATCAGTGATGCTGATGATAATGGGCACCTACCACTACACGCTGCATGCGGCCTCAACAAGAACGTCAGAATCGGAATTATTCAACTTCTCATCGATGCAGCTCCCGATTCTGTTCGTCATGAAGACAATAATGGTTGATGGCTCTACATCATTTATGCGGTCATAGGAAAGTGGATGAAACAATAGCATCGGCAATTTTGAAGCTGCTTCTCGAGAATCATCCTGATGCAATTCGACATGCAAATAATGAAGGCCGTCTTCCAATTCACATCGCTTCCATGATGTCAAGATCATCTGAGTTTTGCCGTGTGTTGATCGAAGCGTATCCAGGATCTGAGCGAATAAGTGATGAGGAGGACACGCTGCCAATTCATTTTGCATGCATGTATAATACTGCTGCCACAGTTGAGTATTTGTACGGACTTTACCCAGATGCAATCAATCACGTGACAATAGAAGGAATGTATCCAGTTCACTTGGCAATTTCCGGTTTGAGCCAAAGAGCTGATCCGGGAGCTGCTGTGGATATTGTAAAATTCCTCCTAGAATGCGATCCCAATGTGATATTGCAGAAAATTCACGGAGTAGCGCCTCCACTTTTCTGGGCCTATGTTCTGGACAATAATGACAACTATGATGATACAAACATAGGAACCGCGATTGAAGTGATGGAGGTAATGTTTGATGCACACCCTGAAGCGATTGAAAACGGTGCATTTGCGTCCACTATTCTTGAACGTCATCAACAAGTACAAGAATTCATTATTAACCAGCTAGTCTATTCCCATCAATACAGAGATCATCGTCTGATGACAAGAACTGATGACAATGGACAACTCCCACTGCACAGAGCGCTTCAAAACAATGTCAGGCTCGGCTCAATCAAACTGTTAGTGAAAGGAAATCCCCCCGCTGTACAATCACCTGATAGTAGCGGCTCTCTACCGTTGCACGTTGCCTGTGCACATCACGATTCTGCTAGCGTTGTGCGGTACTTGATTGGACTTGATACAACGACCCTCGACGCTGTGGATCATGACAATAACACTGCCCTCCATTATGCATGCCGCGGTGCAAAGTACGAGACGATAACGCTGCTGCTAGAAGAGTATGACACCGTATCAGTATCGAAACGGAATGCCCAGAAGAAGCTCCCGGTTGAACTTCTTTGGGAAAGCAATAGTGTGGAAGATAGAGAAAGTGTCGAATACACGGAGAGCGTCTTCAGGCTTTTGAAGGCTTACCCTGAGATGATGAGATGAACTGCATGTGATAATGAAATAGCAAGCTAAAGATAGATGTTCAACTAAGAAACCACCTACATCAACTTCCTATCCTGCTAATATTACAAGCTTGGCGTCACTTCATGTTAAAGGATGCACACAACACGTGCGAAGCAGTGCTTTGCTCACTCTCAGTCTTTACATCGCTGCCTTCCTGATTATCTGCATTCTCTTGCGGGGCAGTTCAAGAGCTGCTGTAACCTGGCCGCTTGTCCTTGCTCAACTGGAATATCATCTTCGGGGGATCATAAATGAGGAGAGGACGACATGGTTGTTGCTGATAATATTTCTCTGCTTTTGCTGGAAAAGAATACATATGTAAGGTCGACTGCGGCTGATCATCATTCGCTTGCTAAAATGAGTTGCTCTGGATCTTGAAACGACACTCGAGTAACGAACGGCTTTAAGCAAGTTCAGTGCAACAAAGAACAGAAGATGATGTCGATCCATTAGAACAATCTCTACAACGATGAGCGGCGACAGTGGCAATAATAGCTGGCAATCAGCTGAGTCCCTGTCGAATGAATTACTGGCATGTTGCGTATCTGACACGATTTCAGAGGAAGGCATACGTGATATAATTGCACGTCACGAGTTAGCACATAATAATCGTGATGTGAGCGATTATGAATTCTTCCTTGCTGCATGTTGCAATGAAGAAGTTACAGAGAAAATAATTAGATGTCTTCTCGAATATTTCCCTGTCTCTATCAGTGATGCTGATGATAATGGGCACCTTCCGCTACACGCTGCATGCCACAACAACAATGTAACAATCGGAATTATTCAGCTCCTCATCGATGCAGCTCCCGATTCTGTTCGTCATGAAGACAATAACGGTTTGATGGCTCTCCATCATTTATGCAGGAACATAGACCTGGATGAAACAACATCATCGGCAATTTTGAAGCTGCTTATCGAGAAGAACCCTGGAGCGGTCCGGTACGCGAATAATGACGGCTATCTTCCAATTCACCTCGCTTGCATGATGTCAAGATCACCTGAATTCTGCCGTGTGTTAATCGAAGCGTTTCCAGGATCTGAGAGAATAGGTAATGACATGGGAAGGTTAGGTTCTATGCTGCCTCTCCATTGTGCTTGTATGAATAATACTGCTGTCACAGTTAAATATTTGTACAAACTCTACCCAGATGCCATCAATCATGCAACATCTGGGTTTTATCCGATTCACCTCGCAATTACCAGCCTAGATATCAGATTGAACAAATCGGGCGCTGCAGGTGTTGCGCAATTTCTATTGGGCTGCGATCCCAATGTAAAATTTCAGGAGGTCATAGGAGAGTCCCTGCTTCATTTTGCTTGTGGATGCAAGTATGATGATTCTTGCATAAAAGCTGCTCTCGGGATCATCGAGGCAATTTATGAGGCAAACCCTGAATTCATTCGCAAGGAAGACAGAGAAGGCCAGCTGCCTCTTCACACAGTTTGTATGAATCCTAGTCAGGATGAAACAGCTGCAATTGCAATTGTGAGGCTACTTCTCGAAAAGTATCCAGAATCAATCCGTCACGCTGACAATAAAGGCAATCTTCCAATTCACATCGCTTCCATCAAGTCAAAGTCACGAGAGTTTTGCCGTGTATTAATCGAAGCGTATCCTGGGTCTGAGCGTATGACCAATGAGGGGGGTAAGCTCCCAATCCATGCTGCATGTATCAACAACACTGTCGCCACAGTAGAATATTTGTACAAACTTAACCCAGATGCAATCAATCATGCATCAGCAGATGGGTATTTTCCTATTCACGATGCAATCAGAAGTGTGATTCATAGCGCTTTAGCCAATCATAGAGCGAAAACAGATATTGTGAAATTCTTGTTAGGTTGCGATCCCAAAGTGAAGTTGCAAAAGGTTCGAGGAATAGTGCCGCCACTTGCCTGCGCATGTTTTCAGGACTATAATGATAAAAGCATCGAGGCTGCCATTGAAGTCATCGAGCTGATCTATGATGCGCACCCTGAAGCGATTGGAATCGATGGAATTGTGCGCTCCATTCGTCATCAACAAGTACAAGAATTCATCACAAGTCAGCTCGTCTATTCTCGTCAAGCCAGAGATCACCGTCTAATGACAACACCTGATGACAATGGACAACTTCCACTGCACACAGCGCTTCAAAGCAATGTCAGGCTTGGCTCAATCAGGTTACTAGTGAAGGGAAATCCCAACGCATTACAAACTCCTGACAATAGCGGCTCTCTACCATTGCACATTGCCTGTGCACATCACGATTCTGCTAGCGTTGTGCAGTTTTTGATTGGACTTGATGCAACGACTCTCGACGCTGTGGATCATGACAATAACACTGCCCTCCATTATGCATGCCGCGGTGCAAAGTACGAGACGATAGCGATGCTGCTGGATCAGTATGATGCTGCATCAGTATCGAAGCGGAATGCTCAGAAGAAGCTTCCGATTGATATTCTGTGGGAAAGCAATGAGGTGGAAGATAGAGAAAGTGTCAAATACACGGAGAGCGTGTTTCGGCTTTTGAAGGCTTACCCTGAGATGATGATGAACTGCATGTGATCATGATTTAGCAAGCTAAAGATAGATGTTCAACTAAGAAACCATCCTACTGCTGGCAAGACCTACTGACATCAACTTCCTATCCTGCTAATATTACAAGCTTGGCGTCACTTCATGTTAAAAGACGCACACAACACGTGCGAAGCAGTGCTTTGCTCACTCTCAGTCTTAAATCGCTGCCACCTTCCTGATTATCTGCAATCTCTTGCGGGGCGGTTCAATAGCTGCTGTAACCTGGCCGCTTGTCCTTGCTCAGCTGGAATATCATCACCGGGGGATCATAAATGAGGAGAGGACGACATGGTTGTTGCTGATAATATTTTTCTGCTTTTGCTGGAAAAGAATATGTAAGGTCGACTGCGGCTGCTGAGAGTCATCATTGGCTTGCTCTAAAGTGAGTATGCTCTTGGATCTTGAGACAAAATTTTAGAATAGCTGTCCAGAGGGTCAAGACATTTTGGGAGGCTGAGGTACTTGAGTAAAGCTAGAGTCGTTGACGGTCACAAGCAGATACAAGAACAAGAAGTAACA
This sequence comes from Skeletonema marinoi, assembly GCA_030544225.1. Classification (NCBI taxonomy): domain Eukaryota; phylum Bacillariophyta; class Thalassiosirophyceae; order Thalassiosirales; family Thalassiosiraceae; genus Skeletonema; species Skeletonema marinoi. The sequence goes on along the minus strand of CM060485.1, from coordinate 5,729,706 downwards.
TAATGATAAATGATAGACTTTCCGTGTCCTGCTGCATGGTATAATCCCATTTTCAGTCCAATTAGAGAAAAGGAACGATGTTTCTCGACCGACACTCTCGGCCAGAACGTCGGGTGGCTCCACATCCGGTATGTCTACATGTAGCTATTATTACCTCATAGCATGGCGTTGTTCATCTTTGTCTTTCAGTAGCTTCTAAATTATTGCTATTGCTTCTTCTTCGTGTCTGTGGTCTCCTTATTATCTTTGACCTTTGGAGCTTTCGAACTTAGGGCCTTGTCCTTCAATGCCACCCTGGAATCACCTCCTAAATTTCTCCGAGCTACAGCACGAATACAAATGCCCAAGAACACTTTGAACACGACCAACGCCCCCATGCATTTTAGTAGCCCAATGTAGAACTTCCATTTACTTCCGTCTGCCATCAAATCTACCAAAGCTGAGAACGGATGATCCACATCTCCATTACCCTTGAATGCAATTGCAAATCGTACAGCTTCGTGTAGGTAACGAGCTGTGACACAAACCAGTGGAATTTGAGCTAACCCCAACCTTTTCACGGCAGCATGAGTATAGTCTAGACTCAACCCCTCATGACCGATTCCCGTCACGTCTCCAGAGAGCACAAGAGCATAGTCAAAGTACGCTGTGCTCTTGATGAAATTGAACTTGGTGATGAAAGAGTGCTTGATCCAATCACTAATTAGTTCAGCTGCAAAGACGATACCGCACATTAAGCAATAATCATTCACCATTGAACTTGTCATTTCCCCTTGGAAGCGATTAAGGAATAGAATCAAAAGGAGGAATAGTGCAAGTTTGAAGCGTTCGCAAATGTCCGAGGTCGTAATCTTGAATAGATTCTGTTTGTTGTATTTCTTGAATACGGTGGATTTGATCTCGGCGAAGTTCCCACTAATAAGAAGAGTCAAGAGTGCATGGTCGGCCGAGTTTACCGCGACACTGAGGGTTGCAACATGAACAAATAGGAAGAGGCTGTGAATGGTCACATAGACTCCCACGACGATGATGCTCACAAAGAGGCGTGGATGCCGCGGTCTACGTGTCGTGTTCCAATAGAGACTATCCCATGCATCTTGACCAAAGGAACACAGGAGCCTGTCGAAGACTTCCACGATGGCTATTAAGACATATAGCTTGAGCATAGCCTGTCCTCGAATCCAATGGTATAGTTTACCAATCGAAATTGGACACAAGATTTGACTATACACCAACCATATCAGCAAGCTCTGCAAAATCGCATAGAGATGCCTACGATGAAATCCTATCCCATGCACATCCGCTTCGTCGGGGTTTAGTCTCCACTTCTTCTTTTGAATCATCTTGTAAATCGTGCACGCCAAACACACCAATCCCCAAATGAATTTCAAAGGAAGCATTGCCCAGGGGTAGAGGAAGGAGTCAACACAGACGGCCAATGAGAATACCATTAGATATTCGAACTTGGAGGGGATGCGTAGGAATTCCTCCATGTTGGCGTCGATGTCTTCCGTGGCCGATCCGTCATGGTTACGGGAGTCAATGTTGAGAAGATCATTAATGACGTACTGGCTCATTGTTTTGTTCTTTCCGCTCTCCGATTGATTCTGCTGTTGCTGAGATGAGCTTTTGCTCTCTGATTTTTTGTCCTTCTTGCTGGATGAAAGCGATTCATTGTTTGTATCGGTAGGAATGGCAGGTGCAACCGCAGAGACTCCACTACCACTGTCCTTTGACTTATTACTGGACACGCTTTGAGATCGTTCCTTACTCGAAGCTATACTGTTGGCACGGACTTCACGTTTCGTATTCCCACTACTCTTGGGTGTCCTTGTGGTATCTGTTGACATGTTCGATGCACACGAAGTCGATGGGGGCAATGATTTGGAATTGTTGCCGGCGGAAGAAGCAGAGCCGCATGACTCCTTCCTCTTTGTTGGTATATTCACCACAAATACTCCACCCTCCTCCATCTTTTCATCATTCTTGGCATTATTCAAATCTGGCATGATCAGCTGTGGAATGTTGGCAGAAATATCCTTCCCTCCAACACTAGCACTGGTATCGTTATTACCACTCGTATCAACCGTAATCCCCGTTATCGAAGATTTCTCTCCCCCCTCTCCCTCTTTGCTATTCAAAGCTTCAAATGATGGCTTCCATACTGAAGAACTAATCGTTGGCAACTTGAGCTGTTGTAAATTATTATCTCCCCCTTTCCTACTACTTCGTGGAGGTGATACCACTGCATCATTACAGGAATATGCTCGTCCCTTACCGACCTCACGTCGTAGACGCAATGCCTCGAGGTGTGACGGTGTGTACGCCTGACACTCGAGAGATTCCTCTGTCTTGGTAAAATGATGGGGTGGGTTAATCTTGAGTGAAGACGACAATCCGCTACCTCTTCGGGTGGGCAGTACTCGTGAAGGAGGTAATGATGGCGACGACGTACTTTCCTTTCCTTCACCATCCGTGGCGTCTGCACTCTTCTCCGTAACAGTTGTCAATGTTGGCGACGAGTACGATGCTTGCCGATGTAAGACTGGTGAAGATGATGGAGAGTGCAATAGCGGCGTATCTTTATCACCACTTCCTCCCTCCTTCTTTTCATCATCACTATTAGAGACACTCCCCTCTTCACCACCACTACCACTTCTGACACTACTGCTACCACCATTGCTGTCACTACTACTACCATTGCTGCTGCTTCTTCTGCCATCATCACTACCACTACCCCCAGCAACAACATCACCATTCCCATTCCCTCCTCCATCATCATCCTCATCACTAGCAGCAGCAACCGCATCCAACGTAATCAAATTCGGTCCACGAGATTGACCCGGTTCAATATCTAAAAACAACATGCTCATTGTCTTTTTGTTTGGAGCCAATTCTTTGCCCTTCTTTTTATTCCCCTTGGTGTTGCCGGTGATGTTGTTGTAAGGTGTAACTCCCAATTTGACACTCAAACTGTTCATTTGCATATTCCCTCGTTCCTCCTCCTCCCTAACACCATCAAGTGATGATGATTCCATGGTAGAAAGTCTTCGACGATTGTTCAATGACGCATCTGGTGAATCTAACGGTGCATATTGAGTAGTGGATGGATTGTGCCATTGGTGGTTGTTCACTTCTTCCTCTTCTTCGGTAGGTGTGGTTGGTGATGTGGATTCTTCACTGCTCCCACTATTTTCTCGATGATTGAATTGTTGACGTTGTTGATTGAGAAGTATTGTTTGACAGAATTGAGATAATTGTTGAAGAGATTGTTCTAGGTTGGCTATTCTGTGTTCCAATTGCTCCTCTCTAGATGATGATGGCTGCTGTTGTTCTATTTGTTGACTCTCGCCATCGTCAACTTTGCTGTTATCTGCAGTACCAACATCATCACCGTTGCTAGCGTCAGTTTGTATCACCGCTGCCGAAGGATCAAGCTGAGACAGACCATCCGAATTCGATAACGGAGCTTCACCGCCGCTGCCATCATCATTGTGATTACCATTACCATCTGAAGTGATAGTTCCTCCCTGAGGCACCAAATTCAAGTCCCGATGGAGCGAGTTATATGCATCGACATCGAATGATGATAACGAGAGTCCGATATCATGTGATGATGATGAGTTGGATGATGAAGGCTCTGGTAGGATGACATCATCGTGACTGTTGTTGTCATCTTCTTTTGTTGTTGATGTGTGTTGATTGCAGGAGCCATCAGAATCGTCTGCTCGAAGTTGATGGCTCTGTTGTTCATGTGACGATGGTTCAGTCGCATCAAGCGGATTGGCTGGCGCATTCACAACAGCCTCCTCGGAAGAGTCAGCTGCAGCATTAGTGGTCACCATTGTTAGTAAGTATCCGTTGCTTCTTGTGCAGCTAGAGTGAAGTCTTCCAGATGGATGGCAGCGCACTCAAATCAATTTTTGGAAATGAAAAGAAGAGGGAGAGTGATGACGTTGAAGTGGTGCAAATGTCGTAAGGATACCCATCTGAGATGTATCTTGGGAAGTTGAAGTTCGCATCTATGTAAGCAGTGATTGCATGCATGCTGGCCGAAGATCTATTCTTGCATGAGCCAGCAGCAGCAGATGTACTGAAAGTGCAGAATAGATAGATAGAGAGAGACCGAGAGAGAGAGAGAAAGAACTTCCTGAAGAACTGGTAATGAGAAGTTCAAGGGTGCTAACAGTCTTACACATCAACTATGTATCGGCCTGTCGTCTTCGCTGCTGCATTTCTTGAACTTGAGCTTTGCTCCGTGCCTCCAACACACTCCTCCCTTCTGAACATTATTTCTACATCCTTCGCTGCCGCATATTTTGATCTTTGCCCGGTGTCTCATACAAACTCCTCCTTGTCTAGCTTGATTAATGCATTCTTCGCTGCTGCATTTCTTGAACTTAAGCTTTGTTCCGTGCCTCCAACACACTCCTCCCTTCTGAACAAAATTTGTGCATCCTTCGATGCCGCAAGTCTTTCTTGTCGATGTTGCTCCATGCCTTATGCAAACTCCTCCTTTGACTGAGTAATTTTTGCATCCTTCGCTGCTGCATTTTTTTCTCGTCGATATTGCTCCATGCTTTATGCACACTCCTCTGTTATACATGACTTGTACATCCATCACTGCTGCATCGCCTGACCTTGACCTTTGCTCCGTGTCTTATGCACACTCCTCCCTTCTGAGCATATTTTGTGCATCCTTCACTGCTGCAAAGTGACACCTTTTCTCCATGCCTCTTGCACACTCCTCTATTGATGACGATATTTGTGCATCCTTTGCTGCTGCATTTCTTCTTTGCTCCGTGCCTAATAATGCCCGTTCTTCCGTTGACGGAATGATTTTTGTAAATCCTTCTGCAGAGCACTCATATCTGCACTTCATTTTGGTCACCGTTTTCCTAGGCCGATCTTCCTTCAAAGATGACTTTCGTTTTCTTCCTTTCGAAGAGCCTTTGCATTGTAGACCAGTCGACGTTTGTTCGCCCTGGTTGTTAACTTGCGATCTCTTCCGAGTTGAAGTTCTCTTACGAGTAGAAACAGAAGATGTGTTCTTGCTCTTGACAGCTGCGGCCGCTGCTTCCGCCTTCCTCAGCTGACTCTCCCTGTAGATCAACACGCACACATCGTCGTCCTCTGCACTATCGTTTGGGGCTGTCATACTCTTAGCTTGGCTCTGCCGCTGTCGTCGACATGATGTTTAAGAATATCAACATGCGTGATGTTCCCAATTTTCGTGATGGGTTTTGACACTGTGACAGCATGCACTTCACTCACCCACTCAATACATCAAGCTATCTTTTGCCATCAATGTATTCATCTACTTGAATCTATACATCAACAGCTTTTTCACAACGATGAACGAAGAGGAAGACTTGGCTGTGCTGATTTACAAGTCTAGCAAGACGGCGAAAGCCAGGGCGGCTGCTGCGGCAGTTGCTGCCGAGGAAAAGGAAAAGATGAATGCTTCTTCCGAAGCACATCAATCAACTTCATCTCGAAAGAGATCCTCTGATCATCTCAGTGGCAACACATCAGCAAGGGCTGCAAAAAGAAAATCTCTTTCAAAGAGAGAGCGGCGTTCATTCTTTGCAGAGCACGAAGCAGGGACACATGTTCCGATAAAAGTTGCCCGAAAGAAGCACAGATACGAATGTTCTGCTGATGGATGCACAAACAAAGTCCAGAAGGGAGGTGTGTGCAAGAGACATGGAGCAGAGGTCAAGCCAAAAAAATGCAGCAGCGAAGGATGCACAAATATTGTCGTCAGTAGAAGTGTTTGTATAAAGCATGGAGCAAAGGTCAAGCAATGCAGCAGTGAAGGATGCACAAAGAAAGCTCGTAAGGGAGGAGTATGCATGAGGCATGGATCAAAGGCGAAACTATGTAGCAGTGAAGGATGCACAAATAAAGCCAAAAATGGAGGAGTGTGCATGAGGCATGGGGCAAAGCTCAAGAAATGCAGCAGCGAAGGATGTACAAATAATATTCAGAAGGGAGGCGTGTGTAAAAAGCATGGAGCAAAGGTCAAGCAATGCAGCAGGAAAGGGTGTGCAAATTATGCTAGAAAGGACGGAGTGTGCATTAGGCATGGAGCAAAGGTCAAGCGGTGCAGCAGTGAAGGATGTACAAATAATGCTCACAAGGGAGGAGTGTGTAAAAAGCATGGAGCAAAGGTCAAGCGGTGCAGCAGTGAAGGATGTACAAATAATATTCAGAAGGGAGGAGTATGCTTCAAGCATGGAGCAAAGGTCAAGCGGTGCAGCAGTGAAGGATGCACCAACCAAGCTCGTAGTGGAGGCGTGTGCATGAGACATGGAGCAAATCGCACTCTTCACGACGGTTCCACTGCCTTCGGATCGTCATTCGAGAAGACTACCGCAACTACAACCATTCCCAATCAGAGTGAGCTCCGTGCTTTACACGAAACAAGTAATGACATTCCTGGAGAGATAGTTATCTGTCAAGAAATCGTAGAAGTGTAGTGCTCAGGAACAACTTGTTGTCATCTGCGAATGATCTGCCAATGCATTCGCAGGTTGCACAATAAAGTGAAGTTCTAACAATGCAGCAGTACTAATTTATTCATCTTGCATATCCGACGATGTAATCTTTAATGATAAGTATTGCAATAGCACCGAGAGACGAGGCAGAAAACTCTTGAATTCCCGTCTCTCTTGTGGTAAGGATTTAGCTACATAGTTGAAAGGTAAATACGTACCAGTAGTAATGATGTCTTAGTTTTGTAAGCGTCATTTTAACATTTTGGTCGAGGGAGTTGGTGGTGGGACGCACTTGAAGGAGGGAGTAACAAGAAAACGGAGGTTGAGTGAAGCTACAGCAATGGAATGACGACACTGTGGCAGCCAGCAGCCAGGCATCAGTGCGTGATGAGTTTGTAAGGATACCCATCTGAAATGGTTTGGTTGATTGAGCGAAGAGATTTGATTGAGCCGAGATTGTTGACTGAATGACTTCCTAAGCTTACTAATCATTAATAACTACTGAATTGGTGGAGAATGAGATTACGACCATTGCTTGCTGTAAAAGTCGTTCTTTGAGAGGCCCTTGGCCGTAGCACCATATATTGTTGCGTACTACTATATACGACTATTCATTCAGGTCATGTTGTATTTTGGCAATTTCGACCGTGGATGCGAAATTCCCATCTGTCGGCTCGATTTTGAGGCTGACAATACGCATAATCGATAGAGCAACAGCAAGCTCAATGTGCAGGTCTTGTTAGAATCGCCTTACCCCCCTCTAAGAATCGGTCCGACGGCGTCAAAGAGCCTGCGCGAATGGGGAGGGACCCAGAAGCGCCGAAAAATCAAGAACTTTAAACTAGCGAACGTCGAGGTGTATTTGAAAATTGCGGGACGGCCCTTATTAATAACCTCGTTTTCGTTACGAGTGTTACGTCATTGTTACTTGATGTTACGTTAGTTTACTTATTTGTTACGAATTGTTTCAATCGATTCGATCGCCACTTCGACTTCGATTTCATTCGACGATTGGCAAGCCAGCCACAGACGACTTCCATCGTTGAGCAATACTATTATGATGACTAAGCAATGCTAGAGCAGAGGTCTTGAACAGTAGTAATAGAACGAATCCACCGCCGACCCCATTCGCCAGCCTCTCGCTGGCAATGGGGTCGGCCTTAGAGAATCAGATGCCTGCATTGAGCTTGCTCTGCTCATCTTTCAGCTTGGCGTGCATGCGCCTTTCAACGTGTAGTATCATCTACCTCTAGCACATTTAGGGCTCTCTCGTCCATGGTGCAGGCATCTGATCCTCTGTGGTAAGTCTAAAAGGCCGGCTGACCCGTACAGCAGACGAATGGCGGGAGCGGATATCGTACAACAAAAACTGCTTCTCAGCTTCTTCAAAAATTTGAACAAGGCACGCTGTAGTCCTCGGTTATAGAATCCGATCGAGGGCGCAAAAAATAAAAATCGTGTAGAAAAAGGTTTTATTTTGGTTTTGGCGGGCTTAATTTCGGATCTCTATAACCTCTGAGAGCTGGAGCAACCATTTTGTCCCTTTTGAGCAGAAGTAGATTCTCAGCGATTCTCCTTGCCTCCAGTGCAACTGCAACGCTATACACACAAAATCAGCAAATAACATCTGGGAATTCACCACTCAAACACTCTATGGTGTCCTCGGAAAGGGCCTGGAGCCTGGACGCGTTGTATCGAAGGAACACCGTTTTGGCAGTAGACGGAGCTGAATGGAGGCATCATTCCAGCGCTTCGTACCAATCGTTTCCAATCTTGTGAGTCGTTCGATTCTGCCCTCACGTCGAGAGAAGGTCGGACGAATCGAATCAAACGAACGGAGAGGCACATGACGTATCGAAAGCGGCACTAGAATCAAGCACTGTGCATTCTTGCTCTTGCATGTGCACTGTAAAATGCATTGCATCTCTCATCAGATCATGTTCTCTCTAGGCTTAAGGCAATCCTCTTAGCCTCTAAACATATTAGGATGAATCATCTATGAATATCTATCGAAAACAAATCGAATAAGCTCTTACGCTTCGCACCCGGCTCTCCTCTTCAAGCTCGGTTCTTCCATATCCTTGTGTCTAGCGAATTGGAGTCGACCTCCGCGATCATGATATGATCGAGGACTCCGAGAAGATTTCGAGGGTGCATTCCAATCGATAGAGTATTGTATTGGTTGATATCGTAGTGAATCAAGGTAATTACACACTGGAGGCAAGGAGAATTGCTGAGAATTACTTCTGCTCAAAAGGGACAAAATGGTTCACGCTGTAGTCCTCGGTTTATAGAATCCGAATGAGGGCGCAAAAAACAAAAATCGACTAGAAAAAAAACTTATTTGGTTTTGGCGGGATTTTGTTCGGAGTTCTATAACCTCTGAGAGCTCGTGCAGAATTTCAACCTCCCCAGCCTGAAACTCGACAAGATGTCAAATCCACCTTGATATCATACCGAATTGAGCACATTGAGGACCAATGCCTCCCAGTATCGATGCCGACTTATCACCCAACTACTCTATGAGTCAACAGGCAAGCCCTGGCCGCGTTCGATCGAAAGAAAGACTGATTCGACTGAGAAAATGGCGACACAATGGAGGCGTTGATTGATCCATCTTGATCTTTCCATTCTCTCGAGGTGGCGAGAGATTCCGAGCAATCTGCGGAGTTATCAAGAGGGAATCGACGAATCTGAAGCGGCATTGAGTAGAGTAAACGTCTACCACACCATCATTCGTGGGCCTTGACACAACATTGGCAGCTAATATTCAAACTGAGAAAAGCGTCATCATCTTTCGCTACCGCAGTAGATTGAGTTTATCCTTACACTAAGATAAGCTTCCGATTGCTGCAATCGATGTTCGAGTTCAACATCTCGATCAGCAGGGAGCGAACACTCGAGCAAGATTCGTTCGTCGCCACTTCTCGCAGGCTAATATCTACCAATCAACGATCAAGATACATATTCTTGAGTAGAGAGTAGCACACCTTCCTTGCTGTGTTCACTCATTCGTCCTTCGTTCTTCCTTGTTTGAGCTGTCCTTGTTTCATCGTCGACATCGTTTTACATTGACATACCCACTTCCATATGTACTTAAGCTTCTTTCGATACTTGATTCATTTCGTTTCGTTCGTAACGAGCGCAAGGTATTTGATTCGTGTGTACAATCACAGCAACATCTTAGCGTGTTGATGACGATCGACAACTCCAGACGAGACTTAACCGAACAACGGACAGCTCACTCCATCATCCTCGCCGCCTCGACAAAGACCTGCCGCCGATGAGGTCCATTATCTTAGTTTATGAACGAAGAAACATCGTAAAAGGCCGCGTTGGTGTGTGAGATAGTCTGCGACAGCGTGCGATAGATTCGACATCAATCTACAACAATCATCATCGTCTTCTCCTTCAATTATTGCCAAGGGTAGTGATTTCATCAACAAAATCGCAGGTTCGGCCTGGGGAGGTTCAAATTCTGCACGAGCTCTCAGAGGTTATTAGCTATCGAACGTCCCTCCAAATTTCATACCGTTGCGCAAAAAATATGGCGGGGTCAAAATTTCACATTTAGCTGATAACCGAGGCCTACAGCGTGAAATGGTTGCTCCAGCTCTCAGAGGTTCTATGCTTGAGCTTCCTTCCCTCCAAAAAATGTAAAATATGGTTGCGCAAAAATAAAAGGTTTGATGGCGCCATGTCGAAAGCTTAGAAACCGAGGACTACAGCGTGGAACAAGGAAAGAGTTGAATCAAATTCCACTCTTTCCAGTTTGATGAAGGGAACACTACAAAGACCAGGTCCTCTTTTGTGATTGTGAGTACATCAGAGATCTTTCACCGAAGCTTCAACTTCAATCGTCGGGGAAGGGAAACATCGACGCCTGAGAAAGTCAGACGATTATGCAAGTCAAATAATTATTAGCCTTGCTAACGAAACTTACAAGCACCAGTAAGGATGAGTTGTCCTGAGCGAGTCCGTACAAGTTAAGAATTTGCGAAGGCTGTGAAGCCCTGCAATATGCTGCTCGGGTTCAGCTTGACGAGTTGCGCAGTGCCATTGAAAGACTGCGAAGCGAGAGCGATGACAAATAATGTCAGTGATAGATGGATACATTATTGTGAACACTTCAACTTCGAAACCGACAAGAGCGAGAGTCAAGCTACACTGACAACAATCCTGCTTTATCGAGAAATATTCAGTAGCGACCTCGATGGAGCAACCTTCAGCTTCAGTGCTCTGCAATTGATCATAGGAGTCGATGTTCCATTTCCAATAAGAAAGCACCTGCAGACAGGATACGAGCCTTGAAGCTTGCTCTAGCAATTTGTGAGCAATCACTCAACACTAATGACGGGAGGATGAACCTCATACTTCGAAAATTTAGAGCTGCATCCTCTCAGTCCATAGGGGATCCAGCGGGGGAACAGTCCCATCAACAACGGACTACTTCAGTTGTCGTAACTGGAAGAAGAGAAGCAATGATATGCTTTCATGGCCTCATCCTGACAATGACTTTGATGACAAAACGCCTGATAATATTCCCAAAGAATGCTGCAAGGAAACAAGACAATCGCAAGAAAATGGAGCCAATCTGTTTCGAAGATCTGTGAGAGGCAAACTTGTGGCTAGCGCAATTGCGGCCTTGAAAGATATTCGACCTCCTTATTGCGGCAGAGCTTGACTTGTGGCTAGCGCATTTTCTGCTTTGGTAGATATACCAAACGCTTATTGCGCTAACCTTGACGACATCATGTCAGTTGTCGCCGCCAGTCGCCCAACTGTTCTGTTATCACTTGTGAATGAATGCGGTGTATTGAGGTACATTGTGTAATGATTGTTAATGTAAAGAATCCCATTTCAACGTACCTTCCCACTTTCCCAAGAAAGACATCATGGCATGAGGGAGGGCGACGAGCTTGAATACTTGATCATTATTGCCGCTTGGATCGTACATACGAAGTCTTCCGTGTATGTATTGTAGTGGTACTGAAGTTTCTGACCTACGATCTCGATTTGGCATCGAGAAGAATGAATCCGCATAAATAATATTAATGTTATTACTCTATCTCACCATGCAAATAATACGTAGTCTATCTCGTTCTATATTGTCGTGAACGCAGAAGGGCTGGAAGTGTCCACTTCTCTTCAGAATATGAGAGAGGACATGAGTTTCAAGTATTGAGCTCAGGCTGAGATATCTTGGGTTTTGAAGTCCACATCTAAAATTGCATAAGCGCATGAGCAGCAGATGTACTGGAAAGTGAAGAAGAGAGAGAGAGGGTAGGAGAGAGAACTGAAGAACTGGAAATGAGAAGTTCAAGGGTGCTAACAGTCTTACACATCAACTATGTATTCCGTATCGGCCTGTCGTCTTCGCTGCTGCATTTCTTGAACTTGCTCCGTGCCTCCTACACACTCCTCCCTTCTGAACAAACTTTGTGCATCCTTCGCTGCCGCATATTTTGATCTTTGCCCCGTGTCTCGTACACACTCCACCTTGTTTAGCTTGATTAATGCATTCTTCGCTGCTGCACTTCTTTCGCTCGAGCTCTGCTCCATGCCTAATGCACACTCCTCCCTGTTGAGCTTGATTTGTGCATCCTTCGCTGCTGCATCGTTTGACCTTGACTTTTGCACCATGCCTCTTGCACACTCCTTCCTTCACAGCTTGGTTGGTGCATCCTTCACTGCTGCATCGTTTCACCTTTGCTCCATGCCTTATGCACACTCCTCCTTTGACAGAATAATTTGTGCATCCTTCAGCAGAGCACTCATAGTCATATCTGTACTTCATCTTGGCCACCTTTTTCCTAGGCCGATCTTCTTTCAAAGATGACTTTCGTTTTCTTCCTTTCGGTGAGCCTTTGCATTGTAGACCAGTCGAAGGTGTTTCGTCCTGATTATTAACTTGCGATATCTTCCGAATTGAAGTTCGACGATGACTTGAAGCAGACGGTGCCTTCTTGCTCTTGGCAGCCGCGGCTGCCGCCTCCGCCTTCCTTAGCTGACTCTCCCTGTAGATCAGCACGCACACATCGTCCTCCTCTCCACTATTGTTTGGAGCTGCCATATTCTTAGCTTGGCTCTGTCGCCGCGTCGTCGATTTGATTTAGTATTTCAACATGGGTAAATAAGTATACACTGATGATGTTCTTCACTCCCACACTACACTACTCGCACAGCCAACAAGAAACCCATCATGCAGCTGGGAAGCAAACCGGATGCGGCCGAAGTCGAAGTACTAGGAGCAGCAATTTCTTCGGCGGGGCTTGCACCAGGAGCAGCAGCTTCTTCGGCGGGGCTTGCAACATAAGGAGCCGCTGGCACCTTGCATTATCATCGTTTCCGAACGCAGATGTTGTGAGCTTATACCATGCAGCGGCGAAGGCTATTGGAAACTCCTTCGACCCGTTCACGAATACACTGCTTTCCAGAGCAATCTAGGGATGAGCATCTTTTATCATCCCCGTATGTGCATTGCACTTGCCACCACTCCTAACTATGTTGGGGCATGTCGCTCCTGTAGAAGCATCAATAATGGCACTGCATAAGTCCTTGCCCCCGCGCCGCACTTGCCATCACGCACAGCTAGTTTGGAGCATATCTTTCCTGTGTAGATGCATCGATAATGGCACTGCACAAGTCCTTCCCTCCGTGTGAGAAGCACTTGCCATGATTATTAGCTGGGTTGGAGCGCATCTTTCCTGTAGACGAATCAATGACATTGCACTTTACTTTGGCTGCGTGTTCGGGACACTTGCCATCCCTCACAAGTGGGTTGGGGCATGTCTCTCCGGATAATCCAAAAAGGCATTGCATGTTTGTTCGCCCCCTGTACCACTGGGTGTTAACGATGCCGCTTTTTTGTTTCAAATAGGCAAATAGGCAAATAGGCAATCTGTTTGAAGTTCTCGTGGATCAATATCTTCCTCTCCTGCATTACTATTGACCGCGTGGGCAGATGTTGCAGCGACATCCGATTTTGATGCTCCGGGTGATGGTGGCACTACCTTCATTCTCTTCCCCCTGCTGCTGCTGCTTTCTGCCGCCTTCTTCCCTCCCATCTTTTGGCGGTACTATTTTCGGCATCGCGTGCACCTAATATCCTCCTAATATCTCCAATAATCAAATCAAGAAGAACGTCCCGTTGATCGAACGCAATGAATGATACAATATTAGTCTTGGAGGGTGGAGTGAGTGCAGCTCAAACGGCTCAAATCAGTGAATGATATGAGATACATTTGTCATGTGAGCGGACAAATCTTAACCAAAAGATTGCGCTTGAATTAGAAACTTTCCTGGTGCCGTATCCACCATAACATTGACATCCAGGATGGCGAGGAGTAGTGTTAAAGAAGGGAGAAGGAGCACGATAGCTCATGATAGCATCGTTCCATGTCCTTTCTTCTTCGCTTGCTAGCACACTTCAACGCCAGGTTGCTGCACAGGATAAAGGCCGTGCAGACCAAATCTTCGGGCCGCGACTTTTTTGCCACCGATCACAAAAAAGACCCCCCAGCCTATGCAGCAATAACGGCGACAAATAATCATATAACAAACCCACAACGTAGTCACTAGACCCATTTTTCACGCTGAATCGAATGGTGCAGTCGGCGGTCCGCTATCTCCAGAGCCTACAGACGTATTGACAGTAACAGCAAGGCATGTCGGTTTCGTGTTGGAGGTTTCGCTAAAATCCTTAACGGTTTCGTGTCGGACGTTAACGGTTTCGTGTCGGACGTTAACGGTTTCGTGTCGGACGTTAACGGTTTCGTGTCGGACGTTAACGGTTTCGTGTCGGACGTTAACGGTTTCGTGTCGGATCGCTAACTGCCAGTCTCCCTTGGTATTCCCTTGGTGAGAGCTTGGCAGTTAGCGATCCGACACGAAACCGTTAACGTCCGACACGAAACCGTTAACGTCCGACACGAAACCGTTAACGTCCGACACGAAACCGTTAACGTCCGACACGAAACCGTTAACGTCCGACACGAAACCGTTAAGGATTTTAGCGAAACCTCCAACACGAAACCGACATGCCTTGCTGTTACTGTCAATACGTCTGTAGGCTCTGGAGATAGCGGACCGCCGACTGCACCATTCGATTCAGCGTGAAAAATGGGTCTAGTGACTACGTTGTGGGTTTGTTATATGATTATTTGTCGCCGTTATTGCTGCATAGGCTGGGGGGTCTTTTTTGTGATCGGTGGCAAAAAAGTCGCGGCCCGAAGATTTGGTCTGCACGGCCTTTATCCTGTGCAGCAACCTGGCGTTGAAGTGTGCTAGCAAGCGAAGAAGAAAGGACATGGAACGATGCTATCATGAGCTATCGTGCTCCTTCTCCCTTCTTTAACACTACTCCTCGCCATCCTGGATGTCAATGTTATGGTGGATACGGCACCAGGAAAGTTTCTAATTCAAGCGCAATCTTTTGGTTAAGATTTGTCCGCTCACATGACAAAGTTAAGATTTGTCCGCTCACATGACAAATGTATCTCATATCATTCACTGATTTGAGCCGTTTGAGCTGCACTCACTCCACCCTCCAAGACTAATATTGTATCACTCATTGCGTTCGATCAACGGGACGTTCTTCTTGATTTGATTATTGGAGATAATACTGCTCTCACCTACTTACACACTGTCGACTAAACACCACCTTATCATTGTGTTTCGTCAACCCCATGATGGTCCCCCACTCTCCAATAGCGTCTTACTGAAGTGGTATCCTCTATTGGTCATTCTCTGACGCCGTCGCTGCGTATCATTACACCAAAGTGAGGATGCAGGAAATTGCGGGTCGACATCGGTTTGATAGTACACATCCAAAACATCCTTCAGATGAATAGTTGCAGTTGATCCACCAGCAAACACTTTGCAGAGGCAAACTATATCCTGACGACTTAAATGGGACTCACAAGTCACTTCTTCCAGAACGCCATCTGCTACGCTACTTATCTCACAACTCACAATTCTTTGTCATTCCTTGTCGAATCATTGTCTCCACTCCTTTGCAACCAGATGATATCGCAGGTCCGCTCAGCTACATAAGACCCAATTGCCCACGCAATCGCAATCGCACATAAGCATGAACGTGTCTACATCGAAGATGGGCGAAGAGGAAGACTTAGCTGTGCTTATTTACAAGTCTAGCAATACGGCGAAAGCCAGGGCCGCTGCTGCTGCTGCTACGGAGAAGGAAAAGACGAATGCTCCTTCTGAAGCACGTCAAACAACTTCAACTCGAAAGAGATCCTCTGCTAATCTCGATGGCGATGGCAACAGATCAGCAAAGGCTGCGAATAGAATTTCAACTTCAAAGGGAGAGCGGCGGCCATTAGTTGTAGAGCACGAAGGAGGGACACATGTTCCGAAAAAAGTTGCTCGAAAGAGGCGCCGATACGAATGTTCTGCTGAAGGATGCACCAACCTTGCTCGACAGGGAGGAGTGTGCATTAGGCATGGGGCAAAGCTCAAGAAATGCAGCAGTGAAGGATGCGCCGATAAAACAATAAAAGGGGGAGTGTGTATATGCAACAGTCAAGGATGCACCAATCGAGCCCATCGTAGCGAAGTCTGGCAGAGGCATGGAGCTAGTCGCACTCCCTAACTGCTCATTTGGTTGGCAGAAGGATGAACAGCAAGAAGTGTTCGGGTGGGGAGAAATGATTTGGCACTTAATTGATTCTTAGTCTTTTATATTTATACGCTCCAGTACCTTTTAACAACCTTATCAGACCTTAACAATTTCCCGACAGAGGGCGGTCACATCCTTCAGGAACACTTCTCAGAAGCAGGGTGATTGGGTAGGGTTTGTTCTGATCCAAACGCAGTAGATACGTCGTGTGCCTTGCGATTTGCCTTAAGCTTTGCTCCGTGCCTCCAACACACTCCTCCCTTTTGAGCATTATTTGTGCATCCTTCACTACTGCATTGTTTGACCTTTGCCCCATGCCTCCGACACACTCCTCCTTTGACTACTATATTGGTGCACCCTGTCGTCTTGCATCGTTTGATCTTTGCACCATGCCTCATGCACACTCCTCCCTTCTGAGCATTATTTGTACATCCTTCGCTGCTACATCGCTTGACCGTTGCTCCATGCCTCATGCACACTCCTCCCTGTCGAGCATTATTTGTACATCCTTCGCTGATGCATCGTTTGATCTTGACCTTGACCTTTGCTCCATGTCTCCAACATACTCCTCCCTCGACGGTATAATTGGTGCATCCTTCGCTACTGCATGTCTTTCTTCTCGATGTTGCTCCATGTCTTATGCACACTCCTCCTTTGACAGAATAATTTGTGCACCCTTCGCTGATACATTTTTTCCTAGGCCGATCTTCTTTCAAAGATTTCTTTCGTTTTCTTCCTTTCGAAGAGCCTTTGCATTGTAGACCAGTCGAAGGTGGTTCGTCCTGATTGTTAACTTGCGATCTCTTCCGAGTTGAAGTTCGACGATGACTTGAAGCAGACGGTGCCTTCTTGCTCTTGGTAGCCGCGGCCGCCGCCTCCGCCTTCCTTAGCTGACTCTCCCTGTAGATCAACACGCCCACATCGTCGTCCTCTGCACTATCGTTTGGGGCTGCCATCTTCGATCTTCGTAGAGAACTGCGTCGTCGACATCATGATGTTTAAGATACTATTTCGGATGGGTTTTGACACGTGACAGCACACTTCACGTCATTCGCTCTCCACTCACATCAATGTTCCTTGCCATCCGTATCATGGTATGTATTGAATCATCTACTTGAATATCGAAAACAACAGCGTCTACATATTGTACATCAACGATGAGCGAAGAGGAAGACTTGGCTGTGCTTATTTACAAGTCTAGCAAGACGGCGAAAGCCAGGGCGGCTGCTGAAGCAGCTGCGGCCATGGAGACGGAACAGACGAATGCTCGTTCAGAAGCACGTCAAACAACTTCAACTCGAAAGAGAACCTCTGCTAATCTCATCACTGGCAACACACCAGTAAGGGCTGCGAAAAGGCAATCACTTTCAAAGAGAGAGCGCCGACTATCATTTGAAGAGCACGGAGGAGGGAAACATGCTCCAAAAAAGGTTACTCGAAAGAAGTTCAGATACGAATGTTCTGCTGATGGATGCACAAACGAAGTCCAGACGGGAGGAGTGTGCAGGAGGCATGGAGCAAAGAAATTCAGATACGAGTGTTCCGCTGATGGATGTACAAATATCGTCTACAGTAGAGGTATTTGCGTAAAGCATGGGGCAAAGATCAAACGATGCAGCAGTGAAGGATGCACAAACATTGTCATCAAAGGAGGAGTGTGCATAAGACACGGAGCAAAAGTCAAGGTAAAACAATGCAGCAGTGAAGGATGCACAAATATAGCTCGGAAGGGAGGAGTGTGCATTAGGCATGGAGCAAAGATCAAGCCAAAGAAATGCAGCAGTGTAGGATGCACGAATGGAGCCGTCAAAGGAGGAGTGTGCATCAAGCATGGAGCAAAGGTGAAACGTTGCAGTAGCGAAGGATGTACTAAGGTAGTCATCCAAGGAGGAGTGTGCGTTGAGCATGGTGCAAAGCTCAAGCGATGCAGCAGCGAAGGATGTACAAATAAAGCTCGACAGGGAGGAGTGTGCTTGAGACATGGAGCAAAGGTCAAACGATGCAGCATCGAAGGATGCACAAATCATGTTGTCCAAGGAGGGGTGTGTAAGAGGCACGGTGCAAAAGTCAAGTAATGCAGCAACGAAGGATGCACTAATTATTCCATCAAAGGATGAGTGTGCCAGAGGCATGGTGCTTAGACCAAACTATGCAGCATTGAAGGATGCGCCGATAAAGCTATAAAAGGGGGAGTGTGTATTAGGCATGGGGCAACGATTGCGAAAAGACACTGCAGTGAAGGATGCATGCACGAACCAATAACAGATGACTAGATGATTAGTGGTAACTGAAGAGTTGAATTGAAAGAATTCACTGATGATATTTTTCTATCTTACTCAAATGCAATACAAACTCTCTCCCCTATCATTTTGCTGACAAAAGTGTTCAATACACTGACCATCGCAATCGCAAACTATAACTACACTCCATCCCCATCTTCTGTCATCTACTACGTTACCTCCCTCGTCACCAAGAAGTTGCTCATCAATTTGTCCATCCTTGAGCTCATGGGCCAGCACCCATCGTGGCAATTAGCGCGGCAGGGAGACCACCCATATCCCCAGGCCCAACAGCAGGGGCATCCGGGAGAACGCTAAACATTTTCAACAAGTCAGCAGCGCACATATCCTCATAGTAACTTCTGAAAAACATAATGATCTCCCTAGGTTCCATTTCCCCATTACCGTTTCCTTCTTCATTGTCAAACGCAATCAGTTTTTCCATAAAGGCTTGCCCGACAAGTTCGCCATTGCTGACGGTTGTCCCTTCGTGGAAAGGTCCGAGAGCAGATTGAACCTTGCGTACAATGGTTGCTACTACAGCTGCTTTCAGCACTTCATCTTCACCTTCGCAGATTGAACTATCAGTATCAGCAGATTTGAGAGATTTTGCATTCCTTGTAGTTGTAGTTGCAGCAACAGGGGCAGCCAAGAGAAGAGTAAGGATGGAGGAGATGAACTTCATTGCTGTAGTGTAGTAGAATGGAAAGTGTGGAAGAAGGAATGATGCTTCTTTGTGTGATGAATTTGTGATGTATGCAAACGAAGATCGGATGCAGTCTGTCAAGAGTGACATGTATGTCAGCAACGAGGCTTATCTGTTTCTATCACTATCAGTCAGCTGTAAGTCTAAATCTTCATCTTTACCAGAGGTGAGGCTCTTGCCTACCCACAAATGACACACTCTATTCGCCATAATTAGCAATCAAGATCGACGTTCATGCTATGTGTTGACATATAGGAACTGATTTAGATGGCTCATCTTGGAGACAAGCCCGCCCTTCGCTTCCATCATCAGTACTTAGCTGGATGGATAGAACTATATGTGCAAAAGTATCTTCTGTGAATGTTTGTTGATGTCGCATCAGACTTTTCATGTCGCATAGCGGCTAAAATCTCCCAAACCACGACCCACCAAGCAAAGGCTCCCAAAAAGATAGTATATAAGTAAGAGGAAAACAGACAGTTGGCGGAAAATCTTTTTTTGACTTTGCCAACATCAACAACATGTTGAGGACAAGACAAGGGCGGCGTTAGTAATTAAGCAAGGGAACACAATACCCACCATGATGAATCCCATCGCACTACTCTCAGCTACACCATCCCTGTTATGGGCAGCAGTCGCCCTTTCCTACGGTCACGGCAGTGACGCTCTCTCAATCACCAATGTGGTGTCATCAAGAAGATTAGTTTTGACATCGTCATTCCTTCCACATCACCACCACCGCCGAGGAGGGAGGATATCATCTCTGAATCTATCCTCGCTCGATAAACATGGAGAATCGTGGAACGATGACGAAGATAAATCATTGCTGCGAGAAGAGGGTAACTGGCATCGCAGTATTTGCTCGGCACCATTATCTGCAAACAAAAAATATCCATCGGCATCAGATATGAATTTTAATAATCTCTTTGGATGGAATGAGATTGTTCAAAGCATAATATTGAGTGAACAACAACGAGCAACCAATTTGAATAAGTTATTATGTACGGCTATGATGAGTGTGGTGATTATTGGGATGCAACCGCTGTCTGCATTTGCACATGATTCTAATAATATCAGTAGTGATGTATGGAATTATCAGCAGGGTGCAGTTACCACCATCAGCAACAATAACGCTATCGAATCAAGCTCCATACTGTCGTCTTCAATATCATCGGAAATGCGTGTAAAAATTGACGATACAATTAACAACAAAAAGCCTCCATCCGAATCAACCTCTCCGCCCAATTCAAAATTGAGCATGGGTGTGAAAGTTGAATACTATCCTGAGGAAATTGAAATGAAGATGCAAGCGGAGCGGGAGCAACTTGAAAGGATGGCCCAAGCGGAACAACAGGAGGAGCAGCAAAAGATTGATGATGTGGAACAACGAGAGCAGCAGTTGCTGCGGGAGAAGGAACAGAAGGAAAAGCAGATGTTGGAAGAGAAGAAGGCGGCGGCAGCAGCTGCTGCAGCAACGACATCAACGACAGCGAAAGTTGTAGTGCAACCAACACAGCAGGTGCCACCGCCAACTCTGCCCTCGGTGCAGATTGCGGAAAATACGAAACAACAACCACAAACACCGCCATCACCAAAGATTAATACGGAAAAGGAAGAGCTAATCAAGATGCTACGGGACACTTCTACCACCTCCAAAATAACGAAAGAAGCGCCCCCTGCTCTCTCACAGGTTGCTGATACTAATAATAATGATTTAATGATGAACGAGGTAGATCAAAAACAATTGCAACTGTTTCAAGTGGTTGGTGTTGGTGCATTGGGAGCTGGTTTAGTCAATTCAATCAACTCGAAGAAGGGAGATGGAGATGATAACAACAGTAGTGAGGGCGACAATAACCCTCCTCTACTGCCATCGTCATCAACATCTGAACCATCATCTCCACCTTTGGTCAAGCTTAAATCTCCAAAGCCTCCCTCTGAACCACCAATCCCTCCCTCTGACGCGACACTGAATAAAGTGCTGGGATTATTAGAGGATGATCTGCAGGAGTTGAATAAGAACTTGGAGTTATTGGAGAATGATCTTAATGAGCTGAATACAGATTTGGATTCATTGCAAGATGAAGATGGTGATTCTAGTCTGCAGTCGGCCGGTGGTGCTTCTGCTACTTCTGTTTCAAAGGGGTCCTACTTGGACTCGCTTCCAAGTGCAGGGAGTCAATTTGAATTGAAACGTTCGGGCACAGGATTTCAATCCTCCTATCTTGCTAGATTGGGAGGTGCTACTCCGTTGGAGTTTGATTATAGTGACACTGCTACAAACATGGAAGAAGATTATGCGTCGGCACATGATGACGTTGATCAAACATCAGACGCATCATCAGATGTAGATCAGTATCAAATTGATGAGACCGAAGAGCTACCATCGACGACCGACGTTACCGCTTCTGCCACCGCTGCTGTTTCAACAGGGTCTTACTTGGACTCACTTCCGGGGGGTAATCAATCACCAACTCCTCCATCATTTCAACCATCCAATGTACTATCGGCTGACGGTGCTTCTGCTGCCACCGTTTCAAAGGGGTCCTACTTGGACTCGCTTCCGGGTGGTAATCAATTTGAACTGAAACGTTCGGGCACAGGATTTCAATCCTCCTATCTTGCTAGATTGGGAGATGCTTCTCCATTAGAGTTTGATTATGGTGACTCTGCTACAGTAATGGGACAAAATTATGCGTCGAATTATGAAAGCACCGATCAGACATCAGATGCACCATCGGAGACAGATCAATATCAAAACGACGAGGCCGAAGAGATACCACCATTACCACCTCCTCTACCATGTTCATCATCCGATGAAATGTCTCTTACCGAAGCAAATGCGCAGCGGCAAATTATTGATACAGAGTCAGGACTATCACCGACCGATGTTGCTTCTGCCTCCACCGTTTCAGCAGGGTCTTATTTGGATTCGCTTGCAGGTAGTAATCAACCACTCCAATCCTCCTATCTTGGTGGATTGGGAGGCTACTTGGATTCGCTTTCAGGTAGTAATCAATTTGGCTTGAAGCGTTCAGGAACGGCATTTCAATCTTCTTATCTTGGTGGACTGAGAGCAGGTGCTGCTCCATTGGACTTTCGTTACGTTGGTTCTTCTCCAACACTTGAAGAAGATTATACGTCGAACTACGATAACGTCGATCAGAGATCATATGCGTCATCGGAGACAGATCAATATCAAAACAACGAGGCAGAAGAGCTACCACCTGTACCTCCTCCTCCATCATTTTCATCATCCGATTCAACTTCTCCCACTACATCAAATGCGCAACGACAAATGTTTCAAACAAGTACAGGAAAAAGAATGACAATTGATACTGATGTTGTAAGTGATGTCAACGTTGATCGAGCAGCACCGCCATTCCTCAGGCAGTCGTCTACACGTCTTCAAATGTTTGGAATAAAACATGCAAGAGGACGACATTCAACTCGTCTGCACATGTCGCAACAATCTGACGAGGAAGAATCACTCTTCCCTTCCACCGATGCGATGATCGAAGTCTTGAGACGGCAAAAGATGGAGAAGGATAGACGAGATGCCGAATACAGGGCACAGCAGCAGCAGGAGCAGGAGCAGCTTTTGGCTGATCAAGAGCAAAGGGCTAGAGAAGAAGCCGAGCAAAGAGCAAGGGAGGAAGAGGAGCGGTTACTGTTAGAACAGGAAGCGCAAGAAGAGGCTGCGTTGCAGATGCAATTGCAGATGCGTATGATGGCTGCTGAGAGGAAGGCAGAAGAGGACAGAATGATGGAGCAAGTCCTAATGGAACAAAAGGCAAAAGAAGAAGAGGCTGAGAAGCTCCGTCTGCAGAAGGAAGAAGTGGAGCGTTTGGCTGACGAGCGAAGGCAAAGGGAAGAGGAAGAAGCAAAGTTAAGAGAATGGGAAGAAACGGAGGAGCGATTGTTATTGGAAGAGAAGGCAAAAGAAAAGGCCGAAATGAAGGAATTTGAGGAGCGTCTCGTTATCGAGCAACGAGCCAAAGAAGAAGCCGAGTTGAGAGCGAGAAGAGAAGAAGAGGAACGATTACAATCGGAACAGAGAGCAAGAGATGAGGCCAAGCTTAAACAACAGCAGCATGAAGAGGAGATGAGATCGAGACAGGAAAAGGAACAGCTTTTACAAATCGAGCAGAACATGTCATACTTGAATGATGCTTTGGCCCAAGTTGATGATCGATTAGGTGCTCTCAACAATGATGAATCGGAAGCGGAAGTAGAATATCTTGATATTGATGAGGGCATTCAATATTTGAACTCGGCAGTTTCTGAGATTGATAGTCTGCTTTCGGAAGGTGATGATGGCTATTAGGTAGGAGTAAGTATGTGTAGATACAATACAATAGATAGATAGATAGATTATTTTAGTAGCTACTCTTTCTAGAGACCCCGGATCAGTAGAGAAAGGAGAACTTGAACCAGGAGGGGCCCGGGCTGTGCGTCCTTGATAATGTAGATATTGTACTTACTTACAACGAGATGCCAAGAAAACACAAGTTACAAGGAAGTACAGGGGGAGTACCTCGAACTGTACCCCCCAAATTTCACTTGTATCCCCCCTCCTAACCTCAGCCTCAGTGTCAAATTTTTGTACCCCCTTCCTCAATTACAGGGACTACTAGCACAAAGCAAGCTGACATTTTCGACTTGTACCCCCCTTGATCCCAGCCTAGTCAAAAATTTTGTACCCCCCGGGGGGTACAGTTCGAGGTACTCCCCTAAGCGTTGAAAAAATAAAGTCCGAATGTCTTAAAACCCAGATGGCAATGTAGTGACTTCGCTAAATGCTAAACAGAGAAATACCTAATATGGAGAAGTTGAAATCTTTAGTCCCATAACATGTGTCGCATCATGAGCAAATGTAAAATAGGCCTCAGATCTGATGACGAAGAACTTACAGGTCGTGAAGTTCATGACCTCGATGAAGTATGAAGTACCGGTTCAAATCGTGATGCCTGTGTCGTACCAACCATATTACCCCGCATCTTCAACGGCAGATCTAAGACGCGGAACGGCGTGGAACAAACGAAAAATTGAATATCATCACGCTATCCCTTGACGGCATCATCATGCATAATCACCTACACTTCTTCATTCCCTTGACGGCATCATCATAATATCTTACAATAAAGGCGAAGGCATCGGCATCGGCAATTGAGGAGAGCAACATAAGTACTTAGTGATCTCCTCCGGCGACTTCCTCAAAACCAGTGAAGCACGAGAATCCATCGGCCAAAGGCACACGCACGGCACAAACATATATCTTCAGCAACATGATGAGTTTTGCAAGTAGATCGGCTACTGCTACTGATGGCAATGATGGCCTCTTGTGCGATGTTGGAGAGGTAGCTTCCAACGCTACCACTGCTTTTCGTGGTGGCAACACTGAGACCACTACTACACGCAGGAACATCAGATCCTCCCATCCTTCTTCTCCGGTTCAGAAGTTACGTTCATCCATCACGAAGACCTTCAAATCCTCCCCTCCTTCTTCTCCGACTCAGAAGTTACGTTCATCCATCACCAAGAATAGCAGCTTCGGCAAATTGGCATCCAAAATCTCCACCAAATCGAAGCCGAAGCAGCAAACATCGATCTCCACCGAATCGAAGCCGAAGCAGCAGCCATCAAAACCCCAAGGTCAAAGCGATCTACAACGCCCTGCGACTGCATCTACTGCATCGTTACCATCATCCGCTCCAACGGGTCATCTGTATCTTTCCGCTCACTCCAACGGGTCATCTCTTCAAACTTCACTAGCCTCGGAGGTTGGTAAAAGTGCACATGAATATCTTGAAGAGTGTCTAGTTACTGAAGTCTCTATCCTCGATAGGGACAAGTTCAACGCCGTCCCCGAGTACCAGAAGAACCAGTTGAATGTTGTAAAGCATCTGGGCAAGGGTAGCTACTCTGATGTCTTCGAGGTCGTCTTAAATATCTCGATCTTTGATGAGAAATGTGGTGACTCTACCTCTATCGATGACATCATTATTGAGCGTCTGGGTGACCTCTCGTTGTCGACTACAGGTCCTTCTCCTCCCATCCAGAAGAAGAAGCAAGGTGTTAACACTAATACCGAAGAAGCCCGCGACGACATCTCTTCTGTGAGAACCAGAAGACCTCCAAGGGCACGGCGTGTCACTTTCACCAGCTCTGTAACACAGCCTATGGCACGTCCCAGCCGCTGCGATGAACGCCAGGTTGTCTACGCTATGAAATGCCTTCGTCCTCAAATCCGTTCAGATGCCGAGCAGTTCATCATCGGTGCTGAAGATTTGGTACATGAGACGGCTCTACTGGCCACGTTGGACCATCCCAACATTATCAAAGTGCACGGACGTTCAGCGGGAGAGTTGAAAGATGCATTTACGTTAAACGATGGATACTTTATCTTACTTGATAGGTTGAAGAAAGAGACACTTCAAGACTACATCGGGGACTGGTCGCGCTATCTTCGCCATCAAGGACCGACGGTGCGTCAGATAGATATTGCTATTTCTATTGCGGAAGCTATCACATACCTTCACTCCAAGAAGATTGCGTATCGTGATTTGAAACCTGGCAATATTGGCTTTGATAGCCAAGGTGTGGTCAAGCTCTTTGACTTTGGGTTTGCTATAGGGCTTCCTGCAAAAAGTTACCTTGATGTAAGTAATCCTTCTGGTTTACTGTTTGACAAGTGCGGAACTCCCAGATATATGGCTCCAGAGGTTGGATTGGAGCTCGGATATCGAACAGAAGTTGATGTCTATTCCTATGGCATCTTGCTATGGGAAATTTGCGCTTTGACCAAGCCATTTTCTGAAATCAAGACTGCGGATGAATTTGAGCGAGCTGTCTTTATCAAAGGTGTTCGCCCATCTGTCAAGGAGCATTGGCCGGTTTTACTCAGTGACACGATGAAGAAATGCTGGTCTACTCGTCCATCTATGAGACCCAGTATTAAAAGTGTGGGGAGCATTCTGCGTGAAGTCAAGGCCTCTTTGTCTGGAGGTGGAGGTGATGGGAACATTCCACGTGAAGCGAAGACGTCCTTGTCTGGAGGTGAAGTTGGTGGTGAGAAGAGGCGTCCTTCCCGCCCAAGAGCAACAAGGCGACTATCGCTCAACATGGGACACGGACACGGTTACAAATTCGAGTGAGTGAGTGAGTGTAATCGAGTACCATAGTAAGCAAATCTCCAGACTGTCTCTGGAGATCATCTTCTTTATCATTAGGGGGAAGGGGTAATTGTGTTGAAGTAATAAAGTACTATAATAACGAGAAGTATGTTTATCGGTAATCGGTATATATCATCCAATTACAATTACCGGTTCTAGAGCTGAACCGGTTCTAGAGCTGAGCATCATTTCGATATCTCACCATTTTGCTATCATCACGAAGGCCATATGGACCTAATCTACTGGGCTCCGAGAGAAACCTTTGACTTCTTAAATCTCTAGTTGCGTTGCAACGATGTGTAGGACTGGAGCTTTTGTTATCAGTGCAGTTCTTCACCAACCTCCGGAGGTTGGTGTAGTAGCGGTACTTTGTGCCAATTATATTAGCGTATTGTAATCTGAAGGAAGATTCGCCGGATTCGGCCGAATGCTTCCGCACCTTTCCCATTTGCTTCGAGAATCAAAATCACCCCCAACAATCTATTTATCACATATATTTTCTTACCTGAATCTGTACCCACTATGTTGCAAAATCATGAGGATTCAATTTCTACCACGTTAAAGTTCATTGGGTTTACACTCCTTGGATAGATGACGTCATCGAACTTTCCCACTTTTCATTTCAAAAATGACACATCACATGCCGACCTTCCGGCGGCACTTTGAAAGCAAGAACAATGGTGAAGAGTTCCTCCTACCTCCTACAATACTACTTACCTCCTCCACTACAGAATCAGTAAACA
Organism: Skeletonema marinoi; assembly: GCA_030544225.1. Taxonomy (NCBI): domain Eukaryota; phylum Bacillariophyta; class Thalassiosirophyceae; order Thalassiosirales; family Thalassiosiraceae; genus Skeletonema; species Skeletonema marinoi. The sequence continues at coordinate 5,702,663 of CM060485.1, read as the reverse complement.
ACCAACAGATAAGTTAAGCAGGCAAGCAAACGACAATACAATCTCCACGACAGAATCAGTCAAAAGTAAAGCAAACAACAGGCAGGACATAACGACAATTATAAGACAGCTAGCAATAACAATAAGTACAAAGACAACATCAGAACAGTACACAACAAACAACAAAAGATGTCGAAACAATGGCACATAACACGCATCCTCCGCGAAAGCTTCCGCGGCCTCCACAAACAACCACCAATATCCCGCAAGAAGAAACAAGGCACACCGCTAATGACTCAACAATACGTCAAATTCGTCTACAAGGGTCAATACTACCGACGACCAATAATACCAAAAAATAGACAGTCGCCTCCGCAATTACTACGAATTCCGGCACAACCACTGGGTGTCCCAAAATCATTCAAAGAGCCACCCAAATCTGTCACTACTACTAAAATCCAATCTGAAAAAGCAGCACTGGTAGCCAATACATCTCAACAACAACAACAATCGAATAAACAACAATATACATGGAGCTGGAAGTCATGGTTTAGTCTCAACACTCCCCTCCTAATTCTCAACTTTGGCTCCATGGCCACTTTATTGGGATTCACACGTTCCGATGTCCTAGAGTTACGAACTCTCGCCATGACGGGCAACTGCACATTTGTAATCTACTCCCTACTATCCCCACCAATCAAATGGCCCGCAATAGTATGGGCCATGACATTCGCATCAGTCAATGCATTCAACATTTCCAAGATATTGAATGAACGACAGGGCAAGGTTTTACTAACCCCACATGAGATGGAGATTTATCAAGAGCACTTTCAACCGTATGGGGTGACGCAATTTCAATTTTACAAGTGTGTGAGTATGGGACATACCAAGATAATACCGGCGGGTGAGATTATTTCGAGGCAGGGTCATCCTATTAGGAGTGTCAAGTTGGTGGTTCGGGGGAAGACTAGGGCGAATGTTGGTGGGAGGCATTTGACTGCGATTGGGAGTTCGAAAGGGAATCGATTTAGGAATGTGGGTGGTGATTCGGGTGCGTGGATTGGGGAGATGGCGTTTTTACAGGCCAAGTGGGATCGAGATCATGCTACTGCTGCAGCGGCTTCTGCTGCTGCTGCTGCTGCTGCATCTACTGATAATGGTAATGGAGGTGCAACATCATCATCGTCTGGTGGCGAGGGTGATAGTTTACGTGAAAGTGTAAAAAAGAAGATTTCGGAAGGAGGACGTAACATCAAATCTACAGCTATTGCCTCAATAACCAAAAGTGGCAGTCAAGAAGACGACACCGACTCAACAACAACAACAACAGAACTCCGCTTCATGTCCACAATAGTCGCAGTCGAAGAAGTCGAAATAATCGAATGGTCCTTTGACGAAATGCGAAAATTACTCAAAGTCAGTAATGATATGAGGGGTGCAATCACTCGAGCCATGACTGCAGCAATAGTGGGCAAGGTTGTCAATTTCATGGTATCACGACAGGCGGCAATGCCACAGTGGTCGACCATGTTGGATAATTGGAGGGCGATTGGTCCTTTGAGGACGGATCGGTTTGTGAGTGATGATGATGATAATGATGATGTGGAGGATGAAGAGGAGGAGGAGAAGGCGATTTTGGCTGTTTATGATGCCACGAATAAGAAGAGATTTGGGTGGAGATGATATAAGTGGCATTGTATCAAGAGCATTGGATATGCTTAAGCTTAATTTGTATCTCGACAATGCTCTTATATCAGTTGCAATTGATTCGTCCTTCTATTACTGAAAAGCGGATAGACCATTTGCTTTCTTTCCAAATGCACCAGCACCTGCCCCCTTTCCAAACGCAGTCTGACCATTTGCAGGGCCCTTTTTACCGAACGCTCCGCTGGGGCCACCGCTTGCCTTCTTACCAAACCCGCTGCCACCACCACCGAAGCCTCCCTTTGCTGGTGCTGATTTTCCAAATGCTGTGCCGCCGGAAGAACCACCAAACGCCGGCGTACCTCCTTGTGAGCCCTTTGCTTTGCCAAACGCTGTGCCACCGCTCGACTTGCCAAACCCTCCTCCTCCTCCACCACCGCCTCCAAAGCCTCCCTTTGCTGGAGCTTTTCCAAATGCTGTTCCGCCACCACCGCCACCAAACGCTGGTGTGCCTCCTTGTGAACCCTTGGCTGGTGCTTTGCCAAACCCTCCTCCACCACCACCGCTCGACTTACCGAACCCACTTCCTCCGCCACCAAAACCTCCCTTAGCTGGAGCTTTGCCAAATGCTGTGCCACCAGACGAACCACCAAACGCTGGTGTTCCTCCTTGTGAGCTCTTAGATTTACCGAACCCTCCTCCACCACCGCCTCCTCCACCAAAGCCTCCCTTTGCGGGTGCTTTACCAAATGCAGTGCCACCACTCGACTTGCCAAACCCTCCTCCGCCACCACCGCCTCCAAACGCTGGTGTGCCTCCTTGCGAACCCTTCGCTGGTGATTTACCAAACCCTCCTCCACCACCGCCTCCAAACGCGGGTGTGCCTCCTTGTCCTCCTTTCGCTTTACCAAATGCTGTGCCACCGGACGACTTACCGAACCCACCTCCTCCACCACCACCACCGCCTCCGAAACCTCCCTTCGCTGGTGCTTTGCCAAATGCGGTCCCCCCAGATGACTTACCAAATCCACCTCCTCCGCCGCCACCAAATGCCGGCGTTCCTCCTTGCCCTCCTTTAGCAGCTCCTTTACCAAAACCTCCTCCTCCACCACCTCCACCTCCAAACGCTCCTTTAGAACCCGATGAAATTCCAGAGAGAAACCCTGCGCCTCCAGCACCACCACTAGAGCCTTTCAATGAGGGCGATGCTCCCTTTGAGAATCCTGACCCAGCTCCTTTGCCAAATCCTCCTGATGACGAGCCGAAGCCGCCAGGTGCAGAGCCTTTGTTTGGTGACTTTCCAAATCCTCCAGACGATTGGCCGAAAGCACCTTTTGATTGACCTCCGAAACCACCGCTGCCCTTATTTCCTCCGAATCCTCCTGATGGTGACTTTTCGAACCCACCTGATGATTGGCCGAAGGCACCTTTCGATTGACCAGGGGAGCCAAAACCACCCTTGCTAGCTCCGCCGAAACCACCTGGGGATGAGCCGAAACCACCTGATGATTGGCCGAATCCACCTGATGATTGACCAAAGCCACCGCCTTGACCGAAACCATTTTGTTCTGATGACTGACCACCAAACCCACCAAATGAACCAGACTGATCACTTTCATCGTCGTCATTTCCTCTAGATGCTGCTACCGCTGCAATTGCAATCACGGCAACAGGAGCGGCTACCAAAGCCAAATCTTTTGGATTGGCATCTGCCGAAGCAAGTTTTGAGACTCGAGATTTTGCTCGATCCATCGCTTCTCGCATCCTTGCATTGCTAGCTGCTGCACTCATGTCCAACTCGTCTTCGTCATCGTCGTCGTCTAAGTCGGCGTTTCCCTGTAATAAAGGTTTTGTGCTGAATGATGGAGTGCTGATTGAAGTAGTAGGTGATCTGAAACGGTTCAGGCTCTCGGTTAATAGCTTTGCCTCCTCTGATTTTGCACCTGGCATGGTTTGAACTGTTGATACGGCCCCAGTCACAGATTTAACTCCTGTTGGAGCTGGAACTGGAGTGGGGGTCACTGCTTTCGGTGCCTCCACTACCTTCGGCGTTTCTACCTTTGGTGCTTCTACTTTTGGAGCTTCTGCCTTCGGTGCTTCCACTACTTTCGGTGCTACTGCCTTCGGAGCTTCTGCCTTCGGCGCCTCAACTTTTGGTGCTTCCACTACCTTGGGTGCCTCCACCTTAGGTGCTACTACTACTTTTGGTGCTTCCACTACCTTGGGAGCCTCTGCCTTCGGTGCTTCTTTTGGTGCTGCAGCAGCTGCTGGTGCCTCCACCTTCTTCTCCTTCTTAGCATCCTCCACCATCTTCTCAATTTGACTCTTCATATTCGTAATCATCACCTCCTTCTCCTTCAAAGTACCCTGTAGCACCTCATTCGCCTTCAACTCCTTCTCCAGTCTCTTGTTCAAATCAGCAAAGGACTTTTCCATATCACTCTTTTCTTTGACTAATCGTGCCTCAGTCTTTTTGGCTTCTTCTCCGGTGGTAGTAACACCAACTGATAATCTTTCAATTTGACTCTTCATATTGGTAATCATCCCGTCACGTTCAGTCACAGTCTTTTGTAAGAGTTCATTGGCCTTTAATTCCTTCTCTAGACTGCTCGTCAAATCGGCAATTCTAATTTCAGCCGCCTTCTTTTCATCCTTTAGCCGTGCCTCATTCACCCTGAACTCTTCCAATTTGGCATCCACACTCTTCAATTTCTCAATCTGACTCTTCAGATCTTTAATGAACACCTCCCTCTCTTTCAAGTCACTCGATAAATCATCAGTCACCTTGGTCTTTTTAGATAAAGTCTCGGTAAGTTCATTCACGTTCTTTTCCAACTTCTTCTTCTCCACCTCTAATACCTCCGCCCTTCGTGACTTCTCCAAAGCTGCCTCGACCGACTTGAGTTTCTCCAATTGAGTTTTGGTATCGGCAATAATTTCATAGACTCCCCCTAATTGGCCCTCGAGTTGTGTATTAGATTTCATCTGAGTTGCCAAATTTTCCGTAATTGACGCCACTTTCTTTTCTAATGCAGCCTTGTCTGTTAATAACTTTGCCTCGTTTGCTTTGGTAGTTTGCAACTGTTCTTCCACCTTGATCAATTTCTCCAACTTGGAATTGACATCCTTTAAAGTTCCCTCCTTCTCTTTCAGTGTCCCCTCCAGTGCTACATTCTTACTCGACTCCTTCTCCAAACTCTCATTTAACTTTGCCACCGACACTTCCAACTCCTTCTTCTCTTTCGTCAACGAAGCCTCACTAACCTTCGTCTTATCCAACGCTATCTCCACCTCCTTCAACTTCTCCAACTGCTTCTTCATATCCCCAATAAACACATCCTTACTCTTCAAACTCTTCTCCAACTCTATATTCATTTTTTCTTCAATCTCCAATTCCTTCGCCAAACGTTCCCGTTGCGCCTGTTCCTTTAACTTTGCCTCTTCTGCCGCCTCAGCCTTGAGTTCGGCCCTTGCAATGGATTCTTGACGGAGTTTTTCTGCGGATTCTTGTGCATCTTTGATAGCTTTTAGTTGTGTGTCTAGTAGATCGGCCTTTTCACGTTCGGTGGCTTGTTTTTGGTAGAAGGATCCAATGAGGGAGTTGTCGGATAATTCAGTGGTGGAGGATGTTGTTGGTTTAGATTCGGTTGGGGCGGTGGGTGTGTCTGCTGCAGCGAGGAGATTGGAGTGTAATGATAGATATGATGTGGAGTGTAATAGCGGTGATTGTTGCTGTGGAACATCATAGACAATTGACGATGATGATGATGATGTCGATGCTCCATCATTTACGGAAGCAACATTGACATTATTCTCATAGATAGCTCCACCACTGCTTAGTAATGCTCCTGTCATTACACCTAATGATGTGCTTCCTGCGGCTAATGCCTAATGTGAATGAGAACACACAATGGAATTGCATTAGAGAAAGTTTGAGAGAGAGGGAACACAACATCATGATGTGTTACACTGCATAAATCAGCACTCACCTTTGACGTGGAAAGTTGAAAGACAGCACCTCCCAATAACACTGACGATGTAATCCTCTTCTTTGTACCATCATTATCATCATTACTATCATCGTCACATTGAGCATACAATCCATCATTCTTCGTTAAAGACGACGATGATTTGACCACTCTCGATAATGGAGGAGAGAATGCATCGTTCGGTGATAATAATGACGAATTTTGCAGCAGAACTACTACGAGGGCGGAGGTGCTAAACCTCATTATTGCTACCTGCTTCTATCTATTCTTTGAAGAGCTATTCTTCTACCACTTCACCCAACTGCAGCTCCATCAGCTGCAAAAGTATTGTACAGATGCGTTTCTTCGGTCTGCAGCTTCATTTTCGTTTCAAGTTGGTAGCTTGAAGTGATGACGTCATTTTTCACTCAGCTAAATACTTGAGCACAGAAGAGGGTCAAATAGAGAATAGAGTTACAGTGTGGTGTAAAAGAAAAGCATGCACACGGTGGGACTGGGCTGGATGTTGATTCAAGCTAAGCAAACGCATGAAGGGGGCAACAGATGATGAGAGCAAGATTTGTGTGGTCGGTTTCTCACACTCGTACCATCTAGTTCATGCTTTCTGGGCCAATAATCTTGGCCATCGTTTCATCTATGCACCAGCAAACTATCCAAAACATCTCTCCACTGAATTCTAACCACCTTCACACCTTTCTTATTATCAGGTCGTGAAGTAGATGATTCTGGAAGTTTTTCAGTTCGTGAGGATACGCCATTGCGTAATAGTTCACAAATAGCATGAGATATAGAGCTCCGTCTTGGGAGAAAATGTAACGATCCACGCATGGACAAGAATCCACGAAGTCTATTATTATATTGTAGCCTGGGATAGTGAAATGCATGGAACAAGATCTGATTCCTCTCAAGAGATGAAGTTACGATCCCTCAAACTGGAGAGCAAGAGACAGAGACAGAGACAGAGGCCGAAGACGAAAAGATCAGCCTCTCATATTCGAAGAATGGCAAAGCTTTACACTTGTGCTTATTAGAGATAACTATTAATATTAATAGATATAGATGATATACGACACAAGAGCAAAGAATACTATAACAATAAAGCTTTTGCCGGCCTGTTTAGTTTAAGTGTGGTGGTATGTCCGTTGTGGATTGCATGTCCTCACATGCATCAGCAGAGCTTCCCCCTCGTATGAAAAGGCATCATCTCATCATGCTCACGCATTTCATCTTGGATGAACAATCACCTTGTTCAAGTTAGGTAGATGATGGAACCGCATGGCTTCTGTACTAAGTATGAGTATGGGAATAATGCAGGGCGGAACCCTTCAGAGTGAAGTACTACTCATACATAATAGTATGAGAAAGAGCGAAGACAGTTTTGATGCCGTTCGGCATCACTCAGAAGCCTTCTTCAATCCTCCTCCCTCCATAGTTCGGTTCGAGGGCAGTACAGCGTACAGCAAACCAACAGCCGCTCCTTCATCAAGGGTTTAAGTATCTCCCTATTCTTCTCTGCCGATATTATCAACTCAGCCTAATTTGTTAGTTAATTCGGGGGCCACGCCGAGTTGATGAAGCAAGACCGATGACCGATTGATAAATTTGATGATCTATGTAACTCTTCTTATGTCACGTAGGTAAATCTATCTAGCGTCGGGTTTGCTCCAATCATAAACAAGATCGAGAGACCTACAAGTAGTGAATAGGAGAGGCCATCGAACCCGCTGATCTAACAGTTTTTCTAGACGAAACATAATACATGCATTAATAATGAAGATCATATTGTTGGGTATGCTGCTTTACGTGACCACATGCAGTGGATTATCTATCAGCAAGATAAACAGTGAAATGGACAGATTGGAGAATGAAATAGACACTAACATCTTTCTCTATATGACAGCAACGGGGCGTTGGCTGCCATCAACTATCTACAAATATGCCGACTTCAAAACGAGCCTTAACGTCATGGCCACAGAGGGTGTTGCAGGAAAGAAATTCTACGTCGGCGAAGACGTTACGAATGGACACATCTATGGCTTAGTTAACATTGCCGCCTTCCTTGCACAATCAATGAAAGAAACCATCAAATACGATGCTTGCGACGAGAACTCCTGGGATGCAGTGGGCGGAAAGTACCCTCTCTCTAATGCGTGCGGTCAACTAGGTCAGAGCTACCAAGATTACCATTGTTCGGAAGCAGAGAAGCACATGGAGTGTCCTGTCGATCCCAATATGTCAATTACAGCAGTGACGCACGCTAAGTGGTATGGCGCTCCTGCCCCACTCTTCTGCGAACCCAAGACGGATGAGCAGCCTCACTCGGGCTTCTGGGACACCAGTTACCAGTGTAACAAAGGCTGGGCGAATCCTCCCGAGACTTGTGACGTATACGAAGGTCAGAAGGCGGGTAAATTTGATCAATCAAGGCCCTACGCCAGCAACGCTGGCCGCACCGACGTCGAGGGCTGCTGTTGGTGGGGAAGAGGTGTCATTCAAACAACTGGCGTGTGGTGAGTAAATCGTTCTCACCCTAGCTCTTCAAAATCTTCTTTCCACTCATCTCCTCAACAAAATCTCTTTTTTTGCAGCAATTTTGGCAAACTGAATTATTACCTTGGAGCGAGGGCTGCCAAGGAAGGTAGGTATTCAAAATATTGGTCAGTTGACTTCTGTAAGGACCCAGAGCAAATCTGTTCTTCTGAGTACAAGGAGCTCAAATGGATATCAGGCAGTAAGTTTTAGTTTGCTATAGAAGAACCATAGTTCTCAACCACATTCGTTTTAACATTTTTACTCTCCTCTGCCGCCATGGTAGTGTTTTACTGGATGGAATCAGTGCAAAGCTACGATAGAGGAGGTTGGAGGTACACGGTAGAGCTTGCAAGGTTCGTGGAGAGCGGAATGCAAGGAACAAGCTTCATCGATGCAGTGTCGGGAATAGTCAATCGAGGTTGTCATAATCCGGTGAGTTCATATGTCTTTTGTTTCCTCAATGAATTAGATGGGCGTCATCTCATTATCATCATTTCATTCCGCATTTTGGTAGCCGTGTGGGACAGGTGCCGTCGATGGAGGACATGAGCGGTCTCAGAACTTCAAGAAAGTGTTAGACACCATGTTTGCTGGCAGACCTCCTGATGTATCAAGTCCAATGAGCTCATCTAATTTCCAAAGCCCGACAAAACCCTCCTCTCCATCAAAGCCGACTCCCACTTCGCTGTCTCCTGCGAATCAAACGAATGTGTCCCTTATCGTCACGGCGATTGCTATTAGCATGCTTATTGTCTCGGGAGATTGATGACGTGATTAATCATCTTCCGGAAAGAAGCTAAATGTGCAAGTATTGTGCATAAGTCGGAGGTCGGCATACTTCAAACAGATACCGCAATCCTGTTGTTCAACTGATTGGTGTGCGATCTGTGAAACAGTACTGCATGCAGTAGACACGTTGGTTGGATTGACAGATTCAAATGATACCTTGATATACTACTTTGCTTGGGACTGGGAGGCCCATGAGATGTACTGTATATCTCTGACGCAATAGATTCCTTATTCTTCATGAGATTTATGAGATCTTTTTGTGAAGTATCCAGATCCAGATCTCATCAACATGATGCAATAAGACTGCGTGTTAGTTGCAGAGTAATTGTAGGACAATGGTAAGGATGATACAAGCTCGTTTTCTAATTATAGCTGCCTATTATCTATTGTTTTGAGTGAAGCCGAATTGGATCATTGCATTGCATAGGGAGATAGAGCAACAGTACTTTTATTGTAACAGCTTTGATTTGGTGTAACAGTAACAAGTGTGTTGAGACGGACATCTCATAATTTTTGCGCCTTCAGCAAACGAAAGATCCATCATCAATGGTGACCGCACTGGCTTCCTCGCATGCACTCTCTAGCACTAGAGCTAAGACAATATCAATCCGAGGTCACATCATTTCACGACTCTCGCCTGGGAAGCAGTAGCAGTGGAATATTTTTAGTTGTTTGCTGAGAGTTCTTGAGTCTCGTAGGCATCTAGTCTAAAAGTTACGAGCACCGCCGATATTTACTTACCTACTCGTGTCACCACCGCCGCATATCATTGGTAAAAATATTAGGTGAGTCCTCTCGGTCGATGGATGGATAGATGATCAATAACTCGATGAGTTTAGAGAGGGGTCTTATTCTTTTGATGAATACTGGTAGTGATGGTATTGCCATGTGTTATCGTTTCATTGTTTGCCTCTGCGCATTGCAAATTGAAGGGTCTTACACATGACACATGATATGTCCGTCGCTAATGTCATTGCTTATTACTCTACTCTTCCACTAACAATATCACATCACTCCTATTTATGAATTATTATTACAGTGCATAAAAAGAGCTGCAATTTAACGTCAGAATAATGAAGTTATCCACGGCAGCAGCGGCATTGCTCCTCCTCTCCGCTAACACGGTGGATTCCTTCACTCCAACTCATCAATTCAAATCATTGCAGTTGAGACAACAACAGAATGTGGAGAGTGTGATTGTAAATTATAACAATGTTGATGGTCATCAAGATGGGGAAAATAATGACCATGAGGGAGACAAAAGTACACAACGGTTTGGGATGAATATTATGGGGGTGCTTAGTAGTCAACTTTATGCTACCAAGGTAAGATATTACAACGAGGGGGGAGGATTTGTTGATGCTGCTCTTTCTTTTGAGCATTGGCGATATTGGTGAATTATACTACTATTTTTCGACGAATATCTCACTCTCGTTTCATTCATCTATCTCTCTACTCATATTTGCTGACTAAAAATGATATTTATTTTCTACACTCACCACCGACACATCCTACAGGCATTGGCCGCTGGTCTTGCAGGAGTAGTCACTGCATCCATTGGCACGGGGGATGCTCTTCCTCCTACCATAATGGATGATGCTACTACCGCCGGAAAAGAAGCAGCAACATCAATGACGGTAATGGCCAATATTGAAAGTGTGGAGAGTATGCCCAAATCGGCTATTGGGTCGGATGTTGCCGGGACAATGATGAACAACCTCCCACAAATTCTTATTGCAGATACTGCTACTTTGGAAGCACCACCAGCAAAGGAGGTTGATGGTACTGGTACTGTTGTGGACGTTCAAAAGGTTGAAGACGCGGCAAAGGCTGCACTTGCGGAGAAATTAGCACTGGAAAAGAAATTGGCCGAGATTAGGTCGGATAGTGCAAAGAAGGCGGCTGAAAAAGTGAAATCCGTGGATGTGGCACCAACACCAACAACACTGGCGACAACAGTACCATCATCAACCACAATTGGAGATCGTGACAAATTAATTGCCGAGGAAGAAGCACGCATCGATGCAGCAAAACGTGCCCAACTCGAAAAAATCTACAAGGAGCAAGAAAAAGCACGTCTCGCCGCAGAAAAAGATGCCGAAAAAGCACGTCAAGAACTAGAACAACGTGCCGAAAAGGCAGCACAAAAGGCCCGTGCCGATGCAGAGAAGAAGGCTATCGAGGCAAAGATCAAATCGATAAAGGATCGTGAGGCAGCGACTGCTGAGCAGGCCAAGCTGAAGTATCAGGAGGCGGAGAAGGCACAGGCGGCTCGTCTGAAAGCCGAGGAGAACCGACGTAAGTTGGAGAGGGAGAGTGTGGATGTGAATACCTCGTTGGAGTATCTTCGTCAGGTTGAGGAGGCGAAGAAGGCGGAGGCCAAGACAGCTGATGCTATTCGAATCAAAGCGATTGAAGAACGTATTAAGTTAGATCAGGAGATTAAGCAGGTTAAGGGGAGGGAGTTTGATGAGACTATGGAGGATATTGCATTGGTGGCCGTTCCGAGTGCTATTATTGCAGGGGTCGTTTATACTTCGGGAGCATTGAAGAGGGAGAATGAATTTGAGTCGAACATGATTGGTAGGGACCCTTCTTCGTCTACGCCGTATGGAATGCAAGACAATGGAGAGAATTCTGGTCCGTTTGGAATGAATAATCCTTTTGGAGGCAATCAGGAAGAGAATCCTGCTCCGTATGAAATGGATAATCAGGGAGGTTTCTCGGAACCATCTTCTCCACCTGTTGCTCCATCAATGCAGGGAATGCCATCCACTTTTAATGCCCCTACCAAAAATCAGAGTCAATTCGGTGGAGGAGGAATGCCACCGAAAGCAAAAGGTGCCGCTTCTTCATTTGGTAAAGCACCTTTCAAAGGCTCAGCTGATAGTAAGGGTTCATTCGGTGGAGGAGGTATGCCGACAGCGAAGACTGCTACTCCTGTCTCTAAAGGAAACATGGTTGGGCAAACTACTGGGATGCCAAAACAGGCTGAAAGCAAAACAAAAGCATTCGGTAATGTGTCCCCGGCACCTGCGTTTCCTGCGTTTCAAACTCCTTTGAAAGGCAGAGACACTACCGGTGGAAATGGCAAGGGGGAGGTTGGATCAGGACCCACTGCATTTGGGAAGGCTTCACCAAAAGGCACCCAAGGAACTCCGCTGAAGCAGAGTTCCTCCACAATTCCTTCCGCTTTCGAGAAGACTCCACAAAAAGGATTTATTGGTGGGCAGAAAGATGCTGGATCCCCTCCTGTGCCTAAATCATCAGGAATGTCTCCTCCGAAAGGCTCAGTTGATAGCAAGAGTCCTTTTGGTGGGGGAGGAATGCCGTCGAAATCTGCTGCTCCTTCTGCGTTTGGAAAGGCACCTTCGAAAGGCTCAGTTGATAGCAAGAGTCCTTTTGGTGGGGGAGGAATGCCGTCGAAATCTGCTGCTCCTTCTGCGTTTGGAAAGGCACCGTCGAAAGGCTCAGTTGATAGCAAGAGTCCTTTTGGCGGGGGAGGAATGCCGTCGAAATCTGCTGCTCCTTCTGCGTTTGGAAAGGCACCGTTGAAAGGCTCAGTTGATAGCAAGAGTCCTTTTGGTGGGGGAGGAATGCCGTCGAAATCTGCTGCTCCTTCTGCGTTTGGAAAGGCACCTTTGAAAGGCTCAGTTGATAGCAAGAGTCCTTTTGGCGGGGGAGGAATGCCGTCGAAATCTGCTGCTCCTTCTGCGTTTGGAAAGGCACCGTTGAAAGGCTCAGTTGATAGCAAGAGTCCTTTTGGTGGGGGAGGAATGCCGTCGAAAGCTGCTGCTCCTTCTGCGTTTGGAAAGGCACCTTCGAAAGGCTCAGTTGATAGCAAGAGTCCTTTTGGTGGGGGAGGAATGCCGTCGAAATCTGCTGCTCCTTCTGCGTTTGGAAAGGCACCGCTAAAAGGAACATTCAAAGGGGGATCCCCAGGGATGCCATCAAAAGCTGATTCTGCAGCGAGCCCAGCATCCTTGAAGGAAAGTGCGGTTGGAGGAATGCCAGATGCTAAAGGGCCTTCTCTCGGAATGCCGCCCAAAGCCGAGTCTGCAGTTAGTTCAAAGTCATTTGGTAAAGCACCATTCAAGGGCACAGCCGAGAAGAAGGGTCCCTTGGGCGGGAAAGATTTTATGAGCAAGGAGTCGATTAAGGGACCATTTGGAAAGTCGCTGCAAGAAAAGATTATGGATACCAAGAAGGGCAGTGCTACTGCATTTGGCGGGGAGAATAAGAGTCCGTTTGGTGGAGGAATGCCAAAAGCAAAAGGTGCCGGTTCTTCATTTGGTAAAGCACCGATGAAGGGTCCTGCTGAGAAGGGTGCATTCGGCGGAGGAATGCCATCACAGAAAGGTGCTGCTCCTAGTTCGTTCGGAAAGGCACCGATGAAGGGTCCTGCTGAGAAGGGTTCATTTGGTGGTGGAGGAATGCCACCAAAAGCACAAGATCCCGGTTCTTCATTTGGTAAAGCACCGATGCCGATGAAGGGTCCTGCTGAGAAGGGTGCATTCGGTGGTGGAGGAATGCCACCAAAAGCACAAGCTCCCGGTTCTTCATTTGGTAAAGCACCGATGAAGGGTCCTGCTGAGAAGGGTGCATTCGGTGGTGGAGGAATGCCATCACAGAAAGGTGCTGCTCCTAGTTCGTTCGGAAAGGCACCGATGAAGGGTCCTGCTGAGAAGGGTTCATTTGGTGGTGGAGGAATGCCACCAAAAGCACAAGCTCCCGGCTCTTCATTTGGTAAAGCACCGATGCCGATGAAGGGTCCTGCTGAGAAGGGTGCATTCGGTGGTGGAGGAATGCCACCAAAAGCACAAGCTCCTGGCTCTTCATTTGGTAAAGCACCGATGAAGGGTCCTGCTGAGAAGGGTTCATTCGGTGGTGGAATGCCATCACAGAAAGGTGCTGCTCCTAGTTCGTTCGGAAAGGCACCGATGAAGGGTCCTGCTGAGAAGGGTTCATTTGGTGGTGGAGGAATGCCACCAAAAGCACAAGCTCCCGGCTCTTCATTTGGTAAAGCACCGATGCCGATGAAGGGTCCTGCTGAGAAGGGTGCATTCGGTGGTGGAGGAATGCCACCAAAAGCACAAGCTCCTGGCTCTTCATTTGGTAAAGCACCGATGAAGGGTCCTGCTGAGAAGGGTTCATTCGGTGGAGGAATGCCATCACAGAAAGGTGCTGCTCCTAGTTCGTTCGGAAAGGCACCGATGAAGGGTCCTGCTGAGAAGGGTGCATTCGGTGGTGGAGGAATGCCACCAAAAGCACAAGCTCCCGGTTCTTCATTTGGTAAAGCACCGATGAAGGGTCCTGCTGAGAAGGGTGCATTCGGCGGAGGAATGCCACCAAAAGCACAAGCTCCTGGCTCTTCATTTGGTAAAGCACCGATGAAGGGTCCTGCTGAGAAGGGTGCATTCGGCGGAGGAATGCCACCAAAAGCACAAGCTCCTGGCTCTTCATTTGGTAAAGCACCGATGAAGGGCCCTGCTGAGAAGGGTGCATTCGGTGGAGGAATGCCACCAAAAGCACAAGCTCCTGGCTCTTCATTTGGTAAAGCACCGATGCCGATGAAGGGTCCTGCTGAGAAGGGTGCATTCGGTGGTGGAGGAATGCCACCAAAAGCACAAGCTCCTGGCTCTTCATTTGGTAAAGCACCGATGAAGGGTCCTGCTGAGAAGGGTGCATTCGGCAGAGGGCCGATGACATCACAAGCAAAATCTGCTTCATTTGGTAAAGCACCGATGAAAGGCTCGCCTGATAGCAAGAGTCCTTTCGGGGGTGGTGGAGGAATGCCATCACAGAAAGGTGCTGCTCCTAGTTCGTTCGGGAAGGCACCTTTGAAAGGATCTAGTAGTGGGGGTCCTTCATCATCCGCGCCACTATTTCCAAACAAAGGAGGAATTGTAGCAGACAGTGACTCATCGTTTGTTGCGAGAGATATCTTACTAGATGCAGAACTCGGAAGAGGCTCGCCTGAGATTAGAAGTAATGAGCCTCCGCCCTCAAGCATGCCACCTCCCCCAAAAGCATCATCCAATCGTCGTCCAGTGTTTGGTTTAGGTGGAGCATTCGGGAAGTCCGCATCGAGACAATCCGTCGGCTCAATGCCTCCTAAAGGTTCAATGCCCACCCAAGGGTTCTCGTCAGTGTCTCCTCCAAATACGAACATCCCTTCAATGAAACAGTCGATGCAACCGACCAATGCGCCTTTTGGCAGCGGAATGAACCAAGCTCCTCCTCAACCCAACAGAGGATCTCAAAGTCAAAGCAGTGCAGGATCAAATGTCAATCCTTCTGGTGGCGGAGATGCTCGTGCGGGTCGATCGACGAGACAACCTATGTCTGATAATTTCACTCCTAGTAGGAACATGAGTACAAATCAATTTGCTGACGGGCGACCAGCTAGGAGCCAACAGCAGCCTCAACCGACCACCAATGTCCCCCCACCTCGTCAAAACTTTTCCCAGCCGCCACCACAATCAGCTAGTGATTTCAAGCAAGGGCCTGCGGACTGGAAGAATCAAGCATCTCCATCACCTATTGGTCAATTCAGCAACTCTGTGCGGGATCCACAAAGAGCAGGTGGTACTCGCCTAGGCTCTCTTGCGTCAAGTCGACAATCTCAATCACCTCCAGGATCAGCTCGTCCAACTGCAACAGATCCTTTTGATAATAATGAGCAGCAATACTCTGGCGATCCTGCCGGACCTGGCGAGTACCAGGAAGTGACTGTGACAGATCCTCGAACTGGCGATAGAAGAACGATCAGGATACCGAATCCGAATCAAGGTGGAAACTGAGACTGAGACGAGTAAATTGAATGTCGACTTCATATTTCTTCAAAATGTGCTAGTGTAGAAGGATCGTAACTTAAAACAATCCATTACACCAATACTCATTGCTCATTTTCCACTGGCTAAACGATGATGCACTTGAGCTTGATACAATAATATCTTCAAGTATATCGCGAGATGGAGATAAGATAGGAGTTACTAATTTCTGGTCCCATTCGGACATGTCTTTGACATTACTCCTGAGATGGAGATTCCCAGCCTCCAGAGTTGAATTAGGATGACAATAAGACACGCCGTCCACAACTAACGGATGAGCGCTATACTCCTCTCCCCAGAAAGTGCACACATGGCAAAATATGGCCTGCATGAGGAAGATGACACCCCAGATGGAGAATGCGAATTCAAAAGGAGTGATGATTGTTTGCCACTTGTCAAATTGCTCATAGGAGAATTAATCAGGGGGAAATGAGATGAAAAGGGCCCGTAGCCGAATGTCTCAAGAGCATTGAGGAGATAGGCTGCCGTTTTGATGATACTGAGGAGGCGAGGTTTGGAAATCGTTTGTTGAGTGTGGCAAGTAAGTATGCAGAGCCTTCTGCAGTCGTCTGCTGTATGTATGTCCGTCATGGCATGCTAATTTTTTGGGCAAAAGACGTCCATCTCATCGCAGTTGTTACAATGTTACATACAATACATACCCACAGTGTCAAAGCTGCACGAGAAACTGCTGTCATATCCAAGCTTCTTTGAAGCTAGAGCCTTTACGTAGTAAGGAAAGAGTAAGTTATTATTATGCCGTAAAAGAAATCAATTTTCTACGTAAAATTAAGACGTTTTTTTCACGTAGGAATAGTACAATAGCCCCAGTACAAAATCCGCAGCTTTTGGGGGCTAATGGGAGCGTCACTTTTGGAAGGAGGAGGAAGAGAAAAGAGAGAAGGGATGTCCACCGTACTTTGGTCTAACAAAAAGGAGCCGCCCACCGCTAGGGCTGTGGGTATAGTGGGCGGTGGGCGCCACCCACCTTCGTGTTTGTTTAGGAGAGGTAACTTTGGTCAATTTTTACCCTATTTTATACGAAAATGGCCTGATATGGGGT
Organism: Skeletonema marinoi; assembly: GCA_030544225.1. NCBI lineage: Eukaryota > Bacillariophyta > Thalassiosirophyceae > Thalassiosirales > Thalassiosiraceae > Skeletonema > Skeletonema marinoi. The sequence goes on along the minus strand of CM060485.1, from coordinate 5,685,834 downwards.
TATTTTATCCAAGGTGGGCGCCCACGTGGGCGCCGCCCACCATCGTCTTTTTTAACGCCCACTATACCCACAGCCCTACCCACCGCTCTCTAGCTCTCTAGCTCTTGACAGCCGCCCACCTAAAGAGCTGCCCAGACTTTTGCTAGTTAGGTCCTCTCTAGTAAATCGGACACGCCCACCTCTTTGGAGAGCTGCCCACCCTAACTCCTCTGCTTATGTTTCCTGTTGTTCATCTCTCATACTTTTTCAACTCATAATTTTATTGGTTGAAATTGAAAGATGATCACGACAATTGAACATGCTCAACAACTTGACTTGTCAAAGTCGAAGAAATCAAAGCCGAAGTCGACGCCAAAGCCGAAGCAGACGAAAAGAAAAACAAAGCAGCAGCAACTTCAACACGAGCGCAATAAGATGCAAGAGCGAGAGAGGAGTAAGAGATACTACGAGAAGAAGAAGAAGAAAGAAAGAGAACACATGCGCATACAAAGCTACGAGATAGTCATTGACAGGAATAAAACAGTTCAACTTGCACGAAAGTGTGACCAAGAAACTATGCAAGTAGACGAAAAACCGTTCCCGTATGTGTCCTGTGCGATAGGCTTATGCTTATCATTATCATTGGATGCGAGCCTGCCAAGCGAGCAACTGCTTTCTCAGTCATCTAAAAGAATAAGCATCAAGTCATATGAAAACCACCACCAAGTTGCGTTAAAGGAGAAACTCATTCTGCAGTACCGTATCGATGGCCTTTAAGAATGCTCGCTGTCACAAAGAGCCAAACGATCGCTTACCAAGGAGGGAGAAGCAGCATATAATGTATGCAGCGAATGCTAAAAGTCTTGGACCAGAATATACAACACGCCACCTAAACACGCCACGATACAACCAACAAATACTTGAGCCGTGAAAAAGATGCTTCTATACTATCATGGCCAACTACAATGGGCCACTAAAAGCTGTGGATTGTCATACTCGAAGCGTTAGATACGATATGGTGCAGAGTAGTGCTAGCGGCCATCCCAAATTTGGCCTCATCAGGTCACCTACGATGATGTAGCGACGCCGATACGACCAACAAATACTTGAGCCGTGAAAAAGATGCTTCTATACTATCATGGCCAACTACAATGGGCCACTAAAAGCTGTGGATTGTCATACTCGAAGCGTTAGATACGATATGGTGCAGAGTAGTGCTAGCAGCCATCCCAAATTGGGCCTCATCAGGTCACCTACGATGATGTAGCGACGCCGATACGACCAACAAATACTTGAGCCGTGAAAAAGATGCTTCTATACTATCATGGCCAACTACAATGGGCCACTACAAGCTGTGGATTGTCGTACTCGAAGCGTTAGATACGATATGGTGCAGAGTAGTGCTAGCGGCCATCCCAAATTTGGCCTCATCAGGTCACCTACGATGATGTAGCGACGCCGATACGACCAACAAATACTTGAGCCGTGAAAAAGATGCTTCTATACTATCATGGCCAACTACAATGGGCCACTAAAAGCTGTGGATTGTCATACTCGAAGCGTTAGATACGATATGGTGCAGAGTAGTGCTAGCAGCCATCCCAAATTGGGCCTCATCAGGTCACCTACGATGATGTAGCGACGCCGATACGACCAACAAATACTTGAGCCGTGAAAAAGATGCTTCTATACTATCATGGCCAACTACAATGGGCCACTACAAGCTGTGGATTGTCGTACTCGAAGCGTTAGATACGATATGGTGCAGAGTAGTGCTAGCGGCCATCCCAAATTTGGCCTCATCAGGTCACCTACGATTATGTAGCGACGCCAATACGACCAACAAATACTTGAGCCGTGAAAAAGATGCTTCTATACTATCATGGCCAACTACAATGGGCCACTAAAAGCTGTGGATTGTCATACTCGAAGCGTTAGATACGATATGGTGCAGAGTAGTGCTAGCAGCCATCCCAAATTGGGCCTCATCAGGTCACCTACGATGATGTAGCGCTGCCACGCCATCAGCAACGGTTTTGTCATTGGTAGCATTACATCCAATATCATTGCTAACGATGAAGTTACTGAGGAGATGTGGGCTATCCTTTCACCCTTTCGACCTTTCGGCTACATCTTTGCCTACACATCAGGGGCTCATCGGGCAATTCGCGGTCACTTCAGCTTCTTCGAAGTAGATCTCACCCATACGGACACAGTGATGAATCATTTCTTGCGAACTGGAGCCTATCCACTTGTTTATGTTGTTTTGTGTGGAAGAATGACTCCGACACAGAAACAAATAGTGAAAGATAGAGCGAGGCTTGACGCGGAAAAGGTGATCAATTTGCTAGAATTGTTTCTGAGAAAATCAGGCCATCTTGGATACAAGCATGTCATGCCACCAACTGACTGCCCGCAGCCAACCATAATTTTTGACGAGGACACTACGAACAGGACCAAAATGTCGAGAATTCACACGAGCCACAATCAGACACGCGGGCATCTATGGCACGCACCAGAAATTTGTCAAAGCCATGCTTGATAGGACAATGCCAACGCTGATAGTCAGTGGCACGTCAAGTAACTTCAACGTCCCGCAACCTCCTACTCCTACGCTTACGCCTACGCTTCGAGCAAAATTTGAAGGAGGAGGAGGGCAAAGAGAGAACAGTACTTGAGTTACTCCCACCTTCATGATAACACTTAGTATGGTAAGAGATACAGCATCATAGCATTAAAATTAGTTTAATTTAAGCTCCCGTGAGTACATGTAGGCATTTGGGATTCCTACCTCTAGTTTTGCGATACCGGGCGACTCCACTCAAGAAGCTTGACCCACGCCGCCGCGCCACAATTGTACTTACTCGCTCTGTTACTTCTCTCTAGATGTTATTTACAATACCATTATGACATCTCGGGACACCCCACAAAAGACTCACAATTGAATCCTTCTGCGAGCTCCACATCATCTTTGCGTCTTTGTGAGGGGACCAATGTGAATGCAAATGCGATGCCACTTCACTCAAAACAATAAATAATTTAGCAACTATGACTATATGACTATGACTGCAATCAGACAACAACCTTAAAGTATCATCCTCCATCAAGTCCTACAACTACAATGTTGAGAATTTGATGTCTGTAAATGCAAACAGCAACCTGTCTACTGCATTACTCATCTTTCCCATATCACAAACCAATCAGTCGACCAAAAGGACATATGCGATATAAAGCTTCAACAGATGAGACTTTGAGAGGGAGATGACACCAATCATATGCCGTATCCCAAACAGGTTTAGTAATAAACGTGGTGTCAAGATAATCAACTCTTGAATTGTTGGCATCCAAAACAAGCTTTTCCAGGATGAAGTTGTAACTATCAATAACTGTTGGCGACCACCAGTCAGTTGGTTGGCACTTGCCAATCATGTCTCCAATTGGATTGTGGTGTATTGACCTCAGATACAACTTGATCTCACCATCAATTTTGAATATTTCTTCATTTGTCACAACTCTTGTCATTTCATCTCTCCATTGCTTGAGAGAAAAAGGAGCTCCATATGGATAACCCACTGGATGTTGCCCAACACCAATAACAAACTTAGTACAATTGCGAGTATGATAGTACTGGTACTGCTCAAAGAATTCAGTGGAAAGATGTTTTGGATAGTTTGCCGGTGCATAGATGAAGCGATGGCCAAGATTATTGGCCCAGAAAGCATAAACTAGATGGTACGAGTGTGAGAAACCGACCACACAAATCTTGCTCCCATCAACTGTTGCCCCCTTCATGCGTTTGCTTGAATCAACATCGAGCCCAGTCCCACCGTGTGCACGTAGTTCGAGTTGATAAACTTTTTTGAGAGTTTTTTTACCAAATGCCTGCCTCAGTTTAAGATCGAAGCCCAAATCTAATTGGTGCTGCTTGAGTTTTTCCAACCATGTATTGTTCCTCCAAACAAAGTTGAATGCTTCCAAATGACTATTATTCGTCGGTACTGCACAGCGTTCAGATATCTCACCACGGCAGTCCTGTGGCTGGTACCTAGTTCTGAGTGGCCCGTAAAACGAACTTTTATCCTCCATCATCCAACGTCCTTCCGGCAATAGCTCTTTGTCATCGAACACTCTACCTCTACTTACTTCTGCTTCAATAGTTAAAGTCGATGAGCTAGAGGTGATTTGATTACATGCTGGGTCTTCCAAACAATCCTTTTTGAAGTCATACTCAAGCCATTTTGTGAAATTCATTGTTCGCATTGGTGAAGTCAACCCAAAGCTATTGCAAAGAACAACAAAAATTTCTAAGTTGTACTGCCCAGGTGGGAGCCACACATTTTTGTATGATCCGCAATAGAGATCATTAACATTGAATACAGAAGGATGGTACTCCCACTCGTCAAGAAGAGCAAGTGAACTGCCTGAGATCCTCCCCATTAAATCCGGGTGGGGGCATGATGCAACCATTGTAGTATAATCCATTTGTAAACAAATCTCATGGTGTGACGGATAGTGCCAAATTGTTGTCTTCTTTGAGCTGATAATTTCAATTGCTTGAGCGTCGGTGGAAGGCGCAATTGGAATATGACGACGACGTAGATTTTGTTCAGTGTTATGGTAGCTGCTAGTGCGATATTGTTGTTGCGGAGGTGTGCTGAATAATTTTGTGTCGTTGTATCTCATGTTAACAAATGCAACAAGGACAAAGCTGACGCATGTCAGCAGTCGTCGTCGTAGATGTAGGTGCCCCACCCAGGTTCCAGACCACCAAATCTGGTGATTTTCAGTTCCCAACTCCCTTACCATTATTATTATGTGTTTATGTAGACTATTGCTATTGTAATAGGTAAGTACACAATGTCAATTGCTTTGCTTTAGCTGCCATAAGTATGGGATCCTCCCTCCTCTTCGATCGAGCCTCGGTGGCATCCTGAGTTCTACGATTAGAGAAATGAAGTAGCTTTTAGATCTAAAACCTTGCATTGAACAACAGTAAGCAAGAGTCGAAATCAGATGGTTTAGATCTAAATATACATTTTTACGAGAAAGCAGTCCATGTGCCACCGAAGCCGAAAAGGGTGAGATCACGCTACATAAGTAGTAAGCTAGGTGCTGAAGGAGCTATCTCTCCCTCAGCTCATTCAATGGCTTTTGAACTATGCACTTTTGAACGGAACACGCACAGTTGATATTGTATGCTGTCAACAGTGTCTAATGGAGCATGGAGCTGACATGTATGTACTTATGTGTGTCTTCTCTATTGATGTGTTGACAAGCAGCCGATGGAACAGCATCCTTTTAATGCTTGATGGCATCATAAAGAAGATGAATCTGATAAAGTAGAAATGATGTAGATGATGCAACATAAATTATACTAACTAAGGCTACCGACGTAATATAGTCCAGCTTAAGAACATACAACACTTTACACAACACGTAAAACATTGACACTTCCATTAAATACCATTTGCATAGTGCATGTACAATAGGCGCAACGCCATCCATATTACCCCATGTACGAAAACTAACCAGGTTGAAGCACAGATTGGCCTCGTCCCCCATGCGAGGAGATGGTTTGAAGTTTGCTGTCCCTTCTATCTCCATAGATACTGAAAAGATTCCAACGCCTCTGTGGATACGTTGTTGAGAAGAATGTGAACTCATATCTTGAACGGTTCCAATACGTGAGAAGGACATGCCTCCTGCAGAGGCTTCCTTTTCCTTTGCAGCCCAGAAGCTTGGCTTGGGCTGCCCGCTCTCATGATGCATCTTGGCCTCGATTGCCACCGTATCTCGATTTGGATCGAAGACGGTTCCATCATCGGATACATCCCATCCCGTGCCGAACTTCACATAAGATTTGAACTTATTGAATGTAAGTTGCGGTAGGTAGACATACACCCATGATTTGTCGTAGTCTTTCAACATGGGACATGGGCTGGCCATGCTTGTGTACAAGCTTTGGGGCGAGATCAACACAGACGTCCATGCCAATGTAGGCAAGTTTGCATTGATCGTCCTTGATGTCATAGGTGAAATCAAGATCGCTAAACCACGTTCTGCTGTTGCAGAGACGAGCCAGGTTGGTGCTGTTGAAGCGGACTCTTGACTCTTGACTCTTGGATCGACGCGTTGATAGCCGAAGTGATCTTGCAAGTCATCATATACATGACGGAGCCCCTTTGCTTCTTTCTCGGGCACGGTGTTGCCTCGCCACTGTGTCATGGTGCTAGCGGCTGCAGCGACGGTTTCCTCATCATCTCTTGATGCCACCAGGTCGTTGTGATCAGAATAATTGTTTCGGGTGACATTTGGTTGGGGTGCAGTCATCTTAGGGTAGGCAGAGGCCGAGTGCTGATGAGATGAAACCTCGACACCGTAGGTGTTCTTCTTATAGTGCATCATCATGAGTGCTCTTGCTCTTCATAAATACTTCTATGGATGTATCATTGATGCTTGGCATCAATCACTGTTGGAAGTTGGGAGGGGAGCTCTAGAGTGGGAGTCAAATTCTTGCTACCCGCAAGCGATCGAGAAGAAGAGTGTGCAAGCTCTAAAGACACGTATCTTTATTTTGGTATCCAAAATAAAATCTAAAGATGAGAACCCGATCATCATGTCGATGATGCACTTGAACTTTGCTTTCCTACTGGCAGTAGCCTGCTCCCCAATCAACACAGAAGTATTTTTATATTGTAGGCAGCAGACATACTAAACATTCATTGTTGTCATGATGATGTTACGTCAGTGGAGTCGCCGCTCCGTGTCGTCAACTCTAGGCCGCCGCCTGCAACAGCAGCGGTCAGTGATCAAACGCACCAACATTGGTGGAGGAAGAGCCGCCGTATCCACCATTGCTTATAATTCATCATGGATCCACGAACGTTCCCTTGGCAATGATGCAGATGCGCATTTCTTTCGTCTACCAACAACGGCTGCACGTGTATTTTCTTCGGCAGCGGAGGAGTATCATCCTGAGCCGCGGCCATTCAAGAAGTTGATGGCGGCCAACCGTGGTGAAATTGCCACACGTATTCTAAGAGCAGGGACAGAACTAGGTTGCTCTACCGTAGGAATTTACAGTCACGAGGATAGATTCACTCAACACAGATATAAGGCAGATCAAGCATTTCAATTGTCCAGTGACAAATCTCCCGTGGCGGCGTATTTGGACATTCCTACGATTGTGGAGTTGTGTGTTCAGAATGGTGTGGAGGCGGTTCATCCTGGGTATGGCTTGTTGAGTGAGAATGCCAACTTTGCCAAGAGTTTGGAGGAGGCTGGAGTGAAATTTGTAGGTCCAACGGTGGACAACTTGAATACGTTTGGAGACAAGACGTCTGCAAAAGAATTGGCCATCAAGGCGAATGTACCAATTATTACTGGAAGTGATTCAACATTCTCCACACCATCCGAGGCAAAGGAATGGATTGAAGACCCTAACAATCCAATTACTTATCCCGTTATTGTCAAGGCAGCCATGGGAGGCGGGGGGCGTGGTATCCGCATCGTTCCTACCGCAGATGACTTGGAGAGCATGTTCCGCTTGGCGAGTAATGAAGCATTGAATGCGTTCGGGGATGGGAGGTGCTTTGTTGAGAAATATGTTGATCAGCCTCGTCACATTGAAGTCCAATGCTTGGGTGATGGTACCGGGAATGTTATCCATCTGTTTGATCGTGATTGCTCTGTGCAGCGTCGTCATCAGAAAGTTATTGAGACTGCTCCAGCGACTGGGTTGAGCAGAGAGACTAGGCAAAAAATATTCGATGATGCTGTGAGAATGCTATCGTTGAATAAGTACAGGAACGCCGGCACAGTTGAGTTCTTGGTTGACAAAGATGGGAACCATTATTTCATGGAGGTAAATCCAAGGTGAGTTGTAAATATTGCTGCTTTGTGCCGGTTGAGTGTATCTTGTGTACTCCCCATATCTCACATAATGTTTGCTGCAACATAAAAGAGTGCAAGTGGAGCACACAATTACCGAGGAAATCACAGGAATTGATATCGTCCAGTCTCAAATCCTCATTGCTTCGGGGAAGACACTACCTGAAATTGGATTGACCCAAGATTCTATCCCAGAGCCTACAATGTATGCCATGCAGTGCCGAGTAACCACCGAAAACCCTGCACACGACTTCAGGCCTGACACAGGAACCATTGACGTGTTCAGAATGCCGGCAGGGTTTGGCATTCGATTGGACGACGGACCTGGATTTCCTGGTGCTAAGATTACACCACACTACGACAGTCTTCTTGTGAAAATTACTGCAAAGGCACGAGATCGCAAAGACGCAGCGGCCAAGCTTATTCGTGCCCTTCGAGAGTTTCGTGTTCGTGGCGTGCAGACAAACAAATCTTTCCTACTGAATGTATTGAACCATAGGGATTTCCTTGATGGAGAAGTAACCACAGGGTTTATTGCCCAAAATCCTGACTTGTTGTCTCCTTTGAAAGAAAAGGATCGTGCTCAAAAATTGCTTCAATACATCGGGGAGGTCCTTGTCAATGGTACACCCAAAAGTCTTGGAGCCACAGGTGATCCTCCCAGCCAAGTTGATCCCATTGTGCCTCAGATTGACATGCAACGTGAGAAGAATAAATCTCTCAAGCAAATATTTGATGAAGAAGGGCCTAGTGCCTTTGCCAAGGCAGTGAGAGAGCACAAAGGATTGCTCGTTACGGATACTACTTGGCGTGATGCTGTGAGTTTGTGCTGCCTTGCACTGTATTGTATGCACTCTGATACTCGGCGCTTGTACTCACATGTTTCATCTCCTGTTCCCCTTCATTCTATTAATACTCCAGCATCAAAGTTTGTTGGCCACCAGACTAAGGACAATTGACATGCTGAACATTGCAGAGCCTACGTCAGTTGCTTTGAGAAATGCATACAGTATAGAATGTTGGGGTGGCGCAACATTTGATGTGTCAATGAGATTCTTAAATGAATGCCCTTGGGAGAGGTTGACGAGTTTGAGAGAAGCTGTCCCTGACATTCCTTTCCAGATGCTACTCCGTGGTGCCAATGCAGTTGGATACACCTCGTACGCTGACAATGTTGTCTTCAAGTTTTGTCAACTTGCAAAGGATTCTGGAATGGACGTATTTCGTGTCTTTGATTCTTTGAATTACATCGAGAACATGAGACTCGGAATTGATGCTGTTGGTCAGGCTGGAGGAATAGTTGAAGGTGCCGTTTGTTACACCGGCGACGTCTCAGATCCCGAGCGAGGTTTGTATGATCTCGAATACTACCTTCACTTTGTCCGTGAGTTGGAGGCCGCAGGAATTCATGTTCTAGCTATCAAGGACATGGCTGGGTTGCTAAAACCTAATGCTGCATCTATGCTGGTGGGTGCAATTCGAAGCGAATTCCCCAACCTTCCGGTTCATGTTCATACGCATGATACTGCTGGCACGGGAGTTGCAAGTATGTTGGCCGCAGCTCATGCCGGTGCAGATGCTGTCGACGCCGCAACAGACGCTTTGAGTGGCACAACGGCTCAACCTTCACTGGGCGCACTCGTTGCAAGTACAAAAGGGACGGATCTTGATACAGGCCTCAGCCTTCACGAGGTATCGATGCTCAATGAATATTGGGAGGAAGCGAGAGGACTGTATGCTCCATTTGAAAGTGGTCAGAAGTCTGGAAGTGCGGATGTTTACATTCATGAGATGCCTGGAGGGTGAGTGCCACAAATACAGATGTCGATGCACGTTTACATTTCTTGCAGTAGGTATGCTAACTATCTTCTTACTTTTTCCGTTTCACAGTCAATACACCAACCTCCTCTATCAATCTACTCAACTTGGTTTGACTGGTCAGTGGAGTCATGTAAAGACAGCATATGCAGCTGCCAACCGTCTATTGGGAGACATTATCAAGGTAACTCCTTCATCTAAGGTGACAGGTGATTTGGCTCAGTTCATTGTGGCCAATAACTTGACAGAGCGTGAGGTTGTGGAGAAAGCGGAAGAGCTCTCGTTCCCCAACAGTGTTATCGAGTATTTCCAGGGTTACCTTGGGATCCCTCCGTTCGGATTTCCGGAGCCACTGAGATCTAGAGTGCTCAAGGGTAGGACGATCGAGGGAACCAGTGGGCTGAGTTGTTTCGATGGCCGACCAGGAGCGCAGCTGCCACCCTATGATTTCGATCTTAATCGCAAGACATTGGAAGAGAAGTGGTCAGCAGACAAAATCTCTGATCACGATGTCATGTCACACTCCATGTATCCTCAGGTCTTTGATGAGTTCATGGAGCGCCAGGAGGAGTATGGAAAATTGTCGTACCTTGACACCCGCACATTCCTCACTGGAATGAAAGTAGGTCAAGAGCTGAACGTGTCACTTGAGAAGGGAAAGCAATTGATTGTCAAGTTGATCAGTGTTGGTGAAACTACAGACGATGGCATAGTCAATATTCAATTTGAGTTGAATGGCCAGCCTCGTTCCGTCCACGTGAAGGATAAACGCTCAGGAGTTGCAGAAACGAAGCGTTTGAAGGCTCTCAAAGGTGTGACTGGATCCATTGGTGCCGCTATGCCCGGAGTTGTGTTGGAAACCAAGGTAAAGAAAGGTGATAAAGTTGTGAAGGGAGATCCATTGGTGCTCATGTCAGCGATGAAGATGGAAACTGTAATCACATCTCCTTGCGATGGAGTTGTGAAGCAGGTCGCGGTAACAGCAGGAGATCAGCTAGATGGAGGTGATCTGTGTGTAGAGATCGATGAATCGTAAAGATCTTTGTGGTCTTGGTGATTGTGATAATTTACGTTAGTAGGGATATATTCCAAGCTTATTATATCGTTACCAACTTATCAAAGTATGCTCATTGAGACGAATAAGTCTCCTAATAATGTTCTCAAACAACACTTGATCATAGTCGGTAATTTTGTCGAATTGTTGGTTCTCATCACCTGTCATGGCAGCAAACTGAGTCATTATTTCGTTCACACCATTGCTTCCATCGCAGAGACCAAGCAGTTGTCCCTCAAGATCGTCTACTAGTTCGAACCACTCATCCTTAGGATTGTGCATGGGTCGTCCAGGCATTCTGACAACAGTCTTTGTTTCCGAAATATCATCCTTGTCAACTGTAAATGTATTCTTGTAATCGACTGCACCAGCTCTAATAGGGAAAGAAGGCTGTGTCATCAATCCATTCTTCTGCTCTTCTCCTAAAAGCCTTCGAACATTGGCATCCTTTCGTCTTATAACGTAGTCTCCCATGACGAGTATTTCTATCGTACCCATGGAAGAGAGGAAGCTCCTTACTGCATTACGCGGAGTCTCCACAATGGGCTCACTCTTTAGCGTATTGAAACTCGTATTTAACACCATTGGAACTCCCGTAGCTTTGTAAAATGCGGATATCAGTTTGTGATAGAACGGTTCTGCCTCCGGAGTCACAGTTTGCAATCTGGAGGAACCATCAACATGGGTAACTGCCGGGATCTTGTCTCGCTTCGACTTCGTCACTTGGGCTGTCAGCGACATGAATGGACTAACATTGTTGTTGGCTGCTGCGGCGTAGTCACCAAGATCAAACCAATCGGATGCCTCCTCGGCGAGACAGCTTGGTGCAAACGGACGGAAGCTCTCACGCTTCTTGACAAACTCATTGATGAAACGGACTAAACCTTTTTCACGTGGATCAGCCAGAATACTACGATGTCCTAGCGCTCGAGGGCCCATTTCACTCCTCCCATTGTAAATAGCGACCACACCCCCGGAAGATATCTCTTCTACAAGAATATCGATGCGTCTCTTTTCGTCTTTAATAATCTCTACGTCCAACCAAGGTTCTGCCCAAGCAACCGCTTCGGTCATTTCAGCCAAGGTGGGGAGTGGCCCAAGGTAAGGTGATAATGGTTCGTTCCATAGCTTTGGTGCAGTCTTCTCCTCCCCAGCTTGACCTCCAAAGAGTCCATAGGCGCAACATCCGACAGCAACTCCATCATCACCAGGATAGGGGGGCACAAACGCATTTTCAAAGCCAAGCTCTCTGCACAATCGACCATTCAATACACTATTCAACGCAACTCCACCTGCCAAACACAAATTTGTTTCACCCGTTTGCTCCTTAAAGTGTCTGACAAAGTCCATGCCAACAGTTTCAAGATCAGTTTGCATACGAGCTGCTAGACCAATGGCATCTAATGCAACTCTGGTAGGAAGTTGCTTCTCCGCAATTGTCGTCGACTCACTCTCACTACTTTTCTTTTCATTGCCATCCTTCTCTTCTTTAGGTCCCTTGTAATCATTATCATCAAAATCATATCGTTTTGTACGGATCATATTCCCCTCATCATCAAACATGTCCGAATCTACCCTAGAAATGAATGGCATACCCTTCATACTCATTCGATTAATCTTCAAATCTCCATCTTTGTATAAAGTCCCCTCCACAATTGGCGTGTCAATCATTTCGGGAATAATTCTTTGCTTCATCTCCCCCTCCTTTTCACTGTCCCACGCATGATCTTGCCATGGGGCCAACCCCATAGCTTTGCCACAGGCATTCCAATCTCCAAAGATGTGGGAGCTAGCACGTGAATAGAGTGCTCCCAAAGAATCCATGTTCTCAAATCCATGATTGTAGAGTGTTGGTGGACTGTTCTCTTGAGTGAATCGTTTGAAGATTGGCTGTGTAGTTGTTGTGGTGATGAAAAAGTTGTTGCATAAGCTTCAAGATTCAAGCATCTACACACATGACTACTAACACCAACCAATACAATTATGATACAAGTCAACAAAACTCACCTTAACCTTGAGACCACTTTCATCCTTACAAAACGTATACACCGACTCAGCCTCCCTCCAATCATAATACGACTTGGCAGCCAACTCCTCCAAATTTCGTGGCACAATCTCAATCTCCTCCCCACCATCATCATCGTCATTATCATTACAAAGAGTAAAATCACTCACATACGTCTCATCCCCCATCTCCACCGCCTTCTTCATAACACGATACGTCTCCCCCATCCCATCCATCACCACCACCATGCCCGTATCAAACGGAGCCTGCGCACAAACACTATACGCATGAGCCAAATGATGACTCAATTCCATCTTATCGTCAATCGATTCCAACACATTGTACTCATCAGAATATCCCTCCTCCACCCCTCCATTGATACCCAACCCCTCCTCCCACTCCATATGATCAACATCACCCTCCACCAACGGCAATATCCGATGATGATGATTATTCATCACAACTTTCACAACATTCTCCAAATCTAAATCCAACACATCCAAACAAGTCTCCACCAAACTCGCAATGTTCCCGCCATCATGTTTCGATCGTGTCATGCGCTCTTTGGATACTGCGAATAATACTTGGGAGGTTTGAGCGTCCGCGGCGCAGAGGGTGGTGTCGTGAGAGTATTTGTTGATTCCGAGGATTAGTTGGGTGGATGGCGGGGCGGCGAGTGGTGGACGGAGATCTTCTTGTTCGGAGTCGTCGATGTTGTTGCTGTCGTCATCGTCGTCATTGTTGTCATTGTAGAGATCGAGATCGAATGGTGTAGAATATAGTGCACCTCTAGCAGGTTTGAAGTGTTGATCTTTTGGATGGCTGCTGATGATGTGTTGGCCGATGCGAGTGATGGACAGAGACGATGATGATGTCGATGATGGCGAATGGAACGTAAATGCAGCTACTATTCCTCCGGCGGCAGAGTCTCGGCTGAGAATGGACGACCGCTGCTGCCAGATTGGTGAGATGATGAGGAGAAGAAGTAGAGATGATTGCATGTTGCCAACACTGATGTATCATCAATGTGCGTCAGTTGTGATACTTTTAGCGCAAAAATGCCATCATCGTGATCATCGACATCGATCTTTTTGTGGTGAGATACTTCAGATGTGTGTCTTACGACATTTGCAACGCTGCAAGCCTCGCCATTTGCAAGTCTCTTCTCATCTTTCAGGCCGGTAAGTATTGGATTGTACTCTAGAATTAAAATAGGCGTTGCGAATCGTTTGCATGGTAAGGGCTTAAAGAGCTTATCCTTGTTTTGAACAATTTTCAAGGATCATCTCTGAAAGCGTTCGAGGTACAATACTCTCGCTCTGATTATCTGCATTCTGCTCAGTCAGTAGTAGTAGACATGATTGTACATAACAGCTGTCAGAAGTGCATCATGCACCAAAGACAAAGAATGTATTTTCAACATTAATAGAGAAACTCATAAGTAATAACTTAATTTAATATGATTATGTGCGAAGATGTTACATCCTCTGGCAATAACACACCCATCCAAACACAATGTTCAAAACATAATTACAAGATGCTCAACTTCTTTGCTGCTTCCCTCATCTCGTCACTGATCTCCACCTTATCACTAGCTTCAACAAACTCAGGAAGCTCATCAAAGTTCAAATACCTGTAAGTATCAGCTGCAGTGGCATCCACAGTATTCATGTAACTCATGTACTCATCCACAGTGGGGAGCTTTCCCTCGATAGAGGCAATAGCAGCCAACTCAGCGCTTGCCAAATACACATTGGATCCCTGTCCAAGACGGTTGGGGAAGTTACGTGTCGAGGTTGAAACAACAGTGCAGCCAGGCTCCACGCGAGCTTGGTTACCCATACACAAGGAACATCCGGGCATCTCCATACGAGCTCCAGCAGTACCGAAAGTGCTGTAGTATCCCTCCTCAGAAAGTTGGGCGGCGTCCATCTTGGTAGGAGGAGAAACCCACAACCTTGTAGGCAAGGTGGCAGACTTCTTATCGGCCAACAATTTACCAGCAGCACGGAAGTGACCAATGTTTGTCATACAACTTCCAATGAACACTTCGTCAATCTTATCCCCAGCAACCTCACTCAACAAGGCACTTGCGTCAGGATCATTGGGCAAGGCCAAGATAGGTTCCTTGATCTCGTCCATATTGATTTCAATAATCTCGGCATACTCGGCATTGTCATCGGCCTCCATCAAATGAGGATTGGCCAACCAGTCTTCCATACGGGCAATACGCCTCTCCAAGGTACGAGGATCACCATATCCCTCCGAAATCATCCACTTAAGCATGACAACATTAGATTGCAAGTATTCAATGACGGGCTCCTTGTTCAACTTGATGGTACATCCGGCAGCAGAACGTTCGGCGGAGGCATCACTCAATTCAAATGCCTGTTCACACTTCAAATCGGGAAGACCTTCAATCTCCAAAACACGGCCAGAGAAGACATTCTTCTTACCCTTCTTCTCAATAGTGAGAAGTCCATTCTGAATTGCCGTGTAGGGGATGGCTTGAACCAAATCCCTCAAGGTAATTCCGGGTTGCATAGTTCCAGTGAAACGAACGAGGACAGACTCAGGCATATCAAGTGGGAATACACCCGTGGCGGCAGCAAAGGCAACCAATCCACTTCCGGCGGGGAAGGAGACACCCAATGGGAAACGAGTGTGAGAATCTCCACCAGTTCCCACGGTGTCGGGAACAAGCATCCTATTCAACCACGAGTGGATGATACCATCACCGGGACGCAAACTCACACCACCCCTCGTCTGGATAAAGTCGGGCAAAGTGTGATGGGTGACCACATCCACAGGCTTGGGGTATGCAGCCGTGTGACAGAACGATTGCATAACCAAATCGGCAGAAAATCCAAGACATGCCAAACTCTTCAACTCATCCCTCGTCATTGGTCCGGTCGTATCCTGACTTCCCACGGTAGTCATGGTAGGTTCACAATATTGTCCGGGGGGGACACCATCAACTCCACAAGCCTTACCCACCATCTTTTGCGCCAATGAATATCCCTTGGGAGTGTCAGTTGGTGCCACGGGCAAATTAAACGTATCCGCGACACTGGCATCACGTCCAAGTGCTACACGTGCCTTACTGGTAATACCCCTTCCAATAATAAGGGGGATACGTCCTCCCGCACGGACTTCATCCAACAACACATTCGTCTTTAGTTCAAATGTAGCAATGACCTCATCACATGCACGATCAACCACCTCCCCCTCATAGGGGAAAATATCCACAACATCCCCCGTGTTCAAATCCGACACATCCATCTCAATAGGGAGTGCTCCAGAATCTTCCATGGTATTAAAGAAGATGGGAGCAATCTTCCCTCCAATACAAACACCACCCGTCTTCATGTTGGGCACATACGGGATATCCTCCCCCATGAACCACAATACCGAGTTGGTGGCAGATTTACGTGACGATCCAGTCCCAACCACATCCCCCACATATGCCAACGGATGTCCCTTTTGAAGCAACTCATCAATCTGTCCCAGGGGACCAATCTCCCCATCCTTCTCGGGCACAATCCCATCACGTGAATTCTTCAACATGGCCAACGCATGCAATGGCACATCAGGTCGTGACCACGCATCCTGAGCTGGACTCAAATCATCCGTATTCGTCTCACCCGTCACCTTGAAGACGGTAACAGTAATCTTCTCGGGAATATCCGGCTTGGACGTAAACCACTCCGCAGCAGCCCAAGATTCCAACACCTCCTTGGCTGCCTCATTCCCCCCATTGTACAATTCCACCACATCATGAAAGGCATCAAATACCAACAAAGTGTGCTTCAACTGATGAGCTGCAGAGGCCTTCAATTCGGCATCGTCACCACTTAACAACTCTACGAGAGTCCCAACGTTATATCCACCCTGCATGGTCCCCAACAATTCCACCGCACGGAGTCGCGAGATTAAAGTTGGAGATTCCTTCCCCAACGCCACGGCACTCAAATATGCTGCCTTGACATAGGCCGCCTCATCTACTCCGGGGGGAACACGATGAGATAATAATTCGACTAGACGTTCCGCATCCGGTGAGGAGGAAGAGACTGCACGAAGTTCCTCAATGAGGGTGGCGGTCTGTGCGGCATCCAGTGGCTTTGGTGCGATTCCGCCTAGTTTGCCATTGGCCATTGCGGCACGTTCGGCGACGTGTTCATCGTAGGATTTTAGGAAGGCGGAGGAGAGGGGGGCGGTGGTGGTCGAGAAGAAGTGAGAGGAGGATGATGGGAAGGCAGCGGCGACCGTTGGATGGTGCTGGAGGAGTTGTCGATGGACAGCTGCTGCTGAAGCGGTGGAGCGGCTGTTACTGCTGCTTCCGGGGGTTAGGTGGAGAGATGAGGCGGCACGACGGGCCGAACGAATTCTTCCCAACATGGTTCTGTTGTGCTGTTGTTATATTATTGTTTTGCCGACCAATAAGAGCTCTGCAATGGATCAATGAAAAAGATCGCTTTTGATTGATTTGATGTGCACAAAATCAAAAATGCTGCAAATCTGCCGGCAAATCGCAGAAGATACCGTCCCAATGACAGACGACAAAATTGCAAAGCAGAACACATGTGTCAAGGCATCTGGTACTCATGTCATAGTCGCATCAACAAGTAGAGCATGCATCATCGCATCACCTCTTGTCAATCATCGTGACACATCTATCACCTCATACTTTTAGTATCTAAAACATCAACAGCGTCTACATCAACGATGAACGAAGAGGAAGACTTGGCTGTGCTTATTTACAAGTCTAGCAAGACGGCGAAAGCCAGGGAGGCGGCTGCCGCAGCAGCTGCGGCCAAGGAGAAGGAAAAACAGATGAGTGCTCCTTCTGAAGCACCTCGAACAACTTCAACTCGAAAGAGATCCTCTGCTAATGTAAGTGGCAACAATACATCAGCAAAGGCTTCAAAGAGAGTTTCACCTTCAACGAGAGATCGTCGGCCATTACTTGTGGAGCACGAAGGAGCGAAACGTGTTCCGACAAAAGATGCCCGAAAGAGGCGCCGATACGAATGTTCCGCTGATGGATGTACAAATCATGCTAAAAAAGGAGGAGTGTGCAAGAGGCATGGGGCAAAGATCAAGGTCAAAAAATGCATCAGCGAAGGATGCACAAACATTGTCGTCAAAGGAGGAGTGTGTGTGAAGCATGGAGCAAAGGTGACGCAATGCAGCAGTGAAGAATGCACAAATCAAGCCCAACGCAGAGGCGTTTGCAGTAGGCACGGAGCAAAGGTCAAGCGATGCAGCAGTGAAGGATGCACCAATCAAGCTAAAAAAGGAGGAGTGTGCAAGAGGCATGGGGCAAATGTCAAACGTTGCAGCACCGAAGGATGCACAAATATCGTCGTCAATAGAGGAGTGTGCATTAGGCATGGCGCAAAGGTCAAGCGATGCAGAAGTGAAGGATGCACCAACCAAGCCGTTAGACAAGGAATCTGTCGGAAGCATGGAGCAAGCCGCACTCTTCACGACGAGACCACTGCTTTTGGATCAGAATTCGAGAAGACTACTGCAACTCTATTCACACCCAACCAAAACAATCCTGCTGCTTCTGGCGAACGAAAAAGCAGCGGTGTTCCTGAAGAGGTAGTCATCTGTCAAGAAATCGTAGAAGTGTAGTGCGGATTGTTCATGAAGAAAATGACTAATATGATGAAGTAGAATCCATGTTCGAAGTGTGGTCTTGGAAGGAAGACTGCCACAGCTTCTACCATCATCCTATCATTCCTACCACCAAGATTAAAGTATATGTCTTTCTAGCATGACACATGACACGTGTTGCGTTAAAGGGCAGTGTGCAATATTCATTAGTTAATGCTCAATAAAGTCACGCCTGTTCGTTAGAAAGAATGCTCAATGTTGATCCTGGTTACCCTTCTCTTCGGAGTCGTCAATGTTATAGATTTGGTGAACAAACTCACTCATCGACTGATTTTGAAGTGCTGTAAATGTGTATATATACTAAGTTAATCAGATTAGATATCTACCTAAAACGGACCTGCGCGGTACTTGTTATCGTACGGTTGAAGTGCTGTAAATGTGGAAGGACACTCATCCGAAATGAAACGAATGACTAGGCTAGAGAACACCCATTGAATGATGCTGACAAACTCGATTCATTTTGACGGATGGAATGAGAATACAGCACCGCTTGAAGCGTGCGATGTAACATCAGAGTTTGTTGCCAATTCTTCTTCGATTGACACACATCATCTGAGCTGAAAGCATCTTAGTAAACAATGTTGTAACCTAATATTACTCTGCTACACATTAAAACTGCGCTTTTGTGTCACCCTTACATTCAAAGTCTCAGAGCCGGAAGCAGCTACTCCTGTTCCTGTGCTTTGCGTCCCTTCTCGAGTAAAATCTGATCTTCTTGGTGTGCGTTCTCGTCCTTCAGTCATTAGTTGATTGTTACTTCCTTTCTTGCATCTGTGTCGGAACCATGTCTTCCGACTCGGCTGCATGCGTAGTCATGCTTTCATGAGTAGTACATTGACCATGCTGCAACTAGTGCTACAGTGAATTTGTATGTTCTGCTCTGCCTCACCAACCACAGGGCATTGTAATGTAATCGACCAGTTCCAACTGTTGTGCATCAGTATTGCCCTCATATTCAGCGCTTTCGGAGTCGGATGCAATTGTTGTTGCTGCTTCATCTTGTGACTTTTGTATCTTCTTCACTGCCTCACGCAACATTCTCAGATCCTTCTGTTGATTATCAATCTCTTTCTGTTGAGACTCAATCTGCGCCCTTTGCCCTGCAATTTTCTTTTCCATTTCGGACACTTCTGTACAGCTG
This sequence comes from Skeletonema marinoi, assembly GCA_030544225.1. Classification (NCBI taxonomy): domain Eukaryota; phylum Bacillariophyta; class Thalassiosirophyceae; order Thalassiosirales; family Thalassiosiraceae; genus Skeletonema; species Skeletonema marinoi. Next base: position 5,666,265 of record CM060485.1, on the reverse strand, counting down.
CATGATTCCACCGCACGGAGTCGCGAGATTAGCGTCGGAGATTCCTTCCCCAACGCCACGGCACTCAAATATGCTGCCTTGACATAGGCCGCCTCATCCACTCCGGGGGGGACACGATGAGATAATAATTCGACTAGACGTTCTGCTTCCGGTGACGAAGCTGAAGAGACTGCGCGGAGTTCCTCAATGAGGGTGGCGGTCTGTGCGGCATCCAGTGGCTTTGGTGCGATTCCGCCTAGTTTGCCATTGGCCATTGCGGCACGTTCGGCGACGTGTTCATCGTAGGATTTTAGGAAGGCGGAGGAGAGGGGGGCGGTGGTGGTCGAGAAGAAGTGAGAGGATGATGATGGGAGGGCGGCGGCGACCGTTGGACGGTGCTGGAGGAGTTGTCGATGGACAGCTGCTGCTGAAGCGTTGGAGCGGCTGTTACTGCTGCTTCCGGGGGTTAGGTGGAGAGATGAGGCGGCACGACGGGCCGAACGGATTCTTCCCAACATGATTCTGTTAGGCTGCTGTTATACTATTATTTTGCCGACCAATAAGAGCTCTGCAATGGATCAATGCAAAAGATCGCTTTGATTGATTTGATGTGCACAAAATCAAAAATGCTGCAAATCTGCCGGCAAATTGCAGAAGATACCATCCCAATGACAGACGACAAAATTGCAAAGCAGAACACATGTGTCAAGGCATCTGGTACTCATGTCATAGTCGCATCAAAAGTGTTATGTATCTCCAATCGATCGCCAATCGCACAGCATGAGGTTACGCGCGTAGAAAAATAAACTAGAGAACCCACCATGCAACGATCATCGTGACATCAATCGCATACTTTAAGTATCTAAAACATCAACAGCGTCAACGATGAGCGAAGAGGAAGACTTGGCTGTGCTGATTTACAAGTCTAGCAAGACGGCGAAAGCCAGGAAGGCGGCTGCTGCAATGGCCGCTGCCAAAGAGAAGGAACAGATGAGTGCTCCTTCTGAAGCACCTCGAACAACTTCAACTCGAAAGAGATCCTCTGCTAATGTAAGTGGCAACAATACATCAGCAAAGGCTTCAAAGAGAGTTTCACCTTCAACGAGAGATCGTCGGCCATTACTTGTGGAGCACGAAGGAGCGAAACGTGTTCCGACAAAAGATGCCCGAAAGAGGCGCCGATACGAATGTTCCGCTGATGGATGTACAAATCATGCTAAAAAAGGAGGAGTGTGCAAGAGGCATGGGGCAAAGATCAAGGTCAAAAAATGCATCAGCGAAGGATGCACAAACATTGTCGTCAAAGGAGGAGTGTGTGTGAAGCATGGAGCAAAGGTGACGCAATGCAGCAGTGAAGAATGCACAAATCAAGCCCAACGCAGAGGCGTTTGCAGTAGGCACGGAGCAAAGGTCAAGCGATGCAGCAGTGAAGGATGCACCAATCAAGCTAAAAAAGGAGGAGTGTGCAAGAGGCATGGGGCAAATGTCAAACGTTGCAGCACCGAAGGATGCACAAATATCGTCGTCAATAGAGGAGTGTGCATTAGGCATGGCGCAAAGGTCAAGCGATGCAGAAGTGAAGGATGCACCAACCAAGCCGTTAGACAAGGAATCTGTCGGAAGCATGGAGCAAGCCGCACTCTTCACGACGAGACCACTGCTTTTGGATCAGAATTCGAGAAGACTACTGCAACTCTATTCACACCCAACCAAAACAATCCTGCTGCTTCTGGCGAACGAAAAAGCAGCGGTGTTCCTGAAGAGGTAGTCATCTGTCAAGAAATCGTAGAAGTGTAGTGCGGATTGTTCATGAAGAAAATGACTAATTTGATGAAGTAGAATCCATGTTCGAAGTGTGGTCTTGGAAGGAAGACTGCCACAGCTTCTACCATCATCCTATCATTCCTACCACCAAGATTAAAGTATATGTCTTTCTAGCATGACACATGACACGTGTTGCGTTAAAGGGCAGTGTGCAATATTCATTAGTTAATGCTCAATAAAGTCACGCCTGTTCGTTAGAAAGAATGCTCAATGTTGATCCTGGTTACCCTTCTCTTCGGAGTCGTCAATGTTATAGATTTGGTGAACAAACTCACTCATCGACTGATTTTGAAGTGCTGTAAATGTGTATATATACTAAGTTAATCAGATTAGATATCTACCTAAAACGGACCTGCGCGGTACTTGTTATCGTACGGTTGAAGTGCTGTAAATGTGGAAGGACACTCATCCGAAATGAAACGAATGACTAGGCTAGAGAACACCCATTGAATGATGCTGACAAACTCGATTCATTTTGACGGATGGAATGAGAATACAGCACCGCTTGAAGCGTGCGATGTAACATCAGAGTTTGTTGCCAATTCTTCTTCGATTGACACACATCATCTGAGCTGAAAGCATCTTAGTAAACAATGTTGTAACCTAATATTACTCTGCTACACATTAAAACTGCGCTTTTGTGTCACCCTTACATTCAAAGTCTCAGAGCCGGAAGCAGCTACTCCTGTTCCTGTGCTTTGCGTCCCTTCTCGAGTAAAATCTGATCTTCTTGGTGTGCGTTCTCGTCCTTCAGTCATTAGTTGATTGTTACTTCCTTTCTTGCATCTGTGTCGGAACCATGTCTTCCGACTCGGCTGCATGCGTAGTCATGCTTTCATGAGTAGTACATTGACCATGCTGCAACTAGTGCTACAGTGAATTTGTATGTTCTGCTCTGCCTCACCAACCACAGGGCATTGTAATGTAATCGACCAGTTCCAACTGTTGTGCATCAGTATTGCCCTCATATTCAGCGCTTTCGGAGTCGGATGCAATTGTTGTTGCTGCTTCATCTTGTGACTTTTGTATCTTCTTCACTGCCTCACGCAACATTCTCAGATCCTTCTGTTGATTATCAATCTCTTTCTGTTGAGACTCAATCTGCGCCCTTTGCCCTGCAATTTTCTTTTCCATTTCGGACACTTCTGTACAGCTGCATGATTCCACCGCACGGAGTCGCGAGATTAGCGTCGGAGATTCCTTCCCCAACGCCACGGCACTCAAATATGCTGCCTTGACATAGGCCGCCTCATCCACTCCGGGGGGGACACGATGAGATAATAATTCGACTAGACGTTCTGCTTCCGGTGACGAAGCTGAAGAGACTGCGCGGAGTTCCTCAATGAGGGTGGCGGTCTGTGCGGCATCCAGTGGCTTTGGTGCGATTCCGCCTAGTTTGCCATTGGCCATTGCGGCACGTTCGGCGACGTGTTCATCGTAGGATTTTAGGAAGGCGGAGGAGAGGGGGGCGGTGGTGGTCGAGAAGAAGTGAGAGGATGATGATGGGAGGGCAGCGGCGACCGTTGGACGGTGCTGGAGGAGTTGTCGATGGACAGCTGCTGCTGAAGCGTTGGAGCGGCTGTTACTGCTGCTTCCGGGGGTTAGGTGGAGAGATGAGGCGGCACGACGGGCCGAACGGATTCTTCCCAACATGATTCTGTTAGGCTGCTGTTATACTATTATTTTGCCGACCAATAAGAGCTCTGCAATGGATCAATGCAAAAGATCGCTTTGATTGATTTGATGTGCACAAAATCAAAAATGCTGCAAATCTGCCGGCAAATTGCAGAAGATACCATCCCAATGACAGACGACAAAATTGCAAAGCAGAACACATGTGTCAATGCATCTGGTACCCCCATGTCATAGTCGCATCAACAAGTAGAGCATCATCAACATCACTGACTTCGCATTGTCAATCATCGTGACCTTCAATCTCATACTTTTAGTATCTAAAACATCAACAGCGTCTACATATTGTACATCAACAATGAACGAAGAGGAAGACTTGGCTGTGCTTATTTACAGGTCTAGCAAGACGGCGAAAGCCAGGGCGGCTGCAGCTGCGGCCAAGGAGAAGGAAAAACAGATGCGTGCTCCTCCTGAATCACGTCAAACAACTTCAACTCGAAAGAGATCCTCTGCTCATCTCAGTGGCAACACATCAGCAAAGGCTTCGAAAAGAATGTCACCTTCAAAGAGAGAGCGTCGGCCATTACTTGCAGAGCACGAAGGAGGGAAACGTGTTCTGAAAAATGTTGCCCGAAAGAAGTACAGATACGAATGCTCTGCTGATGGATGTGCAAATAAAGCTCAGCAGGGAGGAGTGTGCAAGAGGCATGGAGCAAAGAAGTTCAGATACGAGTGTTCCGCTGATGGATGCACAAACAAAGTCCAGAAGGGAGGAGTGTGCGTTAGGCATGGAGCAAAGGTCAACCCGAAAAAATGCAGCAGTGAAGGATGTACGAACTTCGTCTTCAATAGAGGTGTTTGTATAAAGCATGGAGCAAAGGTCAAACAATGTAGCAGCGAAGGGTGCACGAATAATGCTCTGAAGGGGGGAGTTTGCATGAGGCATGGAGCAAAGATCAAACTATGCAGCAGCGACGGGTGCACAAATATTGTCATCAATCGAGGTGTTTGCGTAAAGCACGGAGCAAAGGTCAAGCGATGCATCACCGAAGGATGCACAAATAATGCTCTGAAGGGAGGAGTGTGCATGAGGCATGGAGCAAAGGTCAAGGTGAAGCGATGCAGCAGTAAAGGATGCACCAATCTCGCTCAAAATGGAAAAGTGTGCATTAGGCATGGAGCAAAGGTCAAGCAGTGCAGCAGTGAAGGATGCTCCAATCAAGCCAGACGTGGAGGAGTCTGTCGGAGACATGGAGCATACCGCACTCTTCACGACGAGACCACTGCTTTTGGATCAGAATTTGAGAAGACTACCGCAACTCTAACCACTCAGGACAATCCTGCTGCTTCTGACGAAAGAAAAAGTAGCGGTATTCCTGAAGAGGTAGTCATTTGTCAAGAAATCGTAGAAGTGTAGTGCGGATTGTTCATGAAGAAAATTACTAATATGATGAAGTAGAATCCATGTTCGAATTGTGGTCTTCTTGGAAGGAAGACCGCCACAGCTTCTGCCATCCTACCACTCCTACCACCAAGACAAAGTATCGTTCTTTCTAGCAAGACACATGTTGCGTTAAAGGGCAGTGTGCAATATCTAATGCGTAATGTGTTAATGCTAAATAAAGTCACGCCTGCTCGTTACTAATGCTCAATGTTGATCCTGGTTACTCTTCTGTTTGGATTCGTCAATTGATATAGATGTGGTGAACAAACTCATTCATCGACTGATTTTGAAGTGCTGTAAATGTGGAAGGACACTCATCCGAAATGAGAGGCTTAACGAACGAATGACTAGGCTAGTATAACACTCATTGAATGATGATGACTAACTCGATTCATTGACGGATGGAATGAGAATACAGCACCGCTTGAAACGTGCGATGTAACATCAGACTGTGTTGCCAATACACCTTCGCTTTACACACATCATCTGAGCTGAAATGCATCTTAGTAAGCAATGTAGCCTAATATTACTCTGCTACACCACTAAAACTCCGCTTTTATGTCACTCTGACATTCAAAGTCTCAGAGCCTGAAGCAGCTACTTTTATTGTATTCCTGTGCTTGGCGTCCCTTCTCGAGCACAATCTGATCTTTCTGGTGTGCGTTCTCGTCCTTCAGTCATTAGTTGTTACTTTCTTTCCTGCATCCGTGTCGGAAGCATTGTCTTCCGACTCGGCTGCATGCGTAGTCATGCTTTCATGAGTAGTACATTGGCCATGCTGCAACTAATGCTACTAGTGAATAATTTGTATGTTCTGCTCTGCCTCACAGGTCATTGTAATCATCTGATCGACCAGTTCCATCTGTTGTGCATCAGTATTGTCCTCATATTCAGCGCTTTCGGAGTCGGATGCAATAATTGTTGCTGCTGCTTCTTGTGACTCTTGCATCTTCTCCACTGCCCCACGCACCATTCTTAGATCCTTCCGTTGATTATTAATCATTCTCTATCTGTTGAGACTCAATCTGCGCCCTCTGCCCTGCAACTTTCTTTTCCATTTTGGACACGCAGACACTTCTGTAGCAGCTGCGTGATTCCACCGCACGGAGTCGCGAGATTAGCGTCGGAGATTCCTTCCCTAACGCCACGGCACTCAAATATGCTGCCTTGACATAGGCCGCCTCATCCACTCCGGGGGGACACGATGATTAGATAGGTGAGGAAGCTGAAAAGTTCCTCAATGAGGGCGGCGGTCTGTGCGGCATCCAGTGGCTTTGGTGCGATTCCGCCTAGTTTGCCATTGGCCATTGCGGCACGTTCGGCGACGTGTTCATCAAACGCTGCAAATCTGCCGACAAATTGCAGAAAATACCATCCCGCAGAAGATACCATCCACCAAACACATGTGTCAAGGTACAATATCTGGTACTCATGTCGCAGTCGCATCAAACGTGAGCATAGCATTCGCATTGTCAATCATCATGACATCCACTTATCAATCTCATACTTTTAGTATTTAAAACATCAACAACTACTTCATCAAAGATGAACAAAGAAGAGGAAGAAAACTTGGCTGTGCTTATTTACAAGTCTAGCAAGACGGCGAAAGCCAGGGAGGCGGCTGCTGCAGCAGCACCTGCGGCCAAGGAGAAGGAAAAACTGATGAGTGCTCCTTTTGAATCACGTCAAACAACTTCAACTCGAAAGAGATCCTCTGCTCATGTAAGTGGCAACAGATCAGCAAAGGCTGCAAAAAGTAATTCTCTTTCAACGGGGGAGCGTCGGCAATTAGTTGCAGAGCACGAAGGAGGGGAACGTGTTCCGAAAAATGTTGCCCGAAAGAAGTACAGATACGAATGTTCTGCGGACGGATGTACAAATGTCGTCGTCAATAGAGGTGTTTGCGTAAAGCATGGAGCAAAGGTCAAGCGATGCAGCACCGAAGGATGCACAAATAAAGCTCTGACTCTGAAGGGAGGAGTGTGCATGAGGCATGGAGCAAAGGTCAAGCGATGCAGCATCGAAGGATGCACAAATGAAGCTAAAAAGGGAGGAGTGTGCATTAGGCATGGATCAAAGATCAAGAAATGCAGTAACGAACGATGCACAAACATTGCCGTGAAGGGGGGAGTGTGCTTGAGGCATGGAGCAAAGGTCAAGAAATGTAGCAGTGGAGGATGTACAAATAATGCTAAAAATGGAGGAGTGTGCATTTGGCATGGAGCAAAGGTCAAGCGATGCAGCAGTAAAGGGTGTACAAATAATGTCGTCAAAAGAGGAGTGTGCGTTAGGCATGGAGCAAAAGTTAAGCGATGCAGCAGTGAAGGATGCACCAATCAAGCTAAAAAAAGAGGTGTTTGCGTAAAGCATGGAGCAAGGGTCAAAATATGCAGCAGCGAAGGATGCACAAATGGAGCCGTCAAAGGAGGAGTATGCATTAGGCATGGGGCAAAGCACAAACGATGCAGCAGTGAAGGATGCACCAACCAAGCTATGAATGGAGGAGTGTGCATTAAACATGGAGCAAAAGTTAAGCGATGCGGCAGTGGTGGATGTACCAACCAAGCTCAGAGGAGAGGAGTCTGTTGGAGGCATGGAGCAAGCCGCACTCTTCACGACGAGACCACTGCTTTTGGATCAGAATTCGAGAAGACCACAGCAACTCCAACCATACCCAATCAGAACAATCCTGCTGCTTCTGACGAAAGAAAAAGTAGCGGTGTTCCTGAAGAGGTAGTCATTTGTCAAGAAATCGTAGAAGTGTAATGCTCACAAATAACTTGCTTTCTTTTGCACTCTCTCCCTCCGTTTTAAGCATTACTGGTACATCCTTCGCTGCTGCATTTCTTACACTTGACCTTTGCGTCATGCTTGAATCGCATCCTCCCTCTGGAGCATTTTTTGTGCATCCTTCGCATCTACATAGTTTCGCCTTTGCTCCATGCTTACTGCTCACTCCTCCAATTTTGGCTTTATTTGTACATCCTTCGCTGGGAGCTTTGTCCGAGTCAAGTCATCAATCAAAATGGGATTCTTATGTTATGCAATCGTATGTAAGCAAAAGTGTGTGAGGGATCCGCACCTGAATACACCTCCAGTAGTAAACGTGACTGGATGGCCAATTCACGAGAACTCATCACGTACATGCATTTGCACAGTAAGGTCGTAACCAGATAGAGCTAGTCATACGTGGTTCGACTTAGTCAGGGAGATGACTCTATACAAACATGCCTATCAATGTCGAAGGGTACCGTAGTAAGTAGGCACATCCACCCCTTCTTGCTTGCACATAAAATTTTGACGACTTGTCCAGTGATGTCCATCATGTTGACCTCCGGGCCGGTGGACATGAAGTTCTATCACCTTCAGAACGCTTTTGATGGATGTATCAATGGTGAAGTCATATGTCTCACTTCGGTAGCAGTTGAGGTAGGTAAGGCCCAGCATAGCAAAGGCCGACTTCAATCCTCGATCGCTGAGAGATATTCGTCTACTACAATACTCAATAGCTCCCACCGAAGAAGAAGTCCATACACAGACACCGCAAGTGTCCCTCCCGTGCGGTTCTTCCTCCTCTGAGTGGGAGTGAATATTGTGATAACATCCACCCTATCACCAAGTGTCCAAACCTTCAAAGACTTGATCACAACACGCTCGTCTTGACTTGTCCTGTGAGGATAATCAACACATCCTCTAGATAGTTGGCTGTCGTCCTATCCAACTATCTGGCTACACTCAAGATCCTCCGCAATAGGAAACCTGAACTTCCTACCCCATCTGCACTAGAGACAGCGTCGGTTTGTCAAGAATGTCCTCTTGCCTCGTCCCTAGTCAGGTACCAAGTGACGTCTACTTGAGGATAATCAACTCATCCTCTAAATAGTTGGCAGTCGTCACGTCCAACTGTCTGGCTACACGCAAGATCCTCCGCGATGAGAAGCCTGAACTTCCTACCCTTCTACATTAGAGACTGCGTCGATTTGTGTCATGAATGTCCCATTGCCTTAGTCTCTAACGCAGGTCCCAACTATGAATTGTCGTCCAAGAGACAGACCGTCTTGAACTCAACACATCCCTGCCTCGGGAAGGAGCGAGGAGCCGATTCTCCCTCAACTTCTCATCCTTCCCGAAACGTGGTCTATTCCATCAAAGATGTTGACCTTCACCACTCAGTCTCTCCTATCTCCAAATGTAAAGAAGTAACACTCGTCTCAGCTCCGGTAGAACTTTACATTCTCGTAGGGTACTCTTCGGGTGTAATGGAAGAGGTCGACCGATTCGATCAACATTTTGCACAAGGTGGGTCCGCCATCTATGATGTACCGCTCAACAGAAGATATCGCCGATGTTACCCTTCAGGGGGTGATCACCAGCGTCGCCTCCCAGATGATACATCACAGATCGACCTAGATGTAGGAACCTTGCATTATAGAACAGAATCCAGATGTGAATGGACTCATGCGGGGGTGTGAAAAGTTAGATTGACCGGTGGATGATGAGTCGATCACTACAGTAACTTTGCCGGTGAAATTTCAAACCTTCCACCCCTTCTTGCACCTTGCACAGCACCACAGAGAAAAAAGAAATCTCTCTGCGCTTCAATTCAAAGCAACCAATAGATTTGACCCAGCAATCGCATATAGTTATGGGTTGAACGCTCTCACTATATCAGATCTGATCCCATCTGATGAACAGAAAACTGAACAGACTTTTTGGATATATGTGAACAAATCAGCCACCCCTAATTGCAAATCATCAGATTACCACCTTCTTCACCTGCTCTACTCATGGAAACTAGATATTTGTATGCACCAAAGGCACACTCGACTCCGTCGGTGAGTTGGTCAAGAAAAGTCTTGTAGGTCAGTCATTCAGTCACTTTCGATGTTTCTTTCCTCTTTTGCTCATGGTTTTCTTCATTTTGAATCTTTATTCGGTTGCTGCTGTGAAAGAAATTATAGATTGGGAAAGATCTTTTACTTTCAACTCATAATGGTGCTCTAAAGGTACAACGTATTCTTCAGGTTCGGGTCTTCATCCGCTATCTCAGAGCAACCCGAACTCCAAACGTGTTCATACAATACTTGCTTGCGCAATCCAGAACACTAAAGTACGCCTCGAAGTTTTGTCCGTCAGTGATTCCTCCGAATAAGAGCTCCAGCAGAGTGCGAGTAAGAATCCCGATTGTAGCAGACTTTTTCTTCATCGCTCCCCAGGCGAGGTTGTGACCACGCAAGGGCTGCATTGCTTGACCTTTGCCCTGTGCTTTAAGTATAGTTTAAGTATGCACCCTAACAATATATTATTTCACCAACCAGTGGAAAGTGATTCACAATGAAAAAGATCACTTTGTTTGTGGCAACTAACATTCTGCCGGCGGCAGATAGATAGAAGAACCAACATGTGCCAAGGCAGCACTCGTGTCACAGTCACATCAAAAGTACAGCATCTATCATGTCATCTACTGTCTACTGACCTGCAGGCATGTCCATCGTCCATCGTGACATCTGACATCTATCAATCTCATCTTAGTATCTAAAACATCAACAGCGTTTATATTTACATCAACGATGAACGAAGAGGAAGACCTGGCTGTGCTTATTTACAAGTCTAGCAAGACGGCGAAAGCCAGGGCGGCGGCTGCTGCAGCAGCTACTAATGAGAAGGAAAAACAGATGAGTGCTCCTTCTGAAGCACGTCAAACAACTTCAACTCGAAAGAGATCCTCTGCTAATGTAAGTTGCAATAACACATCCGCAAAGGCTTCAAAAAGAGTTTCAACTTCAAAGAGAGAGCGGCGGTCGTTCTTTGCAGAGCACGAAGGAAGGAAAAGTGTTCCGAAAAATGTTGCCCGAAAGAAGTACAGATACGAATGTTCTGCTGATGGATGTGCAAATAATTCTCGACGGGGAGGAGTATGTGTAAAGCATGGAGCAAAGCACAAGCAATGCATCAGAGAAGGATGCACGAATAAAGCTCACAAGGGGGGAGTGTGCACTAGGCATGGAGCACAGCACAAACGATGCAGCAGCAAGGGCTGTACAAATATCGTCGTCAATCGAGGTTTTTGCGTAAAGCATGGGGCAAAGGTCAAGCGGTGCAGAAGCGAAGGATGCACAAATAATGCTCAAAATGGAGGAGTGTGCATTAGGCATGGAGCAAAGGTGTCGCAATGCAACAGTGAAGGATGCACGAATCAAGCCGTCCGACAAGGAGTGTGTATCAAACACGGGGCAAAGAAGGCGAAACGATGCAGCACCGAAGGATGCACAAACATTGTCGTCAATAGAGGTGTTTGCGTAAAGCATGGAACAAAGCTCAAGCAATGCAGCAGCGAAGGATGCACAAACACTGTCGTCAAAGGAGGAGTGTGCAAGAGGCATGGAGCAAAGGTCAAACTATGCAGCAGCGAAGGATGCACAAATCTCCCTCAAAAGGGGGGAGTGTGCAAGAGACATGGAGCAAAAGTTAAGCGATGCAGCAGTGTTGGATGTACCAACCAAGCTCAGAGGAGAGGATTATGCAAGAGGCATGGAGCAAGCCGCTTTCTTCACGACGAGACTACTGCTTTTGGATCAGAATTCGAGAAGACTACCGTCACTCTAACGATATCCAATCAGAACAATCCTGCTGCTTCTGACGAAAGAAAAAGTAGAGGTGTTCCTGAAGAGGTAGTCATCTGTCAAGAAATCGTAGAAGTGTAGTGCGGATTGTTCATGTGACTAAGATAATGAAGTAGAATCCATGTTCCAATTGTGGTCTTGGAAGGAAGGAAGACTGCCGCCATCCTACCACTCCTTTCCACCAAGATTAAAATATATATAGGTCTTTCTAGCAAGACAAGTGTTGCGTTAAAGGACAGTGTGTGCGTAGTGTGTTAATGCTCAATAAAGTCACATCCACTCGTTATGAATGCTCAACGTTGTTCCTGGTTACTCTCTTTGGATTCGTCAATTGTTATAGATGTGGTGAACAAACTCATTCACCGACTGATTATGAAGTGCTGTAAATGTGGAAGGACACTCATCCGAAATGATAAATAGGTGTGAGAGGCTTAACGAATGTAGCCTAAGACACTCATTGAATGATGATGACTAACTCGATTCATTGACAGATGGAATGAGAATACAGCACCGCTTGAAACGTGCGATGTAACATCAGAGTTTGTTGCCAATTCTTCTTCGCTTGACACACATCATCTGAGCTGAAATGCATCTTAGGAAACAAGTAACCTAATCTTAATCTGCTACACCATTAAAACTTCCACTTTTGTGTCCCTCTTACATTCAAAGTCTCAGAGCCAGAAGCAGCTGCTCCTGTTCTGCGCTTGGCGTCTCAGCTCGAGCACAATCTGATCTTTCTGGTGTGCGTTCTCGTCCTTCAGTCATTAGTTGATTGTTACTTCCTTTCCTGCATCTGTGTCGGAACCATTGTCTTCCGACTCGGCTGCATGCGTAATCATGCTTTCATGAGTAGTACATTGACCATGCTGCAACTAGTGCTCCGAGTTAATTTGTATGTTCTGCTCTGTCTCACAGGGCATTGGAATCTGATCGACCAGCTCCACCTGTTGTGCATCAGTATTGGCCTCATATTCAGCGCCGGAGTCGGATGCAATTGTTGCTGCTGCTTCTTCTTGTGACTCTTGTATCTTCTCCACTGGCTCACGCAACATACTCAGATCCTTCTGTTGATTATCAATCTCTTTCTGTTGAGACTCAATCTGCGCACTTTGCCCTGCAATGTTCTTTTCCATCATTCAGTGGCTTTGGTGCGATTCCGCCTAGTTTGCCATTGGCCATTGCGGCACGTTCGGCGACGTGTTCATCGTAGGATTTGAGGAAGGCGGAGGAGAGGGGGGCGGTGGTGGTCGAGAAGAAGTGAGAGGAGGATGATGGGAGGGCAGCGGCGACCGTTGGACGGTGCTGGAGGAGTTGTCGCAGCAGCGCTTCCGGGGGTTAGGTGGAGAGATGAGGCGGCACGACGGGCCGAACGGATTCTTCCGAGCATGGTTCTGTTATGCTGTTGTTATTATTATTGTTTTGCCGACCAATGGAATGCAGATTGGCTAATGGATCAATGAAAAAGATCGCTTTGATTGATTTGATGTGCACAAAATCAAAAATGCTGCAAATCTGCCGGCAAATTGCAGAAGATACCACCCCAATGACAGACGACAAAATTGCAAAGCAGAAAGCCCGAGAGAGGTGTCAAGCTGTCAGCCTACAGCGTCAATCACATAGTATCTAAAACATCAGCGTCTACATCGAAGATGAACGAACAGGAAGACTTGGCTGTGCTTATTTACAAGTCTAGCAAGACTGCGAAAGCCAGGGAGGCGGCTGCAGCTGCGGCCAAGGAGAAGGAAAAACAGATGAGTGCTCCTTCTGAAGCACGTCAAACAACTTCATCTCGAAAGAGATCCTCTGCTAATCTCAGCGGCAACACATCAACAAAGGCTGCGAAAAGAGTTCCATCTTCAAAGAGAGGGCGTCAGCACGCGTAGTCCTCGATAAGCAAAATCGAGTTTTCACCCCGCAATTATTTTTGCGCGAAGGGGTCTCAGTTTTGGAGGGAAGGGAGATCCTCGAAAAAAGTCCGCAAACATCAAAATAAAAACTTTTCTACACGATTTTTAATTTTTGCGCCACAGGAGGATCTCATAAACCGAGGACTACAGCGTGGGCGTCAGTCATGGACAAGATGGGTGTCCTTTCGGATTTCCCGCCAAAATAGGATGCGTCTGGACATTTAAACGCATTTCCGAGATTTGAATTCTCGAGAATAGCCTACACCCTCTTGCCTACACCACCTTCCGCGGTCTCAAAAGATCTTCCACAACCAATCACAATGCAATGATGGAGAGTGCTGAAGGTGACGGGACGAACTCGCCACCCACCAAGCGACGGGGCCGTCCCCCCGGAGCAAAAAGCAACAAGGATTATTCCCAGACGATTGAGCAAGGAGCTGATCGTTCGACTCGGTCTCGGTCTCGATCAAGAAAGGGGTCAGCAAATTCGAATGTGACCGGTCGAGCGCTGAGTGACATTACTCCTCACGTTGATGATGGCCAATCAAAACGAAAGAGGGTGGTAACAGAGAAGCGGCCGACATCCTCGTATCATCCCCAACCGAATGAAAATAATTCTAACAGAAACGAATTAACCTCCGACACTCCATTAGTTCCCCGAAAGCTTGATCAGATCGTCCCATGTGAGGGCATAGCCCAGGGATTAGATTCCAAATCATTAGCAATTTTTTTGGGTAGTGCTTTGAAGACAAAAGGGGATGAATTCATCGAATCTGCGAGAGGCGGCTCGAAGGTTGAAGCGGTTGATTCAATGCTGGGCACATTTTTAGAGAGTGGCACGACAGCAAATATGTTGGCTCCCTCTCTCCAGGATCTTGTCTGCCGCAAACTGAATGGGGGGATGATAATCACGACGATAGAATGCACTGGATCTGCCACGGACAAATTTGGCAATGATTTCACAGAGAGACCGACTCAAGGATACTCACGATGTTTGCCATGCCGTCAAAAGGCAGAGAATAGGAGGAAACTTATCAAACGGCTTTGTGAAGGATGGGACAATGATGTTGCAGAAAAATTTGAGAAGGTCGACTGTATTGCAAAAGATCCTCGTAAAGCGAAAACAGAGATTGAGACGTTGAGGAAAGCAGTTTCAAAAATGGAGGTATCGACGTCTAGACTGTCAAAAGTTGAGATGGAACTCAAAGAACTCAAGGATGAGAACGAGCGCCTACGAGGGAAGATTGAGAAGGCGGAGATGATTCTTCGTAACGAGAAGCGTCTTGATAATCTCATTGTGCTGGAAGGCACTGCAGCTGACAATATGGTGAAAGTTGCGAATCTGATTGATGAAGCAATTGAGGAAGATCTGCGCAAAGCTAACGATGAGGACTCGAACAACAAGCGTGTCATGTGGAAGGTCTTCCTGAGGCGTCTGCTTCAATTATACGCTGTTGGTGGCAATGCCCGCAAGGTAGAAGTATTTCCGGCTATTCTCAACTGGAGTATTGTATATTGTGCGAGGACATCAAAGCGGTTATACTTGGAAGTGGCGAAGGTGATGAGACTTCCTAGCTATTCATGGGTGTGCAATGTGAGCAGCTTGCGAGTGTCCAAAGCCAACTCGCGTGCATTCTCCATCTGTACTGTAACTCTCAGTGAATTGAACAAGCAAGCCATTGCACAGAAGTGGTCTCCTACTGCCAGGTGTGGTTTCCTTGCTGCCGACGCGGCTTCGTGTACCGAGGGAATTTCGTGGAATTACACATCTAAGCAGCTAGAGGGGCAATCCGACAGCTTCAAGTTCCAAACTCTTCACAATAAGTTCCACAAGGTCGCTGACAAATTGAACCCCGAGAATAGCAATCCAAAAGAAGGAGCGAGTATACTCGACGATACTCCCCTTGCTAAAGAGCATTGCGTTTGCAAGTGAAAGTGGACGTCAGTGTGTCCCGAAAATAAAGCATCCGAGATTGTTGCCTCCACGAACTGTGAGACTTTCAACGCGGATGTGGTATTCAAAATGACCCACTCGCTCCATTCAACCATGCCGATATACGCTCTTTGGGCCCTTGGGATTGCAGGAGATGGGGCAGGCCCGAACTGGCGGTCTTTCCTTCTTGCTGCCACGCACACCGTCGCTGATTTCCTCTCTAAGGAACTTATGAACAAGTGGCCGGAGATAGATTTTGGAATCAAGATGTTGATGAAACACCCTGTTACTGGCAATCCCTTTCTGTACATCAATGATCATATGCATCTCGCGAAGACCAACGTCAACACCCTCGAGAATTCGTCTTCAAAAACTTCGAAGAGATGCCTAATGTACAAAAAGTGCTACGTCAACCTACGAATGATTGAAATCGCATGGAAGGCAACAGGCGGTGGAACGAATCAACTGCAGCCTACGAACCATTCCAAGGGTCAACATGGCCTCTCCATGATGATAATGGATGAATGAATCGCTTGATTGCATTCGAAACGACCGGCATCAATTTAATCTAGCACCCAGACGTATCCTCTCTCTGAGGCCAAATTCGTCCCTCGTGCAAATTGCTAGCAAAGATTTGGCGGGCCCTTCCGAAAGGACACCCATCTTGTCCATGCGTCAGTCATTACTTGTATGTAGAGCACGAAGAAGCGAAACGTATTCCGACAAAAGATGCCCGAAAGAGGCGCGAATGTTCTGCTGATGCATGCACAAATAAACCCCAGAAGGGAGGTGTGTGCGTTAGGCATGGAGCAAAGGTCAAACAATGCAGCACCGAAGGATGCACAAATAAAGCTAAAAATGGAGGAGTGTGCAAGAGGCATGGAGCAAAGGTCAAACGATGCAGCAGCGAAGGATGTACAAATTTTTCCATCAATGGAGGAGTATGCTTCAAGCATGGTGCAAAGGTCAAGAAATGCAGCAGCACGGGGTGTGCAAATTATGCTCAAAAGGGAGGAGTATGCATTTGGCACGGAGCAAAGGTTAAGCGGTGCAGCAGCGAAGGATGCACAAATAATGCTAAGAAGGGAGGAGTGTGCACGAGGCACGGAGCAAAGGTCAAACGATGCGGCAGTGATGGGTGTACAAATAAAGTCGTCCAAGGAGGAGTGTGCAGTAGGCACGGAGCAAAGCGCAAGAAATGCAGCAGTGAAGGATGTACCAACCAAGTTCAGAGGGGAGGAGTCTGCAAGAGGCATGGTGTAAGCCGCACTCTTCACGACGAGGCTACTGCTTTTGGATCAGAATTCGAGAAGACTACAGCAACTCTAATCATACCAAATCAGATCAATCCTGCTGTTTCTGACGAACGAAATAATAATGGTGTTCCTGAAGAGGTAGTCATCTGTCAAGAAATCGTAGAAGTATAGTGCGGATTGTTCATGAAGAAGATGACAAATATGATGAAGTAGAATCCATGTTCGAATTGTGGTCTTCTTGGAAGGAAGACCGCCACAGCTTCTGCCATCCTACCACTCCTACCACCAAGATTAAAGTATCGTTCTTTCTAGCATGACACATGTTGCGTTAAAGGGCAGTGTGCAATATCTAATGCGTAATGTGTTAATGCTCAATAAAGTCACGCCTGCTCGTTACTAATGCTCAATGTTGATCCTGATTACTCTTCTGTTTGGATTCGTCAATTGATATAGATGTGGTGAACAAACTCATTCATCGACTGATTTTGAAGTGCTGTAAATGTGGAAGGAC
Source organism: Skeletonema marinoi (assembly GCA_030544225.1). NCBI lineage: Eukaryota > Bacillariophyta > Thalassiosirophyceae > Thalassiosirales > Thalassiosiraceae > Skeletonema > Skeletonema marinoi. The sequence continues at coordinate 5,649,156 of CM060485.1, read as the reverse complement.
ACTCATCCGAAATGAGAGGCTTAACGAACGAATGACTAGGCTAGTATAACACTCATTGAATGATGATGACTAACTCGATTCATTGACGGATGGAATGAGAATACAGCACCGCTTGAAACGTGCGATGTAACATCAGACTGTGTTGCCAATACACCTTCGCTTTACACACATCATCTGAGCTGAAATGCATCTTAGTAAGCAATGTAGCCTAATATTACTCTGCTACACCACTAAAACTCCGCTTTTATGTCACTCTGACATTCAAAGTCTCAGAGCCTGAAGCAGCTACTTTTATTGTATTCCTGTGCTTGGCGTTCCTTCTCGATTACAATCTGATCTTTCTGGTGTGCGTTCTCGTCCTTCAATCATTAGTTGATTGTTACTTCCTTTCCTGCATCCGTGTCGGAACCATTGTCTTCCGACTCTGCTGCATGCGTAGTCATGCTTTCATGAGTAGTACATTGGCCATGCTGCAACTAGTACTCTCTATCATCTTTCAAGAGATCTCGTGGCCATAATTTGCAGCTTCGCCCAAAGTGGACACAGCTCCATACTTCCCTTCCTAAAGGAAAATAATTTGACACCGACAGCGATCCATTAGCGAATTATGAAGATAGGTACCACCGAGAAACTTTGTGAGAAATCCCATTTTTGAAGTGGCTTGCCACTTTCAAACGCTGGTTCGCAAATCTCTCGATTTTTATGTAACACCTAAAGAGCCATTGATAACAACTAATAAGTAGCATTATCATCTGTGGAAAACATTCTATCTTGTAGTTTGAGGACGTCAGACTCTCTACACTAAAGGCATTTACAACCCCCCTTCAAAAGATACTATCATCGCGACCATCTATCAATCTCATACCATACTTTTAGTATCCAAAACATCAGACGCATTGTACATCAACGATGAACGAAGAGGAAGACTTGGCTGTGCTCATTTACAAGTCTAGCAAGACGGCGAAAGCCAGGGCGGCTGCGGCAGCTGCTGCCAAGGAGACGAAAGAGAAGAATGCTCCTTCTGAAGCACGTCAAATAACTTCAACTCGAAAGAGATCCTCTGCTAATGTAAGTGGCAACAACACATCAGCAAAGGCTGCGAAAAGACAGTCACCTTCAAAGAGAGAGCGTCAGTCATTACTTGTAGAGCACGAAGGAAGGAAAAGTGTTCCGAAAAATGTTGCTCGAAAGAAGTACAGATACGAATGTTCTGCTGATGGATGTACAAATAAAGCTCAGCAGGGAGGAGTGTGTAGGAGGCATGGAGCAAAGAAGTTCAGATACGAGTGTTCCGCTGATGGATGCACAAATAAAGCTCAGCAGGGAGGAGTATGCATGAGGCATGGAGCAAAGGTCAAGCGATGCAGCAGCGAAGGGTGCACGAATCAATCTAAGAAAGGAGGAGTGTGCATGAGGCATGGAGCAGAGGTCAAACGGTGCAGCAGTGACGGATGCACAAACATTGTCGTCAATGGAGGAGTGTGCTCTAGGCATGGTGCAAAGATCAAGCAATGCAGCAGTGAAGGATGCACAAACATTGTCGTCAAAGGAGGAGTGTGCTCTAGGCATGGTGCAAATGTCAAGCTATGCAGTAGCGAAGGAACTAACAATGCTCAGAAAGGAGGAGCCTGCAAGAGGCATGGGGCAAAGGTCAAGCGATGCAACAGCGAAGGGTGTGCAAACCAACCTCAAAATGGAGGAGTGTGCATGAGACATGGAGCAAAGGTCAGGCGATGCAACAGTGAAGGATGCACGAATCAAGCTAAAAATGGAGGAGTGTGCAAGAGGCACGGAGCAAAAGTTAAGCGATGCAGCAAAGGAGGATGCACCAACCAAGCTCAGAGGGAAGGAGTGTGCAAGAGGCATGGAGCAAGCCACACTCTTAATGATGAGACCACTGCTTTTGGATCAGAGTTCGAGAAGACTACCACAGCTGAAACTATACAAAATCAGAACAATCCTTTTGCTGCTGACAAAAGAAAAAGTAGCGGTGTTCCTGAAGAAGTAGTCATTTGTCAAGAAATCGTAGAAGTGTAGTTGTTCATGAAGAAAATGACTAAGATGATGAAGTAGAATCCATGTTCGAATCGTGGTCTTGGAAGGAAGACTGCCACAGCTTCTACCATCATCCTATCATTCCTACCATCAAGATTAAAGTATAGGTCTTTCTAGCATGACACATGACACGTGTTGCGTTAAAGGGCAGTGTGCAATACGCATTAGTTAATGCTCAATAAAGTCACGCCTGCTTGTTACGAATGCTCCACGTTGATCCTGGTTACTCTTCTCATTGGATTCGTCAATTGTTATATGTGGTGTACAACACTCATTCATCGACTGATTTTGAAGTGCTGTAAATGTGGAAGGACACTCATCCGAAATGATAAATGGTGTGTGTAGGCACGGAGTGTAGGCTTAACGAATGCTAACTATGTATAACACCCATTGAAAGATGATGACTAACTCGATTCATTGACGGGTGGAATGAGAATACAGCACCGCTTGAAACGTGCGATGTAACGTCAGAGTTTGTTGCCAAATCTTCTTCGCTTGGCACACATCATCTGAGCTGAAATGCATCTTAGTAAACAGTGTTACCTAACATTACTCTGCTTCACCACTAAAACTCCGCTTTTGTGTCACTCTTACATTCAAAGTGTCAGAGCCGGAAGCAGCTGCTCCTGTTCCTGTGCTTGCGCCCCTTCTCGAGCACAATCTGATCTTTCTGGTGTGCGTTCTCGTCCTTCAGTCATTAGTTGTTACTTCCTTTCCTGCATCTATGTCGTCTTCCACTCGGCTGCATGCATGCGTAGTCATGCTTTCATGGGTAGTACATTGGCCATGCTGCAACTAGTGCAACTAGTAAATTTGCATGCTCTGCTCTGCCTCACAGGGCATTGTAATCTGATCGACCAGTTCTATCTGTTGTGCATCAGTATTGTGCTCATATTCAGCGCTTTCGGAGTCGGATGCAATTGTTGCTGCCGCTGCTTCTTCCTGTGACTTTGTATCTTCTCCACATTCTCAGATTCTTCCGTTGATTGTCAATCTCTTTCTGTTAAAACTCAATCTGCGCCCTTTGCCCTGCAATGTTCTTTTCCATTTTGGACACTTCTGTATTGTATCAGCTGCATGATTCCACCGCACGGAGTCGCGAGATTAACGTCGGAGATTCCTTCCCCAACGCCACGGCACTCAAATATGCTGCCTTGACATAGGCCGCCTCATCTACTCCGGGGGGGACACGATGAGATAATAATTCGACTAGACGTTCCGCTTCCGGTGAGGAAGCTGAAACTGCGCGGAGTTCCTCAATGAGGGTGGCGGTCTGTGCGGCATCCAGTGGCTTTGGGGCGATTCCGCCTAGTTTGCCGTTGGCCATTGCGGCACGTTCGGCGACGTGTTCATCGTAGGATTTTAGGAAGGCGGAGGAGAGGGGGGCGGTGGTGGTCGAGAAGAAGTGAGAGGGGGATGATGGGAGGGCAGCGGCGACCGTTGGACGGTGCTGGAGGAGTTGTCGATGGACAGCTGCTGCTGAAGCGGTGGAGCGGCTGTTACTGCTGCTTCCGGGGGTTAGGTGGAGAGATGAGGCGGCACGACGGGCCGAACGGATTCTTCCCAACATGGTTCTGTTGTGCTGTGGTTATTATATTATTTCACCGACCAATGGAATGCAGATAGCGAATGATCAACGCAAAAGATCGCTTTGATTGATTTGATGTGCACAAAATCAAAAATGCTGCAAATCTGCCGGCAAATTGCAGAAGATACCATCCCAATGACAGACGCAAAATTGCAAGGAGAACACATGTGTCAAGTCATCTGGTACTCATGTCATAGTCGCATCAAAAAGTAGAGCATCATCAACATCATCGTCGGCTGACAGCGTCAATCTCATAGCATCTAAAACATCAGCAGCGTCTGCATTAGCAACGATGAATGAACAGGAAGACTTGGCTGTGCTGATTTACAAGTCTAGCAAGACGGCAAAAGCCAGGGCGGCGGCTGCAGCTGCGGCCAAGGAGAAGGAACAGAAGAATGATTCTTCTGAAGCACGTCGAACAACTTCAACTCGAAAGAGATCCTCTGCTAGTCTCAGTGGCAACAACACATCAGCAAAGGCTGCGACAAGAAAGTCACCTTCAAAGAGAGAGCGTCAGTCATTACTTGTACAGCACGAAGGAAGGAAGAGTGTTCCGAAAAAAGTTGCTCGAAAGAAGTACAGATACGAATGTTCTGCTGATGGATGTACAAATAAAGTTGTCCAAGGAGGAGTGTGCATTAGGCATGGGGCAAAGGTCAAGAAATGTAGCAGTGAAGGATGTACAAATAATGTCGTGAAAGGAGGAGTATGCTTCAAGCATGGAGCAAAGATCAAACGATGCAGCAGTGAAGGATGTACGAATCAAGCCGTCCGACAAGGAGTGTGTATCAAACATGGGGCAAAGAAGGCAAAACTATGCAACAGCGAAGGATGCACAAATAAAGCTCAGCAGAGAGGTTTGTGCAAGAGGCACGGAGCAAAGGTCAAGGTCAAGCGATGCAGCAGCGAAGGATGCACAAAGCAAGCTCAGACAGGAGGAGTGTGCTTCAGGCATGGAGCAAAGATCAAGCGATGCAGCAGCGAAGGATGCAAAAATTATGCTCAGAAGGGAGGAGTATGTATCAAACACGGGGCAAAGAAGGTCAAACTATGCAGCACCGAAGGATGTACAAATTTTGCTCATCTGGGAGGAGTGTGCAAGAGACACGGAGCAAAGGTCAAGCGGTGCAGCACCGAAGGATGCGGAAATCATTCCATTAATGGAGGAGTATGCATGAGGCATGGAGCAAAGGTGAAACGATGCAGCAGCGAAGGATGCACAAACATTGTCGTCAAAGGAGGAGTGTGTAGGAGGCACGGTGCAAACCAAAAACTATGTAGCAGTGAAGGTTGCAATAATAATGCTTTAAGTGGAGGAGTGTGCGTTAGGCATGGAGCAACATCGACAAGAAAGATATGTAGCAGCGAAGGATGCACCAACCGAGCTCGAAAAGGAGGAGTCTGTTGGAGGCATGGGGCAAGAAGCACTCTTCACGACGAGACCACTGCTTTTGGATCAGAATTCGAGAAGACTACCGTCACTCTAACCTTCCCCAATCAAATCAATCCTGCTGCTGCTTCCGACGAAAGAAAAAGTACCAGCGGTGTTCCTGAAGAGGTGGTCATCTGTCAAGAAATTGTAGAAGTATAGTTCGGATTGTTTGAAGAAAATGACTAAGATGATGAAGTAGAATCAATGTTCCAATTGTGGTCTTCTATCAATGTTCGAATTGTGGTCTTCAGTAATATGATGAATTAGAGAATCAATGTTCCAGTTGTGGTCTTGGAACGAAGACTGCCACAGCTTCTGCCATCCTACCACCAAGATTAAAGTATAGGTCTTTCTTTTGCACGTATTGCGTTAAAGTGCAGTGTGCAATATCTAATGCGTAATGTTTTAATGCTCAATAAAGTCACGCCGCTGTTACGAATGCTCAATGTCGATGTTGATCCTGTTTACTCCTCTCTTTGGATTCGTCAATTGTTATAGATTTGGTGAACAAAATCATTCATCAACTGATTTTGAAGAGCTGTAAATGTGGAAGGACACTCATCCGAAATGATAAGTAAATAGGTGTGAGAGGCTTAACGAATGCTTACTTGGCTATGTATAACACTCATTGAATGATGATGACTAACTCGATTCATTGACGGATGGAATGAGAATACAGCACCGCTTGAAACGTGCGATGTAACATCAGAGTTTGTTGCCAATTCTTCTTCTCTTGACACACATCATCTGAGCTGAAATGCATCTTAGTAAGCTATGTAACCTAATATTACTCTGCTTCACCATTAAAACTCCGCTTTAGTGTCACTCTGACATTCAAAGTCTAAGAGCCAGAAGCTGCTGCTTCTGTTCCTGTGCTGGGCGTCCCTTCTCGAGCACAATCTGATCTTTCTGGTGTGCGTTCTCGTCCTTCAGTCATTAGTTGATTGTTACTTCCTTTCCTGCATCTATGTCGGAAGCATGAACCATTGTCTTCCGACTCGGCCTCGGCTGCATGCGCAGTCATGCTTTCATGGGTAGTACATTGGCCATGCTGCAACTAGTTATACTAGTGAATTTGTATTTCTGCTCTGCCTGCTCATAGGGCATTGTAATCTGATCGACCAGTTCCATCTGTTGTGCATCAGTATTGTCCTCATATTAGCGCCGAAGTCGGATGCAATTGTTGCTCAGCTGCTTCTTCTTGTGACTCTTGTATCTTCTCCACTGCCTCACGCAACATACTTACTCAGATCCTTCCGTTGATTATTCATCATTCTCTTTCTGTTTAGACTCAATCTGCGCCCTTTGCCCTGCAATTAATGTTCCATTTTGGACACTTCTGTATCAGCTGCATAATTCCACCGCACGGAGTCGCGAGATTAAAGTCGGAGATTCCTTCCCCAACGCCACAGCACTCAAATATGCTGCCTTGACATAGGCCGCCTCATCTACTCCGGGGGGGACACGATGAGATAATAATTCGACTAGACGATCCGCATCCGGTGACGAAGCTGAAGAGACTGCACGGAGTTCCTCAATGAGGGTGGCGGTCTGTGCGGCATCCAGTGGCTTTGGTGCGATTCCGCCTAGTTTGCCATTGGCCATTGCGGCACGTTCGGCGACGTGTTCATCGTAGGATTTTAGGAAGGCGGAGGAGAGGGGGGCGGTGGTGGTCGAGAAGAAGTGAGAGGAGGATGATGGGAAGGCAGCGGCGACCGTTGGATGGTGCTGGAGGAGTTGTCGATGGACAGCTGCTGCTGAAGCGGTGGAGCGGCTGTTACTGCTGCTTCCGGGGGTTAGGTGGAGAGATGAGGCGGCACGGCGGGCCGAACGGATTCTTCCCAACATGGTTCTGTTGTGCTGTTGTTATTATAATTATTTCACCGACCAATGGAACAAGCTCTGCAATGGAGCAATGTAAAAGATCGCTTTTGATTGATTTGATGTGCACAAAATCATAAATGCTGCAAATCTGCCGGCAAATTGCAGAAGATACCATCCCAATGACAGACGCAAAATTGCAAGGAGAACACATGTGTCAAGTCATCTGGTACTCATCTCATAGTCGCATCAAAAAGTAGAGCATGTGCATCGCATCATCCATTCATCATCGCTGACATCTTCATCATCGTGACACGCACCTTCAATCTCATACTCTAAAACATCAACAGCGTTTATATCAGCGATGAACGAAGAGGAAGATTTGGCTGTGCTCATTTACAAGTCTAGCAAGACGGCGAAAGCCAGGGCGGCTGCTGCAATGGCCGCTGCCAAGGAGAAGCAACAGATGAATGCTCGTTCAGAAGCACGTCAAACAACTTCAACTCGAAAGAAATCCTCTGCTCATCTCAGTGGAAACACATCATCAAAGGCTGCGAAAAGAATGTCACCTTCGAAGGGAGAGCGTCGGCCATTACTTGCAGAGGACGAAGGAGGGACACAAACTTCGAAAAAAGTCTTTGCCCGAAAGAGGCGCCGATACGAATGTTCTGCTGATGGATGTACAAATAAAGCTCAGCAGGGAGGTGTGTGCAAGAGACATGGAGCAAAGGTCAAGCCAATGAAATGTAGCAGCGAAGGATGCACAAATATCGTCGTCAAAGGAGGAGTGTGCGTTAGACATGGAGCAGAGGTCAAGGTCAAGCGATGCTGCAGCAGTGATGGATGTACAAATATAGCTCTGAAGGGAGGAGTGTGCAAGAGGCATGGCGCAAAGGTCAAGAAATGCAACAGTGAAGGATGCACAAATAATGCTCAGAAGGGAGGAGTCTGCATGAGGCATGGAGCAAAGATCAAACTATGCAGCAGCGACGGGTGCACAAATATTGTCATCAATCGAGGTGTTTGCATAAAGCACGGAGCAAAGGTCAAAATATGCGGCAGTGAAGGGTGTACAAATTATGCTCAGACGGGAGGAGTGTGCATAAAGCATGGAGCAACACCGACACGAAAGACATGTAGCAGCGAAGGATGCTCAAATTTCGTCATCAATAGAGGTGTTTGTATAAAGCATGGAGCAAAGGTCAAACTATGCAGCAGTGAAGGATGTACAAATAAAGCTCAGAAGGGAGGAGTGTGCACTAGGCATGGAGCAAAGAAAAAGAAATGCAGCAGTGTAGGATGCAACAATCAAGCCAGGCGCGGAGGAGTGTGCAAGAGGCATGGAGCATACCGCACTCTTCACGACGAGACCACTGCTTTTGGATCAGAATTCGAGAAGACTACTGCTACTCTAACCATTCCCAATCAGGACAATTCTGACAAAAGAAAAAGTAGCGGTGTTCCTGAAGAGGTAGTCATTTGCCAACAAATCGTAGAAGTGTAGTGCGGGTTGTTCATGAAGAAAATGACTTATATGACGAAGTAGAATCTATGTTCCAGTTGTGGTCTTGGAAGGAAGACCGCCACAGCTTCTGCCATCCTACCACTCCTACCACCAAGATTAAAGTACAATAGGTCTTTCTAGCATGACACGTGTTGCGTCAAAGGACAGTGTGCAGTATCTAATGCGTAATGTGTTTATGCTCAATAAAGTCACGCCAGCTAGCTCGTTACGAATGCTCAATGTTGATCCTGGATACTCTTCTCTTTGGATTCGTCAACTGTTATAGATTTGGTGAACAAACTCCTTCATCGACTGATTTTGATGTGGAATGAGAATACAGCACCGCTTGAAACGTGCGATGTAATATCAGAGTTTGTTGCCAATTCTTCTTCACTTGACACAAATCATCTGAGCTGAAATGCATCTTAGTAAGCAATGTAACCTAATATTACTCTGCTACACCATTAAAACTCCGCTTTTGTGTCACTTTTACATTCAAAGTCTTAGAGCCGGAAGCAGCTACTCCTGTTCCTGTGCTTGGCATCCCTTCTCGAGCGCAATCTGATCTTTCTGGTGTGCGTTCTCGTCCTTCAGTCATTAGTTGTTACTTCCTTTCCTGCATCTGTGTCGAAACCATTGTCTTCTGACTCGGCTGCATGCGTAGTCATGCTTTCATGGGTAGTACATTGGTGATGCTACAACTAGTGAATTTGAATGTTTTGCTCTGCCTCACAGGGCATTGTAATCTGATCGACCAGTTCCACCTGTTGTGCATCAGTATTGTCCTCATATTCAGCGCCGGAGTCGGATGCAATTGATGCTGCAGCTGCTTCTTGTGACTCTGTATCTTCGCAACGTTCTCCAATCCTTCCGTTGATTATCATTCTCTTTCTGTTGAGACTGAATCTGCGCCCTTTGCCCTGCAATTTTCTTTTCCATTTTGGACACTTCTGTATCAGCTGCATGATTCCACCGCACGGAGTCGCGAGATTAACGTCGGAGATTCCTTCCCTAACGCCACGGCACTCAAGTACGCTGCCTTGACATAGGCCGCCTCATCTACTCCGGGGGGGACACGATGAGATAATAATTCGACTAGACGTTCCGCTTCCGGTGAGGAGGCTGAGACTGCACGGAGTTCCTCAATGAGGGTGGCGGTCTGTGCGGCATCCAGTGGCTTTGGTGCGATTCCGCCTAGTTTGCCATTGGCCATTGCGGCACGTTCGGCGACGTGTTCATCGTAGGATTTGAGGAAGGCGGAGGAGAGGGGGGCGGTGGTGGTCGAGAAGAAGTGAGAGGGGGATGATGGGAGGGCAGCGGCGACCGTTGGACGGTGCTGGAGGAGTTGTCGATGGACAGCTGCTGCTGAAGCGTTGGAGCGGCTGTTACTGCTGCTTCCGGGGGTTAGGTGGAGAGATGAGGCGGCACGACGGGCCGAACGGATTCTTCCCAACATGGTTCTGTTATGCTGTTGTTATATTATTATTTTGCCGACCAATAAGAGCTCTGCAATGGATCAATGCAAAAGATCGCTTGATTGATTTGATGTGCACAAAATCAAAAATGCTGCAAATCTGCCGGCAAATTGCAGAAGATACCACCCAATGACAGACGACAAAATTGCAAAGGAGAACACATGTGTCAAGGCATCTGGTACTCATCTCATAGTCGCATCAAAAAGAGAGCATCATCAACATCAACATCAATCACTGCATCACCTGCCGTCAATCATCATGACACTATCAATCTCATACTTTTCGTATCTAAAACATCAACAGCGTTTACATCGAAGATGAACGAAGAGGAAGACTTGGCTGTGCTTATTTACAAGTCTAGTAAGACGGCGAAAGAAAGGGCTGCTGCAATGGCCGCTGCTGCCAAGGAGAAGGAACAGACGAATGCTCCTTCTGAAGCACGTCGAACAACTTCAACTCGAAAGAGATCCTCTGCTCATCTCAGTGGCAGCACATCAGCAAAGGCTGCCAACAAAGTTTCAACTTCAAAGGGAGAGCGGCGGTCATTACTTGTAGAGCACGAAGTTGGGACTCATGTTCCGAAAAAAGTTGCCCGAAAGAAGTACAGATACGAATGTTCTGCTGATGGATGTACAAATAATGCCGTCAAAGGAGGAGTGTGCAAGAAGCATGGAGCAAAAGTCGAGCGCGAGAAATGCAGATGTTCTGCTGATGGATGTGCAAATATCGTCGTCAAAGGAGGAGTGTGCATCAAGCATGGTGCAAAGAAGTTCAGATACGAGTGTTCCGCTAATGGATGTACAAATAATGTTCAGAAGGGAGGAGTGTGCATTAGGCATGGAGCAAAGCACAAACGATGCAGCAGCGAAGGATGCACAAATAATGCTAAGAAGGGAGGATTGTGCATGAGGCATGGGGCAAAGGTCAAACTATGCGGCAGTGAAGGATGCTCCAATCAAGCTAGACGTGGAGGAGTGTGCATTAGGCATGGAGCAAAGATCAAGCGATGCAGCAGTGAAGGATGCACCAACCAAGCTCTGAATGGAGGAATGTGCATGAGGCATGGAGCAAAAGTTAAGCGCTGCAGCAGTGAAGGATGCTCCAATCAAGCCAGACGTGGAGGAGTCTGTCGGAGGCATGGTGCAAGCCGCACTCTTCACGACGAGACCACTGCTTTTGGATCAGAGTTCGAGAAGACTACCTCAACTCTAACCATCCCTCAGAACAATTCTGCTGCTGCTGACAAAAGAAAAAGTAGCGGTGTTCCTGAAGAGGTAGTCATCTGTCAAGAAATCGTAGAAGTGTAGGTTTGTTCATGAAGAAAATGACTAATATGATGAAGTAGAATCCATGTTCGAGTAGTGGTCTTGGAAGGAAGATTGCCACAGCTTCTGCCATCATACCACACCTTCCACCAAGATTAAAGTATGTGTCGTTCTAGTATTCCCTTGGTTGCGTTAAAGGGCAGTGTACAATATCTAATGCGTAATGTGTCAATGCTCAATAAAGTCACGCCTGCTCGTTACGAATGCTCACTGTTGATCCTGGTTACTCTTTTCTCTTTGGATTCGTCAATTCTTGTAGATGTGGTGAACACACTCATGCACCAACTGATTTTGAAGTGCTGTAACTGTGGATGGAAGGACACTCATCCTGGAGTGGTGTAATAGTGTCAAGGCGTCGGCACTCATGTCGCAGTCGCATCAAAGAGCATCATATCAATCATCAATCACTGTCAATCATCTGACATATAAGCTCATACTTTTAGTATGTAAAACATCAACAGCGTTTACATCAACGATGAACGAAGAGGAAGACTTGGCTGTGCTTATTTACAAGTCTAGCAAGACGGCGAAAGCCAGGGAGGCTGCTGCAGCAGCTGCGGCCAAGGAGAAGGAAAAACAGATGAGTGCTCCTTCTGAAGCAAGTCAAACAACTTCAACTCGAAAGAGATCCTCTGCTAATGTAAGTGGCAACACATCAGCAAAGGCTGCAACAAGAGTTTCGACTTCAAAGAGAGAGCGGCGGTCAGTACTTGCAGAGGACGAAGGAGGGGAACGTGTTCCGAAAAAAGTTGCTCGAAAGAAGTACAGATACAAATGTTCTGCTGATGGATGCACCAACCGAGCTCGAAAAGGAGGAGTGTGCATTAGGCATGGGGCAAAACACAAACGATGCAGCAGCGAAGGATGCACAAATCAAGCTCAGAAGGGGGCAGTGTGCATTAAGCATGGAGCAAAGGTGACGCAATGCAACAGCCGAGGATGCACCAATCAAGCTCAGAAGGGGGGAGTCTGCATGAGGCATGGAGCAAAGGTCAAACGATGCAGCACCGAAGGATGCACAAATAGAGCTCTGAACGGAGAAGTGTGCATTAGGCACGGAGCAAAGGTCAAGCGATGCAGCAGCCGAGGATGCACAAATAATGCTCTGAAGGGAGGAGTGTGCTATAGGCATGGGGCAAAGGTCAAGAAATGCAGCAGTGAAGGATGCTCCAATCAAGCCGTTAGACAAGGAGTCTGTTGGAGGCATGGTGCAAACTGCACTCTTCACGACGAGACCACTGCTTTTGGATCAGAATTCGAGAAGACTACCACAACTCTAACCATTCCCAATCAGAACAATCCTGCTGCTGCTGACAAAAGACAAAGTAGCGTTGTTCCTGAAGAGGTAGTCATCTATCAAGAAATCGTAGAAGTGTAGTGCGGATTGTTCATGAAGAAGATGACTAAGATGATGAAGTAGAATCCATGTTCCAATTTTGGTCTTGGTAGGAAGACTGCCACATCTTCTGCTATCCTACCACTCCTACCACCAAGATTAAAGTATAAGTCTTTCTAGCATGACACGTGTTGCGTTAAAGGACAGTGTGCAATATCTATTGCGTAATGTGTTAATGCTCAATAAAGTCACGCCCTGCTCGTTACGAATGCTCACTGTGGATCCTGCTTACTCTTCTCTTTGGATTCGTCAATTGTTATTGTTACAGATATGGTGAACAAACTCATTCATCGACTGATTTTGAGGTGCTTTAAATGTGGAAGGAAACTCATCTGAAATGATGAGCAAATAGGTGTGAGAGGCTTAATTAACAAATGACTTGGCTATGTATAACACTATTGAATGATGATGACTAACTCGATTCATTGAAGGATGGAACGAGACTACAGCACTGCTTGAAACGTGCGATGCAACATCAGAGTTTGTTGCCAATTTCTTCTTCGCTTTACACACATAATCTGAGCTGAAATGCATCTTTGTAAACAATGTAACCTAATTTTACTCAGCTACACCGCTAAAACACCGCTTTTGTGTCACTCTTACATTCAAAGTCTCAGAGCCGGAAGCAGCTACTCCTGTCCTGTGCTGGGCGTCCCTTCTCGAGCACAATCTGATCTTTCTGGTGTGCGTTCTTGTCCTTCAGTCATTAGTTTCAGTTGTTACTTCCTTTCCTGCATCTGTGAAGACAATTCGGCTGCATGCGTAGTCATGCTTTCATGGGTAGTACATTGACCATGCTGCAGCTACTAGTGCTACTAGTGAACTTGTATGTTCTGCTCTGCCCACAGGGCATTGTAATCTGATCGACCAGTTCCACCTGTTGTGCATCAGTATTGTGCTCATATTCAGCGCCGGAGTCGGATGCGATTGTTGCTGCTGCTGCTGCCTCTTCTTGTGACTCTTGTATCTTCTCCACTACCTCACGCAACAGCAACATACTCAGATCCTTCCGTTGATTATTTATCAATCTCTTTCTGTTGAGACTCAATCTGCGCCCTTTGAACTGCAACTTGTTCCATTTTGAACACTTCTATATCAGCTGTGTGATTCCACCGCACGGAGTCGCGAGATTAAAGTCGGAGATTCCTTCCCTACCGCCACGGCACTCAAATATGCTGCCTTGACATAGGCCGCCTCATCCACTCCGGGGGGACACGATTAGATAGGTGAGGAAGCTGAAAAGATCCTCAATGAGGGCGGCGGTGGCGGTCTGTGCGGCATCCAGTGGCTTTGGTGCGATTCCACCTCTAGTTTGCCATTGGCCATTGCGGCACGTTCGGCGACGTGTTCATCAAACGATGCAAATCTGCCGACAAATTGCAGAAGATACCATCCCGCAGAAGATACCATCCATGACAGCGACAAAATTTTTTAAGTACTTACTTATGTGAGCCGAGCAAACACATGTGTCAAGGTACAATACATGTCGCAGTCGCATCAAAAGTAGAGCATCACATCAATCACACTGCTCACCAGCATTCGCGTTGTCAATCATCATGACATCTATCAATCTCATACTTTTAGTATTTAAAACATCAACAGCTACTAAATCAAAGATGAACAAAGAGGAAGACTTGGCTGTGCTTATTTACAAGTCTAGCAAGACGGCGAAAGCTAGGGAGGCGGCTGCTATTGCAGCTGCGGCCAAGGAGAAGGAAAAACTGATGAGTGCTCCTTTTGAATCACGTCAAATAACTTCAACTCGAAAGAGATCCTCTGCTAATGTAAGTGGCAACAGATCAGCAAAGGCTGCGAAAAGTAATTCTCTTTCGAAGGGGGAGCGTCGGCCATTACTTGCAGAGCACGAAGTAGGGACACATGTTCCGAAAAAAGTTGCCCGAAAGAAGTACAGATACGAATGTTCTGCTGATGGATGTACAAATTATGCTCAGCAGGGAGGAGTGTGCATTAGGCATGGGGCAAAGCACAAACGATGCAGCACCGAAGGATGCACAAATCAAGCTCAGAATGGAGGAGTGTGTATGAGGCATGGAGCAAAGGTCAAGCGAAAGAAATGCAGCAGCGAAGGATGCACAATATATGCTCAGAAGGGAGGAGTGTGCATTAGGCATGGAGCAAAGATCAATAAATGCAGCAGTGAAGGATGCACTAATCAAGCCGTTAGACAAGGAGTCTGTATCAAACACGGGGCAAAGAAGGCGAAACCTGCTGTAAAAGTTGATCGAAAGAAGTACAGATACGTATGTTCTGCTGATGGATGCACAAATAAAGCTAGAAAAGGAGGAGTGTGCGTTAGACACGGGGCAATTGTCAAGCTATGCAGCACCGAAGGATGCACACATCAAGCCCAGAAGGGAGGAGTTTGCATTAAACATGGGGCAAAGGTCAAGGTCAAGCGATGCAGCAGCGAAGGATGCACAAGTAAAGCTCAGCAAGGAGGTGTGTGCAAGAGGCATGGAGCAAAGGTCAAGCGATGCAGCAGCGAAGGATGCACAAATAATGCTCGACGGGAAGGAGTGTGCATTTGGCATGGGGCAAAGGTCAAACTATGCGGCAGTGAAGGATGCACAAATAAAGCCGTTGAAGGAGGAATGTGCATCAGGCATGGAGCCAAGGTCAAGCGAAAGAAGTGCGGCAGCGAAGGATGCACAAGTAAAGCTCAGCAAGGAGGTGTGTGCAAGAGGCATGGAGCAAAAGTTAAGCAATGCAGCAGCGAAGGATGCATTAACCAAGCTCAGAGGGGAGGCGTGTGCAAGAGGCATGGAGCAAGCCGCACTCTTCACGACGAGACCACTGCTTTTGGATCAGATTTTGTGAAGACTACCGCAACTCTAAGCATACCCAATCAGAACAATCCTACTGCTTCTGAAGAAAGAAAAAGTAGCGGTGATCCTGAAGACGTAGTCATCTGTCAAGAAATCGTTGAAGTGTAATGTTCACGAATAACTTGCTTTCTTTAATTTCTTGCAGTCGACCTTTGCGTCAGGCTTGAATCACAGCCCTCCCTCCAGAGCATTATTTGTGCATCCTTCGCTTCTGCTTCTGTATCTAAAACATATTAATTGCATGTTTCGCCTTTGAGCGAGATTGATGCATCCTTGCTTCTGCACTGCTTGACCTTTGCTCCATGCATACATAATGCACTGTAGCATATTGTCAGATGTGTTCAGGCGTGAACAAGAAGTTGAAGTTAAACTTCAAATCTTACCATATTCATAGAACTGCATGCACACAAAAAAGAGAACCGAACTCCGACGAGCGAACCCGAACCCCGAACACTCCTCTCCCATGTGTACCTGCCCAACTGCCTTGCTGCGGCGCAGCATACCTACACCTACACCTACCTCTCACAACCGATGCCGATTATAATACTTGTTCTTGTTACATATTATAAGTAGTACCATTCTTCCACTAGCCTAAGCCCTAAGATTACATAATAACTACAAAAATGAGAGCCGCCATCCGCACTGGTTTGCTAGGAACCACAATCGCCTTCACCAAAGATAAGCCACACCCTCTTCCCGACTCAGCTGAACTAAAGCAAAATGAATTATTGATCAAGGTGAAGTCGGCCGCAATAAATCCTGTTGACTACAAACTTCCCCGTTTTATCGGTGGCAAAGGAGTTGGATTTGACGTGTCTGGAGTTGTAGAACGAGTATGCCCTATAGATTCTACTGATTTCAGCGCAGGAGATAATGTATTTGGTAGGGTTAGGGCTGGACTATCTTCTGGATCCCTTGCCGATTATGCAATTGTGTCCACGGATAGAATTGCCAAAAAGCCAGAATGTCTATCATTTGACGAAGCTGCGGCAATTGGAACTGCCTATCTCACGGGAGTCCACGCATTCAAATTGGGAAATGTGAAGGAGGGAGCATCTGTTCTCGTTATAGGTGCTAGTGGAGGGTGTGGTTTGGCAGGCATACAGCTAGCTGTTGCTATGAAAGCAAATGTTGTTGGGATTTGCTCAGGAAAAAACTTTGACTTTGTCCAGGGAGAGAGCGGCATTGATCAGATGGAGAATGTTAATTTGGAATTGATTGATTACACGGATGACAAGGCAATGAGTGAGTTCAAAGAGAAGAACGTTGGTAAATTCGACTGCATTTACGACACTGCAACAGGAAGTGGTCATGGAGAGAACTATGTTTCGTCCATGGCTAAGTTGCTGAGAGATGAGACTGGAGAGTATGTACAAATTAACGGAGGCATGGCTACAATCATGCGCTATTACACTGGTACGACGAAACCTCAGCACAATTTCTTTTTAACCTCTGATGAAGACAATCAGACTGACTTGGTCGAGATTACGAGGCTGTTGAAATCGACAGGTGTAAAACCACACATTGACCTTCTAAAGCCTTTTGATGCAAAGAGCGTGGCTGAGGGATTTGAACACCTCAAAGGAAGAGCACCAAGGGAAAGATCGTGTTCAACATGGAATGATTCAGAGCTTGTAGAATGCTGCTGTAGCTGTACATAACTACTTACTACTTTCACTTGTCCTATTACTTTCTTGTATTCTGTTTCTGTCAACATTACTGCAACTCTAACCAACTCAATCAAAGTAATCCTGGTGCTTCAGACGAAAGAAGTAATGACATTCCTAAGGAGGCCGTCATCTCTCAAGAAATCGCTTGAGTCATACTTATTGTAGATAGTTTGATTATATCTTCTTTTCCGCAAAATAAGAACGAGCTCTCACATAACCGGTACTGTCATACTGATTCCTTGATCTTAAAAAAAGAGGAGCAGTGCCGAATGGCTTTTAATCCCAGCTTTGTATGTATCTTGCAACTCTTTGGTTTGGGCGATTTGGGTTTGTTTCGGTTGCTTGTATTGTCGGTAGTTTGGTTGTTGGTTGGTTTGGTTGTTTGGTCAACGGAATCTTTTGATACAATCTTAATCGCTCGCCCTCTAACTCATAAGAATAAAGCACTCGGAGGGGACAATCGAGAGGGATACGTTTATCTAATCTTCTGAGAAAAGAAAGCTCCTAAAGAATTATAACGGCGTTATCATTAAAGTTGGACTCTTGTCCATGGTTGGACGCTGTTGGCCACTAATAATATTTAGTCATCATGGACGATAATAACACAAGCAGTCTTGCAGGAGGAGTTGCATCCAATAAAAAATACATCATCATCATCCTTGCCGCTTTGGCCCTTGCCAACATCATTCCCAATTTGGGTAGCCAACAACTTCAACTCAATCAATATCTTCGTGCAGATGATAACAAAGAAGTTCAACAAAGCAACCGCCGCCGCGACGAGGAGGAGGCATCGTTAATTGCAATTGGTGACGGCAAAAGAATTGCTTTCCCCAGCTGGGCAGTTGTGACGCAATGTTCACTTTATCATACTGATTGCCCTAATCATTTGGAATTTCAAGATTATCCCTTTCCTCTACCGCCGGCAACACGATCACAGCAAGATGATGAGGGCATGGCAGCGTTGACGAATAAGACTACTGAATGGATCGAAGAATTTAAACAAAGAAGTGATACGGATTCAGATAGTCACCTGATTGGATATGAATACCCAGCAAAAGTTGACGATGCCATAAGACAACAATGCATCACCTCAACTCAAACTCTATCCGTGGAAGATCAACTCGACAAAATCCTCAGTCATCTCGTTCCTCTGAAAGACACTCACAACATGATCGCCTTCTCAATGACCGATGAAACCTACGCCAAAGACATGCTACACGAAGTATACGAAATGAATAATGATATTGTAGGATTCAAGGGAGCATTCTTCTTTGTGGCAATGGACTCATACACAGCCAATATGGCATGTGAGTTTGGATATCCCGTCGTGGCAATGCCAGAGAATGATGATTTGAAGAAGCAGGTGCAGAGTACTAAAGTGTTCATGTCCAAATTGTTAGTGGAACGTGGGCAATCGTTTCTGTTTTATGAAATGGATGTTTGGTTTGTACGATCTCCGCTGAGGATGTTGCAACAGCATATGCACGAGTATGACTTTTTGTGTTCGACTCATCAGTGGAATCCGGGAGAGCTCAATATTGGGTTTTATGCAGCACTTGCCAATAAGGGAACAATCAATTATTTCGAGGATTCATTAAATATCATTGAGGAGAATCCATTGGCACATGATCAGAAGATAATGCATGCTGTTGCCGATGATAACACTGCCACACTTGAGAATCGGACATTGCAAGATCATAATAACTGTGGATGGTGTGGTCACGAGAATGTATCATTCCCTGCTATCAAGGCAACGAATCCAATTCGTGTGGGGCGCCTTGATCCTCATGTGGTTGTATCGTCCTTGTATCCAGTCCCTACAGAGGGGACAGTGGCCTTGCACACATTGGCCGATATGCCGTTGAAGGGTCCATTTGGAAAGGAAATGGTCGCCAAAGAACTTGGAGTCTGGTATGGATGGGGTAGAGCAACTTCCAAGGCAGGATATTACCATCGGGAGGGTTCATATCGTCGATATCTGTTTTTGGAGAATGCAGGTACCAGAGGGGGACAATCATTTGTTCAATCCAAAGGCTATCACGATGAACCAGCTTTCAGACGACAAATTGCAGTGTTAGCAACGTTGGCTAAGGTGACTAATCGAATACTCGTTCTACCACAAGTGCTAAGTGATTATCACGCCCAACCACTGTGGCTCTACTTGGACTTGGAAAGTCTCGAGAAGCTTGGCATTGTTTATCGTGAGACGAATTTTGCATCCAACAAGAAGTCATGGTACAGCCATACAACGCCATTTGCATCTGTTACCCAGATGGCAATAGTGGAGTCTTCCAATGAAGTACAACTGCTGACTGGTAATCAAACGACTGCGTCCTCAGATAGGATTCCAGTGTCATCTTTCACGACTGATGATCCATTATCTGCATTCCTTGCCGTGGCAATTTCCCACCCACAAGTGAAGGATAGCGAAGCTTTATTCGTAAATCTTGACCATTTCCAGGGTGGCCACATTGGATCGGTTGGAGTTCAGAAGTTACACGACAAACTGGCTTGGTGTGCGTGGGGAATTGGGCATGGGAAGAAGTACAACGACAAGTCGGCTACTCATTTAGGGAGTACAAATCATTGCTATGGGAGTGGAAATGCGGTTTGACCAAAATGTGAATTGTAGATATATTGCATCAGAAGGCTGAACACAAATGTTAGTATATCTACTTTACATAAGCAATTACATAATGACACTAATCACATGTAACTGCCGCAGAAGCTAAGTCAGAGTATTTCACAGGAGCTTACTACAAGATGATGACCGAGATGAAGCGAAGAAAGTTTTGCAACACCGTTTTTCGTTCCATCGAAAGTAATCGTCAGACATCCAATTTCCAGGTGTGCCATCTTCTTCACTTACACATTTCATCTTTTGAAAGTCAGGGTAATATCTCAGATCTGTCTCATATGATGCAGTCATGCAGTCATCATAATTCGACGCATACGAGCGACAGCATTCATCAAGTGTGCTTTTGAAATCGTTGACCGACAACCAACTCGTGGGCGTGCCTTCATTTTGGCACTTGGTGAAACCATTCTCAAAGAGAGGAAAGAACAAAGTAGATTGGTCATATGGCACTGGCTGATCAGCGGTAGCTTCAGCGGGTACCATCTGACCAGCGGTTGCTTTTGTAGTAGTTGTTTCAGCGGGTACCATCTGACCAACGGTTGCTTTTGTAGTTGTTGTTTCAGCGGGTACCACCTGACCAGCGGTTGCTTTTGTAGTTGTTATGGTCGTTGTGCCGGTAGTGGCAGTACTTTTTGTTGTGGTGGCAGCTCTTGATGTTGTGGTAGTCGTAGTAGTACTTGTGGTGGTGGAAGAGGTAGTAGTAGTAGTTGTTGTAGTTGTTGTTGCTTTGCCGTTGCTGATGCAATCTTCGAGTGCAACCCAAGAAAAGTGGAACGTGCAGCAGTCTTCTTCAGTATTGAATAGCTGATCTTTAGCCATATAAACAGGTTGCTTCCCATCTGATTTGCAGCTATACGAGCCTGAAGCAGGATAAAAAATAACCCCTTCGATAGCAGTACTTTGGGCCACGCAGTCTGTATTCCAAGGGAAATTGTTCCTACAGCAGTCACTTGGGTTGTCGGATTTGTCCGTAGGTTGTAGCCACGATGGTTGCAACCCATCGGATAGACAGGTTGACGAATCAAAGTGAGGGTAAAAAACCGGTTTGTCTGCCGCTACTTCACCAGCTGCTTCACCCCCTGCTTCTGCTATTAAATAACTCGCAGACACGCCATTACCCATGTCAGCACAATCAATGCCCGGATTAGCAAGTTTCGCGTTAGCGGCATCCAGGAGAGGAGTTGAACCATCATCCAGCATGTCGCCACTGAGATACCATATTATGACAATTAAGGTTGCAGACGATGATAGAGAAGTGTGAGTGTGTACAGCTGAAACACAAAGAAACAATCAATAGAATACGCCGACAAGCCCATTAACTCACCTGAGCTCCCAAATAATATACCCCAGATGCCCATTGTCCATGGCATACTCCGTCTTATCACAAATGGCTCGCTCATCGTCGTACGATACCATATTTCCAGTATGAAAGTAGGCAATTTGCGTCATCGTTTGATCATCGCGATTTTGGACCATTGTCGAAAGGAGATTGTATATATTGTAGTACTGTGGGACACCCTCGTCCTGGTGCCACGTTGCGTCATCAACACCGGAGTGAGGTTGGTAAAGACCAGTCGCCCCGATAAAGCTGCGACCATAAAAGGGGAATCCAATGTTTATTTTCTCTGGAGGTGCGCCCCCAGCTTCCCAATTCTTAACACACCCATGCACAGATAATTCGGGGCTGTCTTTTTGGTCATAGAGTGGTGCGTTCACTCCAGTTTCAGCATTCCACGCACCTGTGTGATGAAACGAGGTTTACTGTTAGTAACAAGACAATTGAATGAGAAGTGATAGTCTACATCAAGTATTCATAGCTTACCATGAAGATCATACGTCATCAAGTTCAATTCAGTTAAGACACTCGAAACATGAGCAACATCTTGGTTCCCAATCAGCGATGGACCACATGGAAGAGCTGCGGTGAGACCACTGAAGCAATTAAAAGAAAGCGCCGTGTGTTAGTGCTGGGATTTGTATTGTATCAGTCTCAACGCCAAGTTACAGTGTACTCACTAAAACCTTCCTGTTTCTTCTCCCAACTCGTCCAGCGCTGCACGGACATCATCAAGTAAGAGATTGAAGTTTACAGTATCATCAGGTGTTCCGCTGTGGTCAGCATATCCGGCTGCGATCCAAATAGTTCAAGAGAGAATATTAGAGAAGATGTCATTTGATAGAAATAAACGCAAGGCACGACAACACAAACTTACGGTATTCCCAATCTAGACTGTGTGCAAAGAACAATGCAAAAAGATTAGGATTAGACGATATCTCTTTTGACTGTCGACACAAGATACGACACGACATCAAACACAACAGTACTTACTCTATGCCATCAAAGTTATACTCTTTAATGAGCTTGACACAATTGTCTGCGAAATTTTTCCTCGCCTTTGCATTCGCCGCCATTGGAGGAAAGGGGTCAGATAACGTCCAGCCACCGATTGACGGGTACTGAGTAGAAGATATACAGATTTGTTAGAGATTTGCTCTATTCAGACAACAACACAAAGGTGCACTCTAAACATGAAACTCACCACCTCCGTCCCTGCTTGATGTGACAAATAAATCAATCCTTCATTGTAAAAGTGGTAACCACACTTTGGAGGTGCACCCGGTTCGTCCCAAGAGCAATATTGGAACCCATCCTCTGCCATCCAATCATAAGGTCCAAACAGAGTGATGGGATCAGCCCACGAGTCTGTGCCGTAAATCTCTCCTTCCTCGGTGATTTGAAAGAAGGCAAAGTTTGCTCGAGTGATTTTGGAAAAGTCCATGTTGATTGGTGCTGCTAGCCCGTCTCGATCATACCATTGCCATGAAGCGTCTAGAGAGAGAGAGAATAAAAGGGAACGAAATATATCACAAGGTTAGTCACAGAGATAGCACCACATCATGTGCTACAAACCAACCATTCACTCCTCCATCACCATCCAACTAAATACAATAATACACTTACAATACCCAATGATAACCTTATCATGAGGCCTCGGTACCGGCTCCCAATCCAACAACGCATTCTTCGCAGTAGGCTTGGGCGTCGGCAATGGAGTCGGCACACCCGGCTCAGCCTGCTCCTTTGACCCACATGAAAACACCTTATCCTCCCAATTGCATCGTTGCGAATCCGAATCGTATAATTGTCCTGTACCACACTCATATGGTCCATCGATACTCCCACCAGACATGCAGTAGACGTATCCGGTGCAGTCTTCTGTGGCTTCGTAGTAGCTGTAGGAGGAGTCGGCACATTGTTTGAATTCGTCTTTGGGTGAGTCTTGTTCCACGGGTTTTAGGGGGGTGATTTTGACTTCGGCACAATTCCTTTATTGAAGGGGGATAAGTAAGCAAGGATGTTGCAATGAATGTTAGAGCATGAACGAAAGCGTACAGGAGAGAGCTCTCTCTCTCCCCCTCTCTCTATCAACACCAAACCTAAGCAAACAACTCACCAAAACTGTTCCGGAACCCCATCCCCATCCACCGGCACATTCTCACAATCCGGCAACCTCTCATACAAAAGCACATCACCCCCCCACTCCTCCGGCCACGTATACCCATCATACCCAACATGCTTGCAACTATTCGCTGTTAAATAATACCATTGCAATAATACTACCTCTCCATGTAACCCTTGTGGCAATTGTAATTTGAATTTGTACTTTGCTCCAGTGACTGGTTGGATGGTGGGACCTTCGTTCTTCCAGTCTAGTTTACTGGCGGGTGCTAGGTAGATTCGTTCGGGGAATCGTTTGTCGATGTTGGCATTGTAGAGTGTATCTTCGACGAGTGTAAGTTTGTAGTTATCAAAGCATTCCTCGGTAGGAACTTGGTTGACGGGTATGCCAACATTGCTGGGGGTGGCAACGACCGGACAGGCACTAAAGACGAAGTGTCCCTTGTGGTGCGTTGTAACTAGTACCTCGACGTCGATGATGTCTCCCTCGGTGTAGGTGGCTTGAATGTTGGGTGGCATGGGTTCCCCTTTGTAGTTTTTGGGAATGTCGTAGTTGCGTGTGGTGGGGAGGCCGGTGGTGGAGTCGAGGACTGTGAGGAGGCCGCATTGGGCTAGGACTCCGCCGCGGTTGAGACAGTGTGGGCCTTTGCGTTTTTATGTATGATAGAGTTATGGGTGAGGTGATCATTCGCTTACAATCAATAAATGTGCACAAATAATAATAATACAATAAAACTCACAATCCTCCGGCCAAGGCACCGGAGTCAAACTCCCCATCGCATCTTCCTCCGACCACAGTCTATCTTGAAAAGCGACGTAATTGCGTGATCGTGGAGAGGAGAGATAGCCGTGTGCATTTGTTGGGGTGATGTTAGTTTGGTTGAGGAGGAGCAGCTGGAGTAGAAGGAATGCTGCTGCTGCGGCTGACATGAGATTATTATTTGTGCTACTACTTTTGGTACTGCTAATAGACGAAGTGCAGCTGCAGCTACCGCTTCTACGCCGTCTTCTGTTCATCATCATCATCGTCATGGCAGTCGAAGTATTGGGCGGCTGTAAGTATTAGATTGGCGACAACAACAGCTAAGTACTGTTTTGATTTTTGATTTTCGTGAAGGTAACTGAGACGATGCAAATCAAAGCGGCAATGACGGAACAGCCCACAATCCCATTGGGTGTCTTCTCATACGTTCCTTCCTTGCTATTACCCCACCTGTGCTCCTACCTCTTTACCTTGCCCTCTTTACCTTGCTTGTGTCCATTGCAGCTCCCAAGGAAAATAAAATCTTGATCGCATCAACTTCAAGCTCCGGAGCCGCCAGTGCAAATCACTTCAGTTGACGTCGAGCAAATTCAAATGCTACCAGCCTACTTATGATAAAAGCATAACGTCGAGCTTATAATATGAAGACAATGACATCATCATCATCCCCTTCTCTCCTCAGCGGGGCAGCATTACTGCTCATACTCTCCGCCAGCACAACACATGCCTTCACACCACCAACAACACACCATGCAACAACATCATCATCATCATCATCCAAGACACAACTCCACCTCTCCAAACGAATCAACAACAAAATAAGCCTCGACTCACCCAAAGTCGCCACGATGGAAAACTACGGCTCCACCGACAATACAAAAACAGTGTACTGCAGATGTTGGAAGTCGGAAACGTTTCCAATGTGTGATGGAAGTCATATGGCGCATAATAAGGAGTGTGGGGATAATGTTGGTCCGCTGATTGTTTCGGTTGATACCAAGAAGAAGGAAGAAGAAGAGGCAGTTGTAGAGGAAGAAGAAGTTGTTGTAGAGGAGGAAAAGGATGTTGTTGTCAGCAGCAGTGATTCAGTCGCCACAACCGAAAAAGCGTCACCTTTTTCCAAACTCAAATCAATCTTCAAGAAAGACAACAAAGAAGGACCCACCACAAAAGAAAAACTTGCCAAAATGGGCCTCTCCGCCCTCCTCTCCTACGGCTGGGTATCCAACATGTCTTATGCTATCACCCTCTCGTTATCGTGGTATACACACTCCAAAAAGACGGGATTGTCTCCACTTGCACCGGGTCAATGGAAACCATTTCTAGCAGTGTACGCCGGGTTTTACGTCTTTACTAATATCATCCGTCCATTGCGATTTGGATTATCGGTAGTGGTATCCCAATACTTTGATCGATTCGTAGGATTTATTGAACGAAAGAGTGGGTGGGGACGAAAGGCGAGTATTGGAGTTGTGGTATTTTTGGCCAATGTTTGTGGGACGTTTGCGGCGATGGGGTTGGGGGTTGGTGTTGCGAGTACTTTGGCAGGTGTGCCTATTTTCCCACCGAAAGTTGTTTGAGTTATCGTCGGTGTGATGTGTATAGATTGATGTAGATGAGTGTTTTCTTGATTGAGGATATGAAAGAAAGGAACAAGTGAAAGTGTCTTCTTAGAGAGATGAAGCTTGGATTTGGATAGAGAGGAATTCTATATGCAATTCTATATCTACTCGTTGGATTTTTGTCAGTGCCAGTGGGACTTTCTCTCAATGTAAAGCTAAGGAGATTGAAGGTCGGAGCGATGAACTGATTGTGAAAGGCTCTGATAGTTTCTTGTTTCATGAGGAGGAGGGTACATATGTAGCAAGAATGTCATAGATTATATCAAAAATCATGTGACTTTAGAAGCTTCAAATTTCTACACTAACACTATTCGATATGGAGTCCTTATCTAATCTAGAGTGAAGCGTACGTTTGTGTGTGCTTAATATCTATTACTGTTCTTGTACCTTGACTGTATGTCCAATTAATTATTCTCTTGCTCTTGGCCTGGGCATTTTATCGTCTATCGTTATCCTTGTTTCGAACCAATTGTCGATGATGTACATGCTTAAACCAACCTGAGAGCAAGATAATCCTCACCTTCGTCATAGAAATGATACCCCCTGGAGCTCAACAACTCCTTTGTATGGCCCACGCGGGATGTCCTGTTTACTAGCGGGTGTAACATATCCTGATCTTTCATGACCTTATGTTCAAAATGAATTACAGGAGGCAAGGATTCATCTGGTATCTCTTTGAACAAACCATCCAAAAGAATGTATTCATAACCTTCAATATCAATTTGAAGCATGGCAATGTGTTCTGCCGGCACAAAATGATCAGACAACAACTTTTCAAGCGAGTTGCAGGGAAGCGGATCCTGTAGGATGCACAGGTCAAAGTCTTTGTTGAAAAATCTTTTGGAGTGTTCACAATCCAGAGTTCCGATTTGAAATTTCATCCAATCGGGTTGTCCTGTATAACAACAACAGCAACAAGGTGGAGGCAAATATGAATGTATTAGATAAAAGGTTCTGGAAGGTGCGCACCTTTGTTTGAGACTAAATCAATTACTCTTGCATCACTTACCCTTGCAAGATGGTGGGGCATCATCTGCTGTATTGAATCGACAAAATGGGCATGTTGTTTTTGTAGAATCATATGATACAGCTGCATGGATAGGAACAGCACACGCAAGGCCTCTGTCATTGGCAATCCCTAAATATGTTTCTTTCATATCTTCGTAGTTTTTGGGAACAGGCTTGTGACAATGTCTGGAGCCACATTGGATGGCTATTGAAGAAATTGATTCTTAGACAAATTGTGAGCCTATTTTAGACTAAAGAAAGATGAAGACGAAAGTGGAAAAGTCCGCCAACTGATTATTCTCACACTCCCTCGTACACTGAAGTCTGATATTTGATCAGCCTCTAAATCTAGACCAGAGATCGGAGATATCAGTATCCGGATAAGGAACTTGATGAAGTTTTTGTGCTAATTTGAGCGTTTCGATTTGTTGTTTGCAGTACTGAGAAATAAAGAGCTGTCGCTGTTGAGAGCTGAAATTATGTGTTCCATTGTGAGCACAATACAGTTGCGTCTTGTATTTGTTTGTGTATCTGGTGAGAAAGTCATTAGAGAATCTGTATCTGTTGCTCTTGCTCTTGAAGAGTTTGCGAGTAATTCCTGCAGGTAGTGCGAAACATTTGACATGCCCCGGTAAAAATGTTCTGAAGGTAAAGATAGTAATTGCCACTGAGAGCAAAAATGATATTGTATCGGTAGCTCCCTGGTTGGGCTATCGTCGATGATTGAAGTGTTTGAAGTATGTGATGCACTTGCATTTGCTTCTTTGGAATTTGAGTTTGAGTAATCGTGAGCTCCCTCGTTTGCTGATAAGTGACTCTTGAAGTCGTGATCGTGAGCTCCCTCGTTTGCAGATAAATGGTCCATGAATTCTTGCTCTTGACCAAAGATATAATCTCATTGGCCACATTCCTGGAATGGGCGATAGCATAAGCATTTCCTTGGGGAGTCTCCATAAGCCGGTCGTTCGACGAGATTGTCTTGTCTTGAACAAGGATTCCGAAGTCGTCTTTGTAGGTTGCTATCACGTTAGAGATTAGAGCCGTATTTCTGGAATAGGCGATAGCGTTCTTCATAAGCCGGTCAGTCGAGATGTTCTTGTCTTGACCAAAGATTTCAAAGTTCTTCTCGTAGGCTGCTATCACGTTAGAGTTTAGAGCCACATCTCTGAGATGGGCGATAGCGTTCTCCATAAGCCAGTCGGTCGAGATGTTCTTGTCTTGACCGAGGATTATGAAGCTGTCCTCGTAAACTGCTATCATGTTAGAGTTTAGAGCCGCATTTCTGGAATGGGCGATAGCGTTCTCCGATGAACTAGCTATCACATTAGAGTTTAGAGCCGCATTTATGAAATGGGCGATAGCGTTCTCCATAAACCAGTCGGTCGAGATGTTCTTGTCTTGACCGAGGATTATAAAGCTGTCCTCGTAAACTGCTATCGCGTCAGAGTTTAGAGCCGCATTTCTGGAACGGGCGATAGCGTTCTCCGATGAACTAGCTTCCAAAGCTTGCCCGAGTGGGTTGCTGCTGGAAGGTCTATTCAAGGCTTGCCCATATGGGTTACCATGAGAATATCGGCTCAAGGCTTGCCCATCAGGTGGGTTACCATGAGGATGTCTATTCAGGGCTTGTCCGAGTGGATTGCCGTGAGGATGTCTATTCAAAGCTTGCCCATCAGATGGGTTGCCATGAGGATGTCTATTCAGGGCTTGTCCGATTGGATTGCCATGAACTTGAACATGTCTATTCAAAGCTTGCTCTTGTGAGTTGCCGTGAGAGTGTCTATTCGCAGCTTGCACCTGTGAGTTGCCATGAACTTGAGCATGTCTATTCAAAGCTTGCTCTTGTGAGTTGCCGTGAGTACAATTGTGTAGATTTAAGGCATGCCTGTGCAGGTTGCCGGTTTCTTCTGCTTCGAGAAATAGTGTCGAAGTGTTATCTTGATAGGGAACTGCTGCTTCGAGAAATAGTGTCGAAGTGTTATCTTGATAGGGAACTGCTGCTTCGAGAAATAGTGTCGAAGTGTTATCTTGGTCATCAAGCTCGGGCTCGGGAATTAGTTTCGAAGAGATATCTTGATTGTTAATGGCTGTCGCAGGTGACTCTGAGTTGAACCTGGTTAAAGTGCCCTGTATTGCATTGCTTTCTTGCGATTGTATGCCAGTCATGAACTCGGGCAGGAGATCTTTGAGAAGATGTGTGTCTCCAATATTCTGATCTTGCATTGATGAAAGCATTGACAAGGGTAGCTGCCTGCGAGCCTCAGACTCGGGCTTGTGACTGAAAATACAAGAGTTTGTCGTATCTCCAAGATTACTGATTTCACGTTGAGTGAACGATAGATGTTTGCCAAATTTGGCAAATGAATTGCTTCGTCCGAAGATGCTGATTGAGCTTATCAACGTTCCAAGAGCAACAATCGACCAAAATCGAGTTCGTCGAGTTGCAAAAGAATGTTTGTCTGGAGATATCTTCGGAAATCGTGTCCAAGAGTCATTGCTTGCGAAATTGAGTCCATTTCTCCCGAAGAGTCCAACGGGGAACCCAGGGAATGAAATCGGCCTCGCATTCGAATTCGACTTTGCCTGGACCAAATCGTCGGTCATTGTACCTTCTAAGCTAGCTCGAAGAGAGCCAGCTGAGTCTGGCGAACGCTCGAAAAAGTCGAAACGTCAAGAGTATTCGTGGTCTCAATAGAGAGCTGAAAGTCTGATAAACTGTGACAATGTCTGGAGCCACATTGGATGGCTATTGAAGAAATTGATTCTTAGACAAATTGTGAGCCTATTTTAGACTAAAGAAAGATGAAGACGAAAGTGGAAAAGTCCGCCAACTGATTATTCTCACAAGGCTCAATCATCACGGGCAACCAATTCCTTAAATCGGGGAATGGAGAATCTCTTCCAGGGGCAATGTCCCCATTCCTGGCTTGAATATAATTCTTACCCCTCGTTTCCACAAACATTTCATACATTGGGTTGTTGGATCGCCCATCCATGGCTCCCACCTGAACCGTGAGCAGTGTTTGGTTGCGCTTCATCGCAATATGGAGCAAGTGTTGACCAATGGAGGCAAATTGACATGTCTCCTTTTGCGGACAGTTGATTTCGTGCCAATACTTGACAATACTTAGCAATCTGTCAAGAGGCATTAAGTTTGGGGGAGGTGAATTATTGTTCTTTGTGTTTATGGCTGAAGAACGAGGACAAGCATTGTCAATGTCCAGCTCAATCATTGATTCTTTTTATTGTCAGTGGCACTGGCATCGGCACTGACTGACATTTTCTCAGGGGTAATGAATTTAATATCTCCAACATTTTTGAGGTAGTCATCCAAGCTGTGAGAAGTCTTCGTGTGAAGCATGATAATTCCTGCTGCAAATGTAATCATGGCACACCTTATCATGTGACAAGATGTGGATGTGGATGTGGTGTTACTGATGATTCTTCTACTTCTCTAGACAGGGTGGATGTGGTTGGAGTTGAAAAGGGGAGGAAAGTTCTTCCTTTGCTACTAAAACTAAACAATGGCGTGGCGGTGGGGGCCTGGTGGCGCTGCTTGGTGGTGGTGGTGGTGGTGGAACACAACACCATAATCTACCTATCTATCTACATACCAATACCAAGCCAGCTCGATCGATGGTAGCTTTTCGGGTATTTGCAGGTACTACCTACGTACCCAGAACTGTACCCAATAATTTTGGCAGGGGGGGGGGGTATACGTCAAAAATGTCACTTGCTTTGTGCTAGTAATCCTATTGATTGAAGAAGGGGGGTATTAATATCTCACCCTTGGCTGGGAGCTGGAGGGGGGTACAAGCAAAGTTGGGGGTACAGTTCGGGGGGGGATCGAGAAAGTTCTCTCGTATCCGGCACAGAGTGACAAAAATGAAAGATGAGTGAAAGATGAGTTGTACATACTTATGCTTATGACATCAAGCCGTCGGCGACAATAGACAGCTCTGAGTTAGGATGTGCTAATGGAGTCTTTCCCTATTCGTCCTGGACGACACCCCTGGTCAGGAGGGATCAATGACAACCTGTTGGAAGAGGAGATCTCAACGCGATACCGATACGCGATGGCGATGGCGATGTGAACAGTGTTGTTGTTGTTGTTGTTTTGTAAGTGTGAGTGATTTTAAGTATGAATATGAACTCATGTCAATAACAAGCACAAGAATGGCAAAAGGGAAAGAAAGCGATGCCACTTCTACTTTCGCAAAGGAACGTACTCGTACTACTACTACGGCTACGGCTACGGCTGTCGGCAGCAGCACCATCTTTGCTTGGAACCAACTCTGACTCTGAATGGGAGGAAAATATAAGTAACCAGAGTCCTTCAACCAAGAAAGTCGAAGGAGAAGAAGACATGTACATGACAATGACGAGGCTCCACTGATGAATCTCTTCTATACATAATTATACATCGAAATTACTTCAATATATCACCCAAATGACTCAAATACAAATACATCATACAGTGTTCTAGGCATGATTGACTATCAATTTCAGGTCCGACATCGTCGTCATTCGTCTTCATCTATGTAAACAAGGGAGACGAATATTTTTCCAAATCTTGCAGCGTTAAGAAGAGAAATGTATCCAGTCTTGTGTTTGAGAGCTACATTGAGCACCTTACTTGTGTCTTGTCCTCAACCGAGATAGTCCATAGTCAGTGATATCATCATGGTGCTGTTTTATACATTATAGTGCTTCATTATGCTAATCAAGTGCAAAAATTTCATCGATCAAAATATGCCAAAAATGTAATGCTCAGCAGACTCATCACGCAGCATACGAAATGTACTGGCACTGCTGAGGCATCCCCATCATTTGAAGCGACCCTGATGTCATTTAACCAAGGAGGTATCGCAGGAATTGCATTGTTGTTTGTGTTGGTTGGAGAGCTACTTGTTGGAAACCGATCGAACTCGACAAGTCCTTCTGATTCTGAGACAACTTTCGGTGACTGTGACGGTGGCGGGGTCACAAGTTTAGATTTGGTTGGTGATAATGTTGGTGCATCATAAGGGCAATCAACTTTATCGGCAAAATTGCAAAGCTCGAGTTCCAAGTCGAACAACAGATTCCCTCCACAATCAAGAGAAGCTCCCTCGTTACCATTACTACACCAGTAATATTGACTACAGCCAGGTTTAGCATCCCACCCCGTGTATCCCAGTGTGCATTTCGACTTGACAGATTCGGTGTTGCTGCTATCGTCGACAGATGCTGCATTAACCCCATAACAGTATTGATTAACACGGTTCTCAGGAAGACATTTGCCGCTTACTTTGTCAAACTTGAAACCTCCCCCACATGAATACAGTGGACCAATCTGGCCATTGTTGCATTCAAAATATTCTTTGCAATCTGCTCTGGTATGCCATCCAATAAAAAAATCCGGACATAGCTCGTGAGAGTTGTCTGTTATTGACGAAGTTGAATCATTGTTGTCACCTTCGACGATGTCCGTACCCGGTTCACTACTTGTACTCGTAACATCCTCTTTTTGTTCACAGTCGAAAGGTATACAAATCATTCCAAGAGGACACAATTCGTCGTCAACACAGCGCCGAGCGCTAGAGCAAGACTTTTGTAATGCACTTTCACTGACTGCACAGTAAAGTTCTACCGAGCTTATCATCTCATCACCGCCACTGCTTTTTGTTGGCTGAAGTGTTGGATTGATTGTAGACGGAGCAGGTAACTTTGGAGAAACAAAATTACAATCTATATTCTCGAAACACTTCTGTCCATCTGAACATGGGTTGATGTTGCTACATGGTGCTGCATTCCAACATGTTTTCTGCAGCTCAGGATAGTTTGTGGCACAAATTCCATTCACGACAGCTACTGGACTTTGACTCGGTGCATTCGACGGCAGAAGGGAAGGTTGTTGCGTCTCTTCGGCGCAAACTATGTTTCCCCAACAATAAGTCCCAACCGGACAGGGTGGATCGACGTCATCATTGCATGTTTGCGCAGTAAAACAGCCTGTCTTCAGGTCTGCATGTCGTTTTGCACAGTAGTTTTGAGCTCTCACTTCAGATTTATCGCCTATATTTGTTGATGGTTTAGGTGATGGTTTCGCAGTTGGTTTAGCTGATGGTTTTGATGTAGGTCCTGATGACGGAGGCGGCGTTGTCGATATGAGAGGGCCCGGGGCTACATCACAAGATTTACCGAAAAGCATGAAACATTTCAGATCATTCGTTGGACATACGCCTTCTGGACAATTGTATCCATTTCTTCCACAATTATCGCTGGCTTCAGATATAGTCGCACCACACCACAGATTCAATGCATTGTTTACTTCTACAACATGTGACCAATCTTCCTCTTTGTCTTCTCCTCCATTAGACCCCAAAGGTGGCGTCGGCCGAGGTTGAGGTTGAGGCTGAGACGTGATCACCGTCAAATCTTGGCCAGATGAACTGGAGAGAGATGGCATGTTTGATGGAGTTTGGATCCGAAGACTTCCATCAGGTGCAAACAACACCTCCAATACTTCTGCAGAGAAACAGAATGTAAGAATTTGAACGAAACTATAACGCAAGCACCACAACGAATGACTTACTCTTGAAGTTTTCCTTCCTTTCTTGTCCACCATCCAATATTCCGGTGCCACACGGTGGGTTATGACAGCCTCGATTAACGATACCACTGACAGCATCTATAAACGCTCCTCCATCTTGCATACCTCCTCTCACAAACTCCTTCAGATTGTCCATATAATTCCATTCATTGTCATATGGCTGAAGAGAGCTCATCCAATAAAACATTCCTGCTATCCACTTCAATTCAGGATGCTCACTTCGATTGCAGATTGCACTTGGATCCTTGCAAAAGTCAATTGTGCCATACCTCGCTGGTCGTCCTTCGTCAGCGGCACGTTTTCCTAGGAAATAACTATTGTTTGCAAACAAGATGAGCATTTGAATACACATTGTACAATTTCAAAGAAAAGAATCGTGAAGGACTTACTTCAACATGCCAAAGTTGCATATTCCCGTAGTCTGTATAACACCTCTTCCCCACCAACAACATCCTTCCACATCTGTCCGATTACCACCATTCATCACTGGCCCCGTTCGGTCATGTCGTCCACCTTTCTGACCAGGATAATCACTGCAATATTCTGGTGGATCCAACCACGGGAAATCGCATTCATACTCGTAATCCCAGAACCCCGTATACGGCTGGAGCGAATAGTTTGTGAGTACTGAGCCAAGCGAATGATATAAGCAATACAATGAGTGACTTACATATTTACTCTTTGGGCCACAAAAGAGAGGTCCAGGAGCACCATACCAATGTGCATGAGTAGTTGCCACCATTTCCATATTTGGATCAACCTCACACTGAAAATGCTCAGTTCCATTCGGACACGTATAATGCTGATAACTCTGTTTCAATTGTCCACAAGCATTTGATATAGGGTATTGACCATCATTATTGATATCCCAATTGTTTTCATCGCAACTATCATACTTGATTGTTTCTTTCATACTCTGTGCAAGAAATGCGGCAATGTTGACCAAACCGATTTTCGTCCCTTCGTCTCCTGGAACATCGTCACCTAAATAGAAGGACATGTCGTTGATCCCCTCCAAGTACATAACCTGCAATCCTCTCATGAACCCGTCATATCTATATTGTGTGCTTGGTAGCCAATCATTCCAAGCAGTTTGATATAAAAGTAGTTTATTGTCAATATCATGTCGGCAAATGTGCAGATTGTCTTCAATGGCGTTGTTGGCTGACGGGGAGCGAGTTTGTGGGGGAAAAGTCGGTGGTGGCGTGGTTGGTGCAATTCGAGTTGTGGGTGACATTGTTGGCTTTTTGGTTGGTCGAAGTGTTGGCAGGGGTGTCGTTGTGCATTCCACGTCTGCAATGATTGGACAAAAAAGACGGGATCAATACAATATACAATAGTATTTCAAGCGTGAAGGAATGTGCATCACTTTCACTTACTGATTTCGTAATCGCAAACTGACAATTTTTCATCAAAGAGTGTTCCAGCCTGACAGTCAGTGATTGGAGAAACAACTTGACCATTGCTGCATATGAAGTATGAAGTGCAGCCTGGACCCGAGACGTAGCCGGTGCTTTTTTCTTCTGGACATTTGGCATCGTATTGTGATGTCGTCGAGATGGGGAGGAGACTGGTGAGAAAAAGCCACCGTGTCAAGGAGCGTTTGTTGTCGTCGTTGCGTGGCAGCATGGTGAGGCTGCAGCTTCTTGCTGGAGTTTAACGCCGCCGCCACCTATGCATTTCATCTAAATAATGAGAGGAGGACTTTTTGTTGAATTTGTTGGCCCCTCTTGCAGAGGAGCTGCGGCGCTTCGACCGCATGAGGCGGTCTCGCGTGTTTCGTGTTTTTTGCAGTTAGCCCTTAAAAGTGTAATTTGTTTCGAGCCTCTGTACTTTTTGTTGAAATCGTTCGCCCCTTTTGCAAAGGAGCTGCGGCGCTTCTACCGCATGAGGCGGTCTCGCGTGTGTTTTGCACTTAGCCCTTAAAAGTGTAATTTGTTCTGAGCCTCTGTAGGTAGTCCGTCCGTGAGTTTCGACCGTTTCAGCCAGACCGCCCGCCCGGTACAGCAGATCCATCACGCCAAACTGCGCCAAACGCAAATGAACATCATCTCCATGATTTGTGTGTCACTATCACCACCATTCTTACATACTATTCACCAACGATCCCGAGACTGTACCAATACACAAAGGAAAGAAGATAGGGCATCATGTATTATCCCCTTACTCCCATATTTTGTAAACCGAAGAATGATGCTGAAAAGAGGTTTTGGATAACGAGGTTCCGACAAACCTTCGGTGTCACTCCCAATCGGTTCAAACAAAATGAAACCAGGTTGGAGAAGAGATGTAAGGAGTACTCCGTTGAATACGTGGCTCCACAGCACACAGATTCGGTTGAAACAATACAAGAACGTAAAGCTCTCCTACAAAAGAAATGCAAAGCAGCTACCGATAAAATACGCCGAAGTCAACCATCAGACGAAGAGAAGGAAAGAGCACGGAAACGGAGCAGGAACAGAAAGGGGAATGCCATTAACGACACGAATTCATCAGAGATGCGCCACTTCCGCGTCACAGGACGTGGAGGAGCTCCAAATTACTCATATCTACCGGTCACACCCCATAGTACTTGCTGTGTCATGTTCGAAGAGGAATGCTCAACTGCTCGAAGTTATTTGGAGCAACTGGCACTGGGTGAACAGGAACAAGTGGAATTCAAAAAACCTATGTATTTTTTGAGTTGTTACGAAAATGTTCGTGTGAAGAAGAGAAAGAAAGTGTTCATGGACGGTTGGCGCGTCGTGATGTGCAATCAAAAGATGTGTTATTAGCAGAAATCTATGTGAATGATAACTGTACAAAAATAGGGGCAAGTGTTGGCTGCCTACCGAGTGCTGGATTCTTCAATCAGCTTCAGGACAGCACCCGTGTGACGCTAGGCAATGAAGGAAATTACTGTGACGTCCTTCAAATGCACCACTTCGCTTTCCGGGGTGACAGCAAGGGTATATCAGTGCAGGTTGCCGCTGATATACCGACAGGGAGAGAAGATATCATTCAAGAGGCAAAGCGTATGGCTGAAGCGAAAGAAGGTACGTATTGGAATGGGCTAGAACTTTATGAATATCTCAATGACCAGGGGATTACTCAGGTGAGAT
Organism: Skeletonema marinoi; assembly: GCA_030544225.1. Classification (NCBI taxonomy): domain Eukaryota; phylum Bacillariophyta; class Thalassiosirophyceae; order Thalassiosirales; family Thalassiosiraceae; genus Skeletonema; species Skeletonema marinoi. The sequence continues at coordinate 5,612,857 of CM060485.1, read as the reverse complement.
TCGAAGATGTATATTTTGACGTGTCTATTGTGAGAGCTGGCAGCACTGCACATCACATAGCTCGAAGAAAAATACTGGAGCTTGACTACAAGGCAGGGCGGACCCACGAGAAGCCCCCTCCTCTCTCTCTACTTCCACCAGAGGACCCCAGCGGGCCATGAGTATCTACCACCCACTGACGCCCGTCTTTTGCATCCCAAGAGATTCTGTTGAGGAGTCAGCATGGAAAGAGAGATTCCTCCAATCCTTCCATGTCACCCCGGAGCGATTCCGACTCAACGAAAAAAAGCTGGCGGACGGGTGCAAGAAGCATTCTGTCAGGTACATCGCTCCACAGCTCGAGGATTCCGCAGACGAAACAATCAGTCGCAAGTACGCTCTACACAAACTAATTCAAGCATGTAAAAATAGAGAGTGGCGAGACAAGATGGCCAAAAAACTCCGGGAGGAAGAGTATAAACGTCGTGAAGAAGAACGGAGACAAGCCGATGAGAAGCGTGCTGAAGAAGAAAGGAAGCGGTGGGCAACCATGTCTCCGGAAGAGAAGGCCCGAGAGGAGACTGTAGAGAAGTATGAAGAAGAAAAAAAGAAGCGTGAGGAAGAGGAAATGAATCGGTCTCCAGAAGAGAAGGCTCAAGCCAAACAGAAGTCTATTGAAGAATGGAAAAAACAAGAAGAATTAAGACATCGTTGGCCCTTAATGTCTCCAGAAGAGAAGGCCCAGGCAAATCAGAAGACTGCTGAAGAAGAAAGGGATTATAGAGAGTGGCTGCGTAAGAGGAAGGAACAGACGGCTCATGACAAACTGAAGCGTGAGGTACAATGGAAGAAAAAAGAATACTATCTTAAGAAAGGCATGCATAAAGAAGCGAATGCGGCTTGGAGTCAAGCTCCAGCGATATATTGGCGTAGGTAAATGATGAAAATATGATTCCTAAAAAGCTCCTCTCTTATTTAGAAACCCCGCGTAGCGGCTAGACGAGCGTCAAGCGAGGCTAGTGCATATGATAAGTACAATATGTGTTGTTTGAGATCATTGTTTTGCAGTGTGATGTGTGATTGGAGCGGCCAGTACAGCCCGCAGCCCGCCTCTTTTGATACTAATTCCCACCTACATTGACCGAAGATACGATTTCAAATCTCAACTCAACTCAAATCAAGCGAAGCGAAATGAAAAGCGAAGCCCTTCCGTCCCCCGGCCGTCCCTGACCCTTCCATACCAGAGCAGCGGTGAATAGGCCGAGATAAAGAAGTGTATCAGCTCTCCAAGAAGCAACATGGTCCGATATTTCGTCCTTGCTATTATTGCCATCTTCTCAAAGAATAATAATGATCACATTACATGTTCAAATTTCGCCGTAGAGGCATTTTCAAACATCAATTCGTCATCACCACTGAAAAGCATGCATCAGTTTCGACATGCCACTGGGAATAAAGCGAACGCATACAATCGTGTCAAAACGAATACTCTTGGATTGCATGATGATGATGATTCTTTTCACAATGAGCAGCATCAAAGTGCACTGACGCTAAGATCAACACCAACTGACAGAGAAGAACAGGACGAAGGAACAATAACATCACAACCGGCTTCCTCATCATCATTTCAAGATATTTCCATCATCGTCTTTCCCCTCCTTCTCATCTATATTTCCAATCAATGGTCACGCTACTCCATTTCCTACCTCGTGGACTTTTCACCAGACAATGCAGCTGCAACATTCACCGCCATGAATGTTGATTTAGAATTCACAAAATCACAATACGGCCTGCTTGCCTCCACGGCATTCACATTTCTCTTTGCATTCAGTTCACTCATTGCCGGAAGTTTGGCAGATAAATACGATCGGAAATTACTTACGTTATCATCTTGTCTGGTGTGGACGTTGGCGACATTGGCGCAAAGTCAGGCGCAGACATACGATGAAGTTCTGATTGCAAGGGTGGTAATGGGTGGAGCGTGTGCATTTGCCGCTCCCGCTGCGTATACGTTGATAGCTGACAAAATATCCAAGGATAAGCTTGCATTTGCAAATTCGCTGTACGGATCGGGGGTGTATTTAGGTGGAGCTTTGGCAAGTTTGAGTTTACTGTTGGATAACAATATGGGATGGAGGGGGACTCTGGGGGTGATTGGAGGGTTTGGTGTTGCTGCTACGATTGTTTCGGGTATACTGTTGCCATCGGATGGTGATAGAAATATGGTTGTAGATGTTACTCCGAATGGAAATGATGCAAGTAGCAGTAGTTCAACAACTCAGCAGCAGTCAGAAGATGGAGAGGAAAACAATCTGTTCAGCAGCGCGGGGCAAATCCTCTCAATACCGCGAGTGCAATTCATATTTGTCGCATCTTTTCTTCGCTTTTGCTCTGGCCTGATGATTGGAGTCTGGGCGGCACCGTATTTCAAACAAGCTTTTCCGGACGATGCTGCTCAATATGCGGTTGTTAATGCATTTATTGTTGGTGGGATGGGATTGACAAGTGGAATTCTAGGAGGTTATATTGCTGATGGTTTGGGGAGCTGGGTCAAGAAAAGTAATGAAGAAGCTTTGTCTGGTGCTGATACAGAAGAAGGAACGCCGTCGTCAACAGGCATGACATCGATTCTTCGTGATAACTTTGATGAAGAAACTATCCGCTTATTACTCCCAATCGTCGGTTCTCTCCTCGCCATTCCGGCATGGTATCAAGCCACACACGCTGGCACAAATTTCGAAGCCTCAATGTTTTGGCTCGGCGTCGAATATCTCGTTGCCGAATGCTGGTTTGGACCAACTATTGCCGTGCTGCAATCTTCTGTAGGTGCATCCAGAACGGGCACTGCACAAGGGCTATTTGTGTTAACCGGAGCATTCGCTAATTCTGCACCGACATTACTCGGATGGATTTATGGTAACAAAGTTATTGATTCAACAACTTCGTCATCGTCAGAAGTTCTGGCAGGCCTTTTGTCTGTGGGTGTTTGTGCAGGGTATTTACTGAGTTCTGTTTTCTTCCTTGTTAGCGCTAGCGCTAGTGCAAGTGCAAGTGCAAATGGAGGTGGAGGGCTGCAGCGAGTAGCTCAGGACACGAAAGATGATGAATAGTTGTTTCCTGCACTTATACAGACCGGACTAGTGAAAAACTGCACACTAGGAATGCTTTTATCCTAAATTCTATCCGTGATAATGCCATAAAACCGAAGTGTGAACACATGAGGTAGAAGCGGAGAGTCCTCCAAACTAGTTATTCTGCCAATACTTGTTTCGTTCAAATGAACAAAATGCATCTCACTAAATAATGATTCGTCAAGGGGACGAGTATGTAGTGTGATTGAGGACGGGAGGATCTAGACACTGATCTCGCTGACGACGACACACATTCCACTGCTCATCATCTTGTGTCAACTCATACTTAATATGCCCACAACCTCCCCATCGTAGGTACCCACCGCCCGACCGAAGGAACGTACAGCCAACTTCCTCGAACTGTATCGCTAGGCTGAGAATTCGGGCTGAACAGGGGGGTACAAGTCGAGAATGTCAGCTTGCTTTGTGATAGTAATCCTAGTAAATTGAGATAGGGGGGTACAAAATTTTGACTCTAGAGGCTGTCTCTGGAGGGGGGGATACAGAGCAAATTAGGGGGATACAGTTCGACGAAGTGGCTGTACCAGCCCACCTCCAGCCCACTACAATCTACAATCTACAATGATACGATACGCCATAGCCACAGTGCTGCATACAATTATATCTTTGCAACAACAGAATCATGGCTCTACCAACATCATCATCGTCCACACCTCCATCTCGGAGACTTGTTCCGCGATTCAAGTACAATAGTCTATGTCTAGTCGCATCATTGTTGGCCATACATTTCTTGTACATGGCCAAAGTTCACTACGAGCTTGATAGCCGCCTCAAAGATGTTGTTGCCGCTACACATCTCCCTCCTTCACGTAATGGTCAACATGAACACGACAGTGTTTCTGATTCGGATCGTTCCATTTCAGGTAAGTGAGGGGGAACTCTGGTTGCATTTGCATATTATCAGTATCAGATCAATTAATTGTGCCCTCTGTAATCATCTAACACTAACAGCACCCCTTTCATTATACAATTATCCCAAAATGATCAACTCAACTCCCGCCGTTCAATAATACGCAGACATGAACAAATTGAAACAAATTTCTTTCCCTCACGGAAGCTTTTTCTTTGGTGCAAATAGTCATCAAGTAAAAATCCCCAAGAGTCAAGTGTTTGATCCATCCCTCTCTTGGTTGCCCCTCCAGCGTAAATTGCTGGATGATTCGGATATCAATGTAGAAGTGGAGAAGAAAAGATGCGCCTCTTACAAATTTGGTTTCCCAAATACCACGATGCCACTGAGGCGCAGACGTCTATTTTATGGAGCCTTAATATCAGATGATTCCGCAGAAGTAATCAAGGCAACGAGTATGGAACAATACAACATTTTCCACACAGTATCTCTAATAGAGAGCAATAAAACTCACAATCTTACTCCTAGGGACTGGAAATACTTTGGTTCAGAGGATGCATCGAAGAAGCTGAGTTGGCTGTATCAATTGTTTGGTCCCAAAACAAAAGTTTCCATGGATTATTATATACCATCACTTGAAAAGCTGGGGCAAGGACTGGGGCAAGGAATTGATGCAATGTATCTCGACTACTTTCAGCGGGAGGGACATGTATATCGATGGAAATTCAATGGCATGAGACCCGATGACGTTGCTATAATTGGAGATCTTGATGAGACTTACTCTCGGGACTTCCTCCGTGCGTTACAAATTTGTGACGTGCCACAATTTCGTCCTGCGCAGGATTGCAAGGCACCGAAGGTGATTGCATCAACAGTGGTTTTTGAGTCTAGCCCCGAGTGTACTTGGAAGGGCAGGAGGTGGTTTCATCCAGGTAAGTCATGTTTCGATGTTGTGGGCTTGTAGATTCTTTGCGGAGATATCTCTCTTTGGTTTGGTTTCTAATCTCTGCTGTGTTTCATTCATTGCTCACAGATGCTGTATTGGGGGAGTGTGTAGATCAGATTGGTGATACAAAGCTACACCCACCGACGAAGCGAAACAAGTGGGAATCACATGGTATGAGGTTGGATGGGTACGGAAATTACGGGAAATATAGTCGCTATGAGGCGGACGTCTTGAAACCTTTGAACATGACAGGACAATTCCCTTTATGGCTCCCAAGCGAGATCCGAATAGAAGTTGGAGGAGCGCTTTTTGAGAAGAAAGACGAATGGAAATCGCCTACTGGTTATCATTTCCATAACTTTTTCATGTCGGGTGAAGAGGTAAGATACAAATATTTGACCTATGGGCATCCTGACGGAAAGGCATTTGAGAAACCCTTGCAGGATCTCCACGGAGGTGGTGACCTGCTGTTGGCGGTCACGTGTGCTGAAGGGAATCACACTGAACAGGCAGAACGCAGCTTTGAAAGTCTTCCAGGTACTTCAAAACCAATCTACTACTTGAATGAAGAAGCTCGACGCGCAAGGCATAGTATATGGCAAGACATTGTCAGAAAAGATGCCGAAAACGCTACCAAGAATGAAGTCAAGGCGAAGGTGGATCCCACGCCAGCCACAGAAGGGAAGCAACAACACAAATCACTGACCAGCTCCAAGTCTCATTGGGACTCATCGAAGTCTGCTGTGTTAGGACTAGCAAGTGGATATCCGCGTTATGTGTATGAAGGATTCGTTGGAAGTCTCCGTGCAACAGGATTTGCAGGTCACATCATACTTGCAATCGCCAAGGATGCCCCTTTGGATGTTGTTTCATATCTAGGGGAGCAAAATGTGACCATGAAGTATGTGGAAAAGGCCGAAAAATGCACATACAACGGTACTATTGGCGAGCAAGGGAAGCCAATAGATATGCAGAAGAGTAGTGAGTGGAAATGCCCCAAGGACTACCCTGACTACAAGATTACATGGTCGCGGTTTCTTTACTACCGCGACTGGTTGAATGACTGCCCGTCTTGTACGGATGGCGTGATGTTGACAGACGTTAGAGATGCATTCTTCCAAAGGGATCCCTTCGTGACTGCCGTGGAGAGGAATCAAGTACACCCATTGATGGTTTTTGAAGAGTCGCCTGAAACTAACACTGAGCACTGGCTCACAGACTGGCCAGTCTCTGCTTGCAGGAAGCACAAGTTAGGGAAGAACCCCATGCTTTGCAGTGGAAGTGTGATGGGATCAAGAGAGGGCATTCTTGATTACATCGATGTGATGGAGGAAGAGTTCAAGTATTGGATGGAGAGAGAAAATTGCCGTATAGACAATCGAGGTGATGATCAATCTATTCACAACTATTTGTATTACACGAACAGATTTAAGAATGCAGTGAGCATCCCGCATCGGCAAGGTCCTATTCATGTGGTAGGATACCAAGCAGCGCGAATATTTGAGAATGCAACGAAGGAAGCTGAGAATGCGGGCGTTGGCATCAGTGAAATATTCATCCATGATAATAATTGGAAAGAGTGGCTACCTCGTAAGTATGGTCTCATCAACACCAATACCGGTTTGATCGTCAATGAAGATGGAACCCCATCTGCACAGGTGAGTTTGTGATCGATTGTTGGTTTTGATGCAACATCATGCAATGCCGCCACGGAAGTTTGTCAACCTCCATCGTTTTCCTAAATAATGTTCTTACTTGTTTCTCTTCATTCTTTGAAAGGTTCATCAAGTAGATCGGTTTGGGCCATTAATCTCAAAGTGGGAAAATGAAATGAAAAAGCAAGGCTGGCCGTACAACAAGGACAAGGACAAGGAGAGCATTGGAAGCAGCGCTTGATGCGATTGTGCTGGCATCATTTCAAGGTATGCACATTACTTCTGAGATTGCATACTTCAAGTCATCAAGTTAAAGGAGATAAGACGGAGTCGACATTAATCAAGACTGTGTTATTAATGATAAAGTTGTAATTATTGGCATGTCAGCCTCGAACCCTACATTCGTTGAATTCACTCACTCATCCGCCAAAAGGGTTCCCAACCAATGAAATATTCTCAATTGTCGACCTTCCAAAGCCTCCAGCGCAACATCTTGCGGAACTAAATTCTTCAAAACAGCCTTCAAAAAGGCAGCATTGAATCCGGCCAAGCTTCCATACACAGCATCCTTCCAATACTTGTGAACAAAATTTTGACGTGTGTTTGGATTCAATCCTCTCCGAATAAAGAGATAACTAATACCCCAACATACTGCGGACACTAACGCTTCGTATACTACCGTCCATAACTTTTTTGGGGTGTCAAAACCAAATAAAAATACACGCTTGGCCGCCACAGACTGTGTTGCCCATAGAAGAAAAGATGCCACCAAACCAGAGAAATCGCCCTTCGACAGGCAATCCACCAGAGCATCTCTATCCGTAGCACAGTTTTGAACCGAGTCATAATTCTCTTGAACCCATTTCATCATTTGTGGCAGACGAGATTGGATTTCAGCGGACACTGCAATTAGACTCATGAATAGGACGAGGTAGTTACCTATCAGGAATATGACTTGTTTCTTCTCTTCACGATGGTATTGTTCCTCTTCGGCAAAGTTATTTCCTTCCGACGTAGATTTTGGAAATTGGGCGCCAGGTACACCCGATCTCCTTCGTAGGAAGAGCTCATTTAGTTGTCGTAATTGTTGCTCTATCAAGTCATCCGTCTGTTCTTCTGCCGTGGTGTTGGGATTGGTTCCATTTATGACAGCAGCAACAGCAGCTGCTGCGGCATCAGGGACGGTAGTACTTTCAGTAGTCGCATCTGAAAACTCCTTCGGTATCACTTGTGGTGGTGGTGACACGCTCTGTTGTTTCTTTGCTCCTTGCGTAGACGAAGAAGACGCAACTGCCGCTGCCGCCGCAGCAGCCGAATTCAAATTCAACGGAGGTGGACGCAACAATGCAGCTGCAGCAGCATTCAACACCTGCAATTGTTGTGGATGTAATGAATTCATCCCCCCCAATGAGACAAGGTTGGCATTGGATGGGTGTGGACTTGGTTCGGCCGATGGTGAATCTGGAGCACGTGATGCAAATGGATGATGATGATGTTGTTGATGATGAAGATGATGATTGGCGTTGTTGTTATGAGTTCCTGATAGTGTTCGTTCTGGTTTATCTTCGACTGTTCGAAATCGTAGTAAGAATTGTGATCCGTCTGGAAGAAAAGGACAGAGAACGACTTCTGTAGAGGTAGGTAACAGCACAAAGTAATGTGTGAGCATGAAAGACGACAAAGAAGGTGAGCAAGAGTGTAGTGAATGACCTATATAACAATAAAGGAGTGTAAGCAAACTACTACTTACCCTCATGAGGCTCCACATTTTCATCCAACAAACGAACATCTTCCAACTTGACTCCTCCTCCACTACTACCACCACTCTGATTTAATTTTCTCAAGACACAACCAAACACATGCTCCTGCATCTCAGACGAAGTTGTGCCATCGTACCATGATACAGTAATAGTTCCTCGATCCATGACTAGCATTGTGTTGTTATTGCGACTATTTCCATTTGGATCATGATGCAATGTAGTAGTAGGTGCCTCATTATCAGCAGTAGTAGACTTGTCCTCATTCAAATACGGAAATGTCAAACTACCCGTCAAACTCAAACTACGGATACGCCCAATTTGACGAAAGGATTTGAAGGGTGTTTTGCGATTCGAGGACGATGATGTTGGTGTGGCGGTTGATTTGTTTGGTGGTGGAAGTGACGATGGAATTTCTTCGAGGAGACGTAATTTGATGGTGCGTCGGCCTGGTGGGGATGCGTAGGTGATTCTTGATGGTGATGAGATGATATTGCTGTTGTTGTTCCCTTGCTGCTGATGATGATGAAGTGGCGTTGACTGATCATGCTGTTGTTGTTGTTGTTGTTGCTGCTGAAGAAGAGAAGGAGGCGAAGGAGTCAATTCTTCTCCTCGATTGTTGTTATTATTCATGAGCAGTGAAGGTGACATGGACATGGTTGCCCTATCTGGAGAGATGAATGGTGCTGTTGTTGTTTCGTTGGAAGAAGTAGTGTCATCTTTGTCATTCGTATTGCTCTTTTGAGAGGATTGAGTGGATGACTCGTCATCTGTACCGACATGGACGTTTTCTGTTGTAGATTTCTCGTTTTTGTCGTCGTCAATTTTCTGTTCGTCAGTTCTGTCATGCTCATTCCCTTCTTCTTTTGTAGCAGCAGCAGCAGTGGATGATTCAGCATCCTCTTTACTCGTTTCTGCTTCATTATTAACCTCATTGAGTGACGAGGAAGCCCCCGCCGCCGCCGCTGCACTTTTCCCTTCCACATCATCAATTTCAGTCAAGAGAGGCTGTTTCAATTTCTCATCCAGTTGCACTAATGAATCTGAAGAAACGGATTGTTCCTGCTGTTGATATTGCATGAATGCATACGCATTATCTAGTGCTTCCCCATCATCGTTACTATTGTTATTGTTGGGTTCCACGTGTGTCACCGGATGATGATTTGAAATCAATTCTGCTCCGTTGTTTTCTGCTGGTGCGTTGGATTGATCATCTGCAGCCACAAGTGGTGAATCATTCATTGCGGTCATTTCATCTGCATCAAGAGGCTTTGCATCACTAGTTGTTATCGAGGAAGGTCCGTTGTTATTACTGTTATCGTGTTCAGCTGTAGTAGCTGCAGGTTCGCATCGTTCTTCCTCCGAGACGACACCACCAGAAGCAGCGGTGACGCCATCACCACCACAGCGATTCTGCTTGGCATGCTCTGATGAATCGTCGTCCTTTTGTTGTTGAGGCGGCATGGTGAACGGCATAATAATGGCCACAATTACTCGTCGTTAGTATCGTATGTCGGAGTATGTCGTGATGTGCATGTTCCTCCCAGCTCGAAACGCGGAGTGGAAAAAAATGCCATCGCATCGCCATCTGGAATGTTTGTTCCTCTTGAGGCTGCGGGAAAGTACAGTATTGGTACATACGTACCTACGTACTTTGAAAACGAATCCACTTTACACATCCGTTGAAATGTGTAAAGTGGATTTTTTGGCAAAGTCGCCAGAAAATCCACTTTATCTACACAAAGCAGTCGCCAGATAATCCACTTTACACATCCACTTTACACATCAACATAATCATCGTTGTGGAGGCAAAGAAACCATCGCCCCCATGTACTCCTATATTGACGCCGACCCTTAACTCGCTCTGCTCGCCGCCGCCGCCCATCGTTTATGGTGTGCCATCGTGACCGATGAAATGAACGGACCGGACCGGACCGGCCCCAAAAGTCTAGTCGACGCTGTGAATTGGATTCCAACCGCACCATCGTGCTTTCATTCAACAATATAAGTCGACGCCGGTTGAGTTTCTTTGGGATGATGTAGATCTTTGCTGTGTCATATGGAGAAAATTAGATGTACACAACTACTAAGACAGAGCCCATACAATCATCTCTCATCTCATGAGGGCACTTTACTTCTCAAGGTTTACAGTAGGGAGGAAGATAACTCGAATTATTCGGGTGGATTGGGCGGAAAGAGGGCATATTTTCGTACAAGCTATTTCCTTTCCGAAATCAGCAGCGTGTGTTTGGGTAATGATGATGATTATGATGAGCAGCAGTGTGGGAAGAAGATAAAGAAAACGGAGTTTGCAGAAAGTGATAGATAGTACACCATGACGATCAACCACTCTTTATTTTGAAGGTCGAGTCTTCGTTCGTGATAACCATCTAAGTACAGCCGTAGAAAGGCAGCTCATTGTAACTTCTACTCAGCTTAATTTACCACTACAATCTCAATTTGAAGCCCCAAGGAGACACTCCAAATCCATAATGACGAAGTAATAAGATGTCTATCATTCGAATCATCTCTTGAAGCACAACCCCGCAGCTTCGTTCGAATCATCTCTTAAAGCACAACCGCGCAGCTACTGTTTGCACTCGCTAACTCATAGAATTGTCATGATGTGTGAATTCACCCTTGGTGAAATCCAAAAAGACGCTGCTGAGAATGCACCGAGGACATGATGGGTTGGTCGCAATGTAGCTGTTCATAAGCGGTGCTTCGTTCTCCCAACTCGCGAAATACATTTCTTTTAAGCAGTGAACAACGTGATGTGTTGATTACACTCAGATCCATGAAGACAGAGGGCAAGCGCGGGCGTGATCAATGATTCGTACTCCTAGTGATACGCTCCGCTGTAGACACTTGCGTCCAATCCTGTTCGAGTAGTGTGGAGTGTTGTTGATGACTATGTTGTTAGTTGGTTGTTGTATCAATATCGTGTCCTCCTCCAACATCACCATCTTCTCCTTCACATATTCATGTCATCATCATCCCAACTCTAGAAGGCGGCTCATCCGCAATCAAAATCTATGTGATCGAAGCTTCCATCATAATCGTTTCAATCGTTATCTTCGTTCGGTGTCACTCATGTTGTTGGTTTTGTTGCTGCTTTAAGTGATCAAGATATGTCGGAGCTATCCTCCCGTGCCCTCATGAGATGAGAGATGATTGTATGGGCTCTGTCTTAGTAGTTGTGTACATCTAATTTTCTCCATATGACACAGCAAAGATCTACATCATCCCAAAGAAACTCAACCGGCGTCGACTTATATTGTTGAATGAAAGCACGATGGTGCGGTTGGAATCCAATTCACAGCGTCGACTAGACTTTTGGGGCCGGTCCGGTCCGGTCCGTTCATTTCATCGGTCACGATGGCACACCATAAACGATGGGCGGCGGCGGCGAGCAGAGCGAGTTAAGGGTCGGCGTCAATATATTGAAGAAGGGAGTACATGGGGGCGATGGTTTCTTTGCCTCCACAACGATGATTATGTTGATGTGTAAAGTGGATGTGTAAAGTGGATTATCTGGCGACTGCTTTGTGTAAAGTGGATTTTCTGGCGACTTTGCCAAAAAATCCACTTTACACATTTCAACGGATGTGTAAAGTGGATTCGTTTTCAAAGTACGTAGGTACGTATGTACCAATACTGTACTTTCCCGCAGCCTCCTTGGAAATTTTGATGCCACCTTCAACTCTGTGCGGTGGGCTACGTGGGAATTAATACGAAATGTCACGCGAGTGGGTTGGGTCGGACAGCGACAGGACTTTCCTAAGCGCGCGCTGTCCGGCGTGTCCCTACAACTAAGGTTATAAAATGGCCACGCACAGAAGATTGCGAGAGATGTGGACGAGAATGAAATGATCGAGGCTCGCCACCGAGACCAAGAGTTGACAAGAGCAAGAGTAATACTCTTTATCTTTATCTTATATATTTTTTACGGACATGGACACCAAACGTAATATCCTCCACAACTCCACACCTCCACCTCGACCTCGACATCCTCATTGACATTATTACCTGCATCATTACCTTCTCTTCTTCTTCTTTCTCATCCACCACCACCACCTTTTCGTTTCGAATCGAACAAAATATCTATATCAATACCTCTGCATCCTTATTGTTTTATATCCATCTCTCCACTTTTACGCACACATATCAAGACCTCAAACGACTGCAAGCCTCAGCCTCAGCTATATAACTATACACCTTAGAAGGTGCCCAATGCCACAGCCACAGTCAAAGCCAAAATAGCACCAATACCAGAAGAGGCAGACACGGAAGATCCACCAGATTTCATCTCTTGTACTTGAAGGTGAAGGTCCCTGTTACTTTTAGGGACTTTGGCGGCTTTTGTGTTAGGCGATGCTGTCGGGCTCCAAGATGGAGAAGGTGTCGGAAAAGCTGACGGGGGCCAAGACGGAGAAGCTGTTGGGCTCTCAGTTGGAAAATCTGTCGGGCTCCAAGTCGGAGAAGCTGACGGGCTCTCAGATGGAAAAGCTGTTGGCCCAGCAGTGATGCTGGGAAGCACTGCAAAGAGAGTAAGAGCAGGAGAAAAAAATGTCATCATCTTGGCTGTTTTGCATCGATAGGTGAGGGAGAATTGAAATACAGCCAGTGTTAGAAAGAGGAACAAGCCAGGGCAAAAGATCTCGACAAAGTATGAAGGAGACGCTCACCTTATTGATGCTACAGACCACTTTTTATGGAGATAGTATTGAGATGATGACTTGTTGTTCTTGACAACAATGCAAAATAATGAGCCACAACGCTCTTGTGTTTGGCCGTGGCTGTGGAAAAAATAACCAATTTGTTTTGTTTTTTCTCTGATTGGGGACAGTATCGAAATTGGGCTATCCCACAATACAAAGGGAGGTTGGAGGACTAACAAAAGTAAAATAGGGATTTTTAATAGGGGAGCTACGTATGATCGCTATCTACGGTAATTTCAGAAACTGCTTTCTAAAATTCCGGTGTGCCGATGAGATTGGGGACAGTATCGAAATAGTTGGGCTATCCCACAAAGGATTTGAACTTGCCGTTCTTCTATCGCTAAATCCTCAGAACAGCGATCATTGTATCGCTGAATATCTTGGGGGGGATGGGGGATCGCTCGAGAGTGAGGTGTGAGTTGTGCGATAAATAATAAATAATGATAAGTACCGTGGTGTAGAGTGGCGTAGGTAATGGCAATAATATCATCATTGAGTCTCAATAGTAGGTGCAATCTTCTGCTGATAACATTATTATTTGATCATCAACGAGAGGTGAAATAAGGTAAGCATCAAAATACTGATGTTGTCGACAGCAAAAAGTATCACCCACTGTTACTGGAGGTCGCTGCCTCGATCATCCTCATCCTCATTATCGGTGAGACTTCTATCATCATCAGCTGCATCCTCGCAGCATCACGAACAAGCCTTATCCTACAATCGAGACTCTGGCATAATCAGCGACGCACAATCAATGCAACCACTCTATCAAACAATCATTGGGATTGAAATACATGCACAGCTTGCTATACCGACGAAACTTTTCTCATCGGCTCCTACAAAACATCATCATGATGATGGCAGCAATATAACGTCATCATCAACAGCGTCAACATCCAACACAAACGTACACCCCTTCGACCTAGCCTACCCAGGAACACTCCCCACCCTTTCCCACGCGGCCATCCAATCCTCCATCCTATCCGCAGCATCGCTCAACTGCCAACATATCCACCGCTATTCCAAATTTGAACGAAAGCATTACTTTTATGCAGATTTACCACATGGATATCAGATTACGCAGCAGAGATGGCCTTTGGCTAGTGAGGGTGTTGTTTGGTTTTTGCCGTATTCGAATTTACAGAATCAGCTGCAGGGTGGTGAGAATGATGCTAGCAAGAAGAAAAAGAAGAAGAGGAGACGAGGTAGAGATGATGGTGACAATGCACAAGAGGATGAGAATATTACTAGTAAAGATGACAGCGCATCATCATCATCTAAACAACAACATCATCCTATAGAACCAGTTCAATTGAGAATAGAACGCATTCAACTAGAACAAGACACTGGAAAAACAACCACTCACACCACCACTACAAACTCAAACAACAAAACAACCACGACAACAACATCACACATAAACTACAACCGAGCAGGATGTGCCCTCATTGAAATAGTCTCCTATCCAGACTTGAGATCGGCACACGAAGCTGCAGGTGTGGTGGAAAAGATTCGCAAGGTCTTGAAACATGTGGGATCGTGTGATGGAAAGATGGAGAAAGGGAGTTTACGGTGTGATTTGAATGTGTCGATTGCTCCTGTTAGCTCGAGTGATGCTACTTCATCATCATCATCATCCACTGATGATAACAATGACGACGAGCAAAGTAATGACAAATATAATCTACCACCCGGAAACGGACACAGAGTCGAAGTCAAAAACCTCAACTCCCTCCGACAAATCATCGCCGCAACCGAATACGAAGCCATACGTCAATCCTCACTCGCAATACAACACAACCATACCGGGCGTGAAACACGGACATTTGATCCATTGGGTGGAAAAACAATCTGTATTCGTGCCAAAGGCGATGCAATTGATTATCGGTTCATGCCCGAGCCGGATTTACCTCCGTTGATATTGGATGAGACTACCTTATTGGGATCCAAGAGTTTAGAAGAGTTTTTGGAACGGTACATGCCAGAGAGTGCAGAGGATGCTACTGCGAGACTTGTGGAGGAGTATGGGTTGGGTGAGAGTGTGGCAGTGTTGATTGCGAGTGATCCACCGGCGATTGTGTTGTTTGAGGATGCTGTATCTGTTGCAAAGGCGGAACTTGAGCGAGAAGATAATGATGATGATTCTGTGGACGTTTCGGCATTGGTGGCCAACTTCTTGTGCAATGACTTGTATGCACTTATCAAAAAGAGTGCGATAGAAGAAGCAGGTGACGATGAAGACAAACGTGCTACGTTACTCAATTCTATTTCTGTAGACCGCTCCACAGTGGATAGCCAACGGCTTGGATTACTCATTGCCATGATTGCAAATGGGACACTTACCACATCCATGGCCAAGAAAATTCTTACCATAATGTACAAAGACGATTTAACTTCCTCTCCAAGAGATATTGCCACGAGGAATGGATGGGAGGTTATATCGGATATGGATGTACTCGTGCAACTTTGCACAGATGTTGTTCATGATCCAAAGAATACCAAGCAGTTGGAACAATACATGCAGGGTGGAAAGAATACGTGGAAGATTGAAAAGTTCTTTGTTGGGAAGGTCATGGCGCAGAGTAATGGAAATGCACATCCGGAGAAGATGAAGGAGGCGTTGGCAAGTGTTTTAGAGAAGGTGGTTTCTGATCAGACATCGTCAACATCATGACAAAATGAGCTATGGTACTGAGATAAACACTCAAAAGAGACTCTTCTAACATTTTTTTAGATAATAATTACCACCTATTACCCTTGTTGTTGTTGTTATTGCGTGAAGGGGCAAAGCGACGGCCGCCACGTCCACCGCCTCCTCGTCCTCCACCTCTTCCTCCGCCGCCACGGCCTCCTCCACCTCGTCCTTTATTGCCTCTGCCACCGCCTCCTCCTCTTCCAGATCGGGCACCTTGTTTATCAAAGCTGCGGAATCCAAAGCGATTACCTTGGTTGTTTCCTCCTCTCCAATTATCGCCGTCCTTGTATCCGTAGTTACCTGTCTTGGCATCAAGTAGTCGTTCATTGGCATCCACGAGGCTGGTAGCCTTCTCGGCGAATTGAAGTGCAAGAAGTTGCAGAGCACTTGGTTCGACATTCCTCATTACGATAGTTTCTGTGGGTTGGTCCCAGCTAGCAATCAAATCGTGGTTGATCATCATTTTCGATACAATTGCATGAACTTCATTCTTGGTCATGTCAAACATTTCACACAGTGGACTGAGTGATAGAGAGTCGTATTGGGCAGAAAAGGCAAGAAGATAGGTGCGCAAGCCAGTCTGCTTGATCTTTTCTACAAGCATAGTCTTGATTTCTTCTGCGCCATTGTCACCAGGAACGAGGTCCCAGCACTCCAAAGATTTGAGAAGGTCAGCACACTTCTTCCAGTCGCCTTTTAGAAGAGCCTTAGTGGCCGTCATGACGAAGTCACGTGTTTGTTCTGGAGGTCCAGTGAACACTTGACGGTCATACATGTCGTGGTACTTGCGGAATGTTCGCGAGAGCACGCGACCACGACGATCATTATCACCAGGAGATGCCATGTTGGGCACCTCCAAGAACATAGCAGAGATCAAATGGCACGCCTCCAACAAGTCCAAATTAATATGTTGGTGATAGGGGATCTGCCGTCTTTTCTCGGCCTTTTCCTGCTCTGGACTCTTATCACTAAATCTACCTGTTGATACTCCTTGCGCCAAAAGTTCTCGTACTCTTCCGGAACAAATATCAGATAAACATTGGTGTGAATCCCAAATGTTGCCCAATCGGAAAGCTGCTAGACCAAGGGTGACCATGGTACGGTTGAAAAGGATCATGGTGGCGATATCTCCCGCAATAGGAATGGTCTCTTGAAGGTGAGACATTAATAGCAAATCCCTAGCCTCCAAAAATCTATCGTGAAGAGCGTGGTGGTAAATATGACAAAGCATAGCCCTGGTCTTCTGTCTATCCGTACCATGCTGGTAAATGTAGGTACAGAGATCAGTCATATCCTTGGCAGTGTCACCGTCAGCTGCGGATGTATCCTGAGCTTCTGCAACAGCCTTCACGATGGAGTCGTGGCGGTAGTACATGTGCTCAACTCGTAACTCTGCAAGCATTGCTGCATCTGATGCACTATCAACTCGCTGATAGTACTTTTGGTAAATACCAAGCAGTTCTCTCAACTTTGTCTCGTCTTGAAGACGTACAACGTAATCAATAGAGTGTGGAGAGATTCTTTGCAATGACTTGTTGTATTCCTCGTCGAGACGTGATAAGAAAAGAGACAAGGAACCAGGGACACGAATAGTCTTGAGCTCTTCCACTGACATTTTGGCCTCTCTCTCTAAACGAAGGCGCTCCATTCGTTGGTCCTCTGTTTCAACTTCCCCAGTGTTAGGGTTGATCAACTTCTCTTCAGTAGACATGGCTGCCATAGCTCCACCAGCTCCACTCATGATACCACTCTTCATCTTTCCCGCCTTACCCATTGTGGCCATCATCATGTCGCTTGCGAGCTCATCATCCTCAGCAGTCATTGCACCAATCTTCCAGCCTTCTTTCTCATCGCCCAAGATCGATCCGGCCCGCTCAAGATATCCTGCGCACGACCTCCAGGTGGGTGTGTCCATGAAATCATCAATAGTGCGTTGCATATCAAACTGTGCAGTAATAACGTGCATCAATACAGGAATTTCGACTCTAGGACCAAAACGAGTGGCCAACTTGGAAAGAGCCTCCAGTTGTCCAAGCAAAGCCTTGGAATCAGTTCCCTTACGTCCACGGCTGGACACAATCTCCAACGTCTTCTTCTGAATCAAACTGGGAGTCAACTCCTCTTCCTTAAGTTCACCCTCCGCAGCCTTTTGAGCGTCCTGTTCAGCCTTGAGCTTGGCAGCCTCCTCCTTGGCACGCTTGCGTTCCTCCGAACGACCAGCCTTATCCTTCTCCACCTTTTCCTTGACGACGGTGGTACGCTTGAGCCAGCGGGCACGACCCTTGAGTTCTCCGGCACCACCAGCTTCAGATTCACTGTCGGAACTATCGGAATCAGAGGATTCTGCCCAGTCGGAAGAGGCGTCGGAGTCAGATCCAGAATCAGAGTCCTAAGAAAGAAATGACACGTAACAGATGTGAGATGAATGCAAGAATCCAAGAAAGTTGTTAAAGATACAATTTGTGTGAAAGAGAGTCACTCAGGGCCCTTCCATTGAAGGGGAAAGCTGGTCTCAGGCTACCAAAAAGGCACTCCACACCACTTTGTCAGTGGTGCATAACGGAAACACCCCCAAGGCATACATCGGAAACGAGGAAATCCAATTGGATACATTCATAGTGACTCTTATTCCATCCGTCACTAGTCATAAACTTACCGAATCAGAATCACTGTCACTATCGGCGGCCTTTACCTTCTTCTTCTTTTCTCCACTGGAAGCAGAAGAACTACTACTACTACTGCTGCTGCTACTACTACTATCATCACTATCATTCTCCTCCTCACTCTCCGAACTAGAAGAGCTACTACTACTCTCACTACTAACCACAGGATTCTTCCTATACTCATCCATAATCATACGATACTTTTCACAAAACTTCTTCAAATTCAACTTCATACGATTCAATGCTCTTCCCTGTGCCGGCTTGAGTTTTTTAAAGGAGGCCTTATCCGCAAGAGACTTGGACACATGATCTTCCAAATCACAGAGCATACGCACTAGGAATCGTGGGATACCCCCATTGGCATCAAAGACTTTGGTAGACTTGGTCATTGCCTTGGTGAGGGATTCGAATTCGTCCATGAGGGATTTGTGATCGTTGGTTTTCATGGCGTTGCGGAGTTTGGAGACGTGGGCTTCGAATGATTCGAAGGCACGTGTTTTTGCGGATTTGGCGACTCTTACGGATTCTTCCGATTCTGTTTTGGAAGTGTGTGGTGGAGGTGAAGGAAATGATTGTGCGATAAGTGTAATAGTTAGCACAAGTGGTATGAATAAATATATAATGAATAATACCCAACAGGAGATAGTAATGTAATAAAATAATAATTGCGCTCGGACATCCAAGGAAGTTAAACTGCTCCATGAGACAATGCTCTCAGCTTGTACTGCAAACGTTTATGGGGAAAGTCATCGTCATCGCACAATTATTATTCATTACATCTGTCCTACCCCAGAGAATCCAATCAAAGCAACCAAAATATATAGCCGCCTACACAACACGTGCACTCACCAGAATCACTATCCATAACCCAACGATTGGCATCTCCACGTCCTCCTCCGACAGAGGAATCGCTGGAACTGGAGGAATCATCAGACGAGTCAGATGAGCTCGATGAGTCGTCGGATCCGGCGGCTGCCCAGAATTTTGACATGGTGTTTCAATTGCTGCCTGCCTTGGATTAGTAGTACTATGGTGCTGGCCTGGGTGGACGCAAAGTACCTAGTGGAAGTGTGGAGCATTTTGGAGGTCGGATGAAGGACAGACCAGGGGGCTGCCCCCTAACCACTTTTATTGAGCCGTGGGGCCTACCTTTTACTTGAAGAATTCTACAGAAAGTTTTGTACCAAGGCAACGTAGGAATTCGAAAGTCATCTCACCAACATTTGTATGCACAACTCTTGTGTTTGGTAAGGCTTGACCATGGCGGCCGTTGTTGGTGCTTGACGGATTGAGTAGTTGCAGGGCATCGGTGTGGTTATGATGCATATTTAATAATAATAGAAATCAGTTCGTAGGTGGCGTCGAAGAGCTTAAAATCATTGCGAGCCAGAAGCAAAATATGTGATTTCTATGAAACTCATCATCTCACAACTTCGTTCCATCCATTTCCATACTTATTCCTACCAGTCAAGAAATATAAACCAATTTTCAATCATGGGACGCCGCCCTTTCCGTTGCTACCGCTACCAAAAGAACAAGCCCTACATCAAGTCACGCTACTGCCGTGGTGTGCCCGAGTCCAAGATTCGTATTTACGACGTGGGAGCCAAGAAGGCTCCCGTGGACTTGTTCCCCTTCGTTGCTCACTTGGTCTGTGACGAGAAGCAGCAAATCTCCTCTGAGGCACTTGAGGCATGCCGTATTGCTATTAACAAGCATTTGGTCAACACTGTTGGAAAGGATGCGTACCATATCCGTGTTCGTGTGCACCCTTACCATGTTATCCGTGCCAACAAGATGCTTTCGTGCGCTGGAGCTGATAGGCTTTCCAGTGGAATGAGGCACTCGTACGGTAAGCCCATTGGTGTTGCCGCCCGTGTTGATATTGGACAGGTTCTTCTTTCTGTGCGTGGAAAGGATGCTTCCGAGCCACACATTGTTGAGGCGATCCGTCGTGGAAAGTTCAAGTTTGCTGGAAGGCAAAAGATTTTGAAGAGTCTCAAGTGGGGATTTACCAAGTATGAGCGTGAGGATTATGTTAGGATGAGAAAGAATGGAGAGTTGGCTGCTGATGGTAATATCGTCAAGGTCCACAACCGTCGTGGTGCTTTGGCCAAGAGTGCTTTGTATTTGGCTGGACAAGAGTAAATAAACAAGTTTAAGCTGAACAAATGATGAAAAAGGAACATCAGCATAGTAGTACAAACACATGCACGTTATCAGAATATTGTGAACTTTGTCGTACTGTGTATGGTGTTTGGAATAGAAAAAGGAGTTGAACTGTGTCCGTATTATTTGTTGCGTAGAAAGCTTCTTTTATCTGGGAACACAAGAAGTGTGCTACCAACTATCAACTTGTAACTTAACTCCTTCCAGGGTAATCATACAACATCCACCAACAACGAGTACTTGCAGGCTGCAGCAGCATTCCATACCCTTCTTTCTTCACAAGCCCAAGACTGCTACATACCAAACCAGGTGTGCGCTTAGGACTGAAGTGGCTCGCCGCGCCAAAATTGCTTCACTTGGCTGGCTTGAATGATGCATCATGCATTCCTCTCTCATTGTCAGAATTGTATCTAGCACCATGGCAACTTCTTCATCATCCGTTGCTTTCAATGCTGCAATCATCATCGTGACAGTTGTGGCAATGCTCTGTACACAGCCAGCTCACGCATTCATCACTTATTCGCCTCGTGCTTGTGATTATCGTCATGAAACTTGCATACGTCTATACGACGATGATGGATGCAGCAACAACAACTCTTGCCATCCAACTCGCCGTAACTTTGCAGCAGCTTGCCTGTCAGGTATTCTTACTATCCCGTTAATCACTTCCATCAAGTCAGCAGGCGCATTAACACCTGATCAGGCATCTCAAAATTATGATACCTATGCAGACTCATACGACAAACTCGATGGAGGTAGCATCGCAACATCATTAGGGATTGACGAAGCCAGAGCCAAACTCTTGGGCACGGCCAAAGGAGATGTGCTAGAAATTGGTGTTGGTACTGGGTTGAACCTGGCATCGTATCGATTTGGTGAAGGTGGAGTCACATCTTTGACACTTGTCGATATAAGTGATGGTATGCTCTCTCAGGCTGCAGCTCGCATCCAGCAAATGAATATTGACAAGAATGTTCCGATACAGTTTGTAAAGGCAGATGCAACATCAGAACTTGTCAGTATCTTTGGTGAAAACAAGTTTGACAGTGTAGTGGATACATTTTCTCTGTGTGTGATGGGTAATGAAGGAGCAAAGAAATGCATTGAAGAGATGGCAGGTGTAGTCAAACCAAGTGGAAAGATACTTTTAGTCGAGAATACAAGGTCATCCAATCCTCTGCTTGGCAGCTACCAAGACTTAACTGCTTCCAGTGCGGCTGATCTTGGTGGTAAAGGATGCGTGTACAATCAAAACGTAGGAGAGATGATAAATAGAAGCAAAGGAATGCGGTTGGAAAAAGAAGGTTCCTTTGCAGCAGGATTGTTTCGATCTTTTGTATGCACAAAGTCATAGCATGTAATCCTAATTGGTAAATACATTTTTACTTTATGGGCTTTGCAGCGAGTTATTCTAAGCCGCAGACCAAAAGCACGTGCATAACAATAAGAAAGAAGTATGCGCTGCCAAAATGATTAACTTGATTTAAGGCAGAGGTGGAGTGGTTGTGTGCAGAGTAGCACAGAAAATGATAGTTGCGCATCAATTAAAGCTTGAAGACACAACGCTACTCGACGTTTAGAGAAGATCGACTCATTTGGAAGCAATCTAGGTCTTGTTGCTTGGAGGAGCATAAAAGGTACGATCCGTGAATGTAAAGCCTTCAAACACATTATCCGAAGGAGTTGTACCAAAGCCATGACCCTGGAAAGCACCAGGGCTATTCAAAGGCATGCTCGTGAACTCATGATCAAACTGACTAGTATCCATACTCCCATTAATTTGTGGGTCCCATGGTGGAGGGATGTCCCCATTCATCAACTTCTCCCAGTTAAGTTCCGAGAAGAATTCTTGAACCTTGATGTCCTCGGCATCATTCGGACCAGATCCCAAACGTCTACGAGGATCCTTGGTGAGCAAGCCTCTTAGGATGACTTGGGCACGGGGAGACAGGTATTTTGGATATTCTAAAGTGCCTCTACGAATCTTTTCGAACAGCTTCTCGCGGTCACGACAATAAAACGGAGGAAGACCCGTAAGCATCTCGTATAAAAGTGCTCCCAGAGACCACCAATCTACGGCACGACCGTGACCTTGCCGATTAAGAATTTCAGGCGCTAAGTATTCGGGAGTACCGCAGAAGCTATTGGCACCGCTTGACGAGTTGGAGATACCCTCCTTGGATAGGCCAAAGTCGGTGAGTCGAACATGGCCTCGAGAATCCAACAGGACGTTTTCGGGTTTGAGGTCTCGATACACAATGTCGAGGTTGTGCACATAGGCAATGGCAAGGGTAATCTCGGCAGCATAGAAACACGCCCTCTGTTCCGAAAACTTGCCCACCTTCCCTAGATGGAAGAACAGTTCCCCACCAGCACAGTAATCCAATACAAAGTATAGTTTATCCTTGGACTGGAACGCCATGTTCAACCCCACGATAAAAGGGTGTTTGACATAGCCCAATACAGAACGTTCGGTTCTAGTGTGTTCCACTTGATTGCGCTTGATAATGTTATCCTTCTTTAGGACCTTGAGAGCAAACATTTCATTTGTTTGCTTTTCTCTGACGAGGAATACTTTTCCTGTGTGGTCAAGACGGTGGAGGAAATGAGGAGAGAAACATATGTGTCAGTATTGATGTCATCAAAACGCATCCTACAAGAGAAAAAGACAACTGAAAGGTGATGCATAGAAGGCGAAAGAAAACACTTACCAAACGATCCTTTTCCAACAACCTTGATCATTCGAAACGAATCCAACCTCGGTGCCGACACCGGAACCGTCCTATGAAAACTATCCCCCAACCCTTCCACAAACGGTTGAGTATTCAAATCATCATCATTCATATTATTCGCAGCCTTGGCCATGGCTCCTCCAATACCCCCCGGAGAAGACGAAGATGCTGTAGTAGTAGGAACAGCACCACTAGCAGCAGTCGTAGTAGTACCATTCACCCCATACGTGGGTGGCGTATTCCCCATAATATGTATCCCCCCACCACCACCACCCTGTTGCATCTGCATCTGCTGCACCTGTTCCCCCATCTTGGCCTGAGATGCCTTATAACTCATCATTTCCTTCTGAAGTCCCAAACTCCGTCCCAAATGACTCGCACCCAAACTTTGAGCGAGGGATCCAACATCTTCGACCATTTCGACCTCCTTGTAATCTTGTTGGAATTCCATGACGTCGGATTGGGTAATGTTTTCTTCGGTGGGGTTGTACCGTCCTTGGAGGTAGGAGGCATCATCATCATCGTCGTCGTCGTCATCTTCGTCGTCGTGGTGGTGACCATCATCATCTTCATCATCGTCTAGGGCGAACATATCGTCCATTTCCATCTCATCGAGGTTTGGACCACCTTGATTATTATTGTTTGCATTATTGGCTGCTACAACTGCTGCATAAGTCGGAGACGAAGGAGCCTGTGCCACGGGTGCCTCAGTCATACCCTGCTGCTGCTGTTGATGTTGCTGACCACCCCCCTCCCCCGAAGTAAAATTAATCCAAGCCACATCCTCAAATTGCGGAGGGACAATATTGGCACCATAGCATAGGAATTGTCTCATGACTGGACTCTCTCGAACAGCTGGTACGGTAAGTACTGCCGATAGCCATTCTTGTGCGGAGTGACGTGCTTGGATGATCTTGTTGGCATCTCCTCCTCCATGATGATGATGTGCATGATGATGATGATTAGTATCAAAGGAGGGATGATTGGGACAATTGGGTAACCCCGAAATAGCACTAGAAAGCGCCACATCCATCGTGATAAAGTCGACATGATCACGAAGTACCGTCCAACTTTGAACAGGTTGGGTGACATTGACGGCGTGGATTACATGAGGTGTCGATCCAGAGGAGGAATTATTGGATCCTCCTACCGATGATGGTGAGGATGGATCTTGATGGTGATCGTATCGCCCGGAGGCGGCTATGGTGACGGAAAAGTCTTCGGACATGATGGTTTGAGTTGAGGAACTGGAGTATACTTAACAGTTGAGTTGTTGGATATCGTGTAAATTTGATGGGCTTTTCTATGACTAATGCGGTATGTAGGATTTTTGACCGCTGTCGAAGTTTTGTCTATTGCCCCACCTTCTTACGACACTATTATCCAACTCTTCAACAGACGACGACTGCTACACGAAGAGAGAATTATGTCAAGGCTGTCTCTCGTCTGTTGGATCCAAATTGGAAGTTGTAATTGCAGTGACCGAAACCAGAAGCCTGTGCATGCAGGTCGACGATGTCGATGCAAATTATTGATCGTGATGTTTAAAATCCCGCCGGCAGGCCGATGAGGTGGTGAGCCTGCTGCTTTCGTCAGCCACAGCAGGTCCCAGCTGTTCTCGTTCTGGTAGTGATGACGCGTTGAGTTTTGTCTCTTCGGACAGGCTGGTTCTGCGGTGTTTGCATATCGCGCGCGTGTCTTCAAGAAAAAGGCATGAAGAAAAAGATACGTCTCTTTATAGATACAGAAACTTAGGGATAACTTCTTTGTTGCTCGTGATTCCTGATGGGTTCAGTTGGGTTCGCACCAGTGTGCATATGTCACACCTTTTATCCATTTGTCACAACTTTTGAGCCTCTCTTCAATATCACTCTCACTCATAGATATCACGCAGGTTGATGGCTGCTCACTGGAATTGTCATGAAAGAAGTGGGGCAGATGGCAGATCACGCCACAAGTCATGCAAATATAATGCAAGGCAACCATCCAGTTTCTGAGATATAAGGATGCGATGTGGATGTACAATAGAGAAGAGAGGTGCACGAGGTTACGGGCTGGGGCACTTTGTGTTTCGGTCAAAAAATGGCAAAAAATAAGACACATAGCTAAAATAGCCAAATATTCCGCCACCTCACTTTTGCGCCACGATGACGGCAAAAAATCATCTTCCATAGTAGCACCTCGCTCACGGCATTCCTCACTACTACATCAATACATAATAATTCGTGGGCGTTATTTGGGATCACCTTCCTCATATACGTATCAACCTATTTGCAAATTACGCCCACAAAATTCGAAGATGGCTGCCACCGAAGCCATGTGGCGTGCAAGGGAACTGTTGATGGTGCTCCTCTCGTTCATTGCCACCGGAGAGTCATGTTGGTATGTCATGACTCTACACCCCAGCCATGACCATTCCCTCGCCCGCAGACTAGGATTTTGTCTCAATGAGGAGTACTATGCTTTCTTAGTCGCTGCCGGCTTGGCCCATTGTCATACGAATCACGACGGAGTCAAAAGAGTGGTTATGAAACCAGCAGAGTGGGAAAATATGCTGGCGAGTCACCAACCGGAGGAGGATGAGGAGGATGTTTTGTTCGAGTTCACTAAAGTCAAATTTGATATGAATGCGGTGACACGGGGCAGGATTCAAAAGGATAGGAAGAGAAAGAACTATTATACTATTCGTATAGGGAAGCGCAATAATGAGAGCCACATCACTTTGGTGGATCAACTTTCGCACAAGACTGCTCCTCCTCAGCTCCAGTCGCTACCGTCAATGCAACGCAGTCTTTGTCGCAATGTACGCCGTATGGCATGTGACGTTATTGTCGAAGACCAAAACCTGTTTGATGCCCTTGCAACAGAGCATGAGGAGAGGAACAACCATGATAGCGACGATGATAGCGACGATGATAGCGACGATGAAGATGGAGCTCCTCAAAAGAAGCAAAGAACATATGATATTACAAAAAACGGTTTCCGCAACGAGGCTGGTTTATTTGGTCAGGAGGAGGCGGCTAAGTTCGTGCAATCGTTATCTCCCGGAGAGCGTGATATTCTACTGACTGAGATCGTGGTCGGCAACACATCCAAGAAGCATAAAACGTTCAAGTTCAAAAACGTCCTAAATCGCACCAACGAATCTTATGTTAGGGTACCAACCAACACTACTGATAGGTCCTTTGAGGCGAATTCTGCTTGGCTTGATTCTGCAATGAACATCAATGTAGGGGAAGGAGACAACGAAGGAGACAAACAATACAAAAGTACCAAGAGGGTGATGAAACATCTTTACAGGAAATACAAGGATTCCTTTGTGGATGCAATGAAGGAGTTGAAACTCATGCCTGCAGGGAAGATGAATGCAGTGCAGACAGCGGCAATGGAAGCAGCTGGTGGTATTACAGGTAAAGCCAAGCGACGTGCGGTGAAGCGACACCTCCGTCATCACTTTGGTAAGCATTCGATCGCGCCCGAGTACAAAGTGCAAATGTTATGCGAGGGACACACGAAAGTGACGACAGGTTTTATTGAACTCCCAAAGACCAAGGAAGGCGCCCGTGTGAGGATCCATTACAGCCAGAAGAATATTGCGGATGAACTAGGAGCGCAATTGGAGGATGAATCATTCTCTTTTGAAATTTCTATTGCTGAAATTCTGTGTACAAAAGATACTGCTGAGATACTCAGTAAATCTATTAGGGTGGAGCTTACAAAGGGGCTGAAACAAATCCAAGAAGATCCGCTATTATTTGGAGCAGTCATTAGGGATGAGGGACCACCGAAAATAAGTTGTTCATATGCTGCAACTGCTCCCAACGTATCTTCCATTCCTATTAATGTTGAGTTGTACATCGTTGGCGATCTCGCATTCACTGCTATTGTGCTGGGCAAAGATGGTATGTCTCACTCATGGTGTCCGTTGTGCAAAATGAAAGGATCGGAAATGCGTAACTTGAGTGCTACTGGCGAACCATGGCAGCTTGAAGAAATGAAGCGATTGGGTTTAGAGCACTAGGAGAAGATGAAAGAGTATAATGCGGCCGGCAAGAAGGCACCACCGAAAGCTCAATTGGGTTGCAAAGATGTTCCGTGGTGGCCATTCATTCCCGTTGAACGATTTATAGTACCTCTTCTGCACTGCTTGATTGGTATCGGGGATGGAGTTCCCTGGAGGTTTAGGTGAGAAACGTGAAGACTGGGTTGAGCACCAACACCAAGTTACGAGGGAGCTACGAAATCAGTTTCGTACTACGAAAGATATGGACGTGAGAGCAGAGGCGATGGCACGTCTGCATCAACAGCAGACAGATCCGAAGGTGCGAGCATGTATGGAGGAAGTGGACGCAGCGACTCGCCGCGGACCACGTAAAGACTATACCACAGCAGAAGAGGCAAGGAAGGCTCAGCGGAAGATAAATAGGTTGGCAGCCTTGGAATTATGGGAGTACGGTCACCCCCGACTGGTCCGTAATGGTGATGGTGATGCATCGAGGCAGCAGGTGTGTGTTCATGATGGGATGTTGTGCTAGAGATGTTTAGATTTTAGATTTTAGGAAAGGGTAATTATTAGATTTAAAAAAAGACGGGAACACACGCCGTAACCTCGTGGGTGTGCGTTGTCTGAAATCAATGTTTATTGTGCGCAGGGAAGTAACAAGTGCTGAGGCACAATATGCATAGGAACCTATCTGCTAAGTACTGCATGAACACAAGGAATGTTGAAAATAAAGATTCTAATGCAACTTGCCTACTATGCATTGCTTCTTACATTCCACACACACAAATCAAACACCACTCCACTCTAATGATGAACATGATGATAAAACGCCAACTTCATCACCAAAAAGAAGATAAAGTGACATCCAATCACCGCCATAATCAACCCACCACTCTTCCCCTGTCCCACCCCTCCACCACCACCCGCACTTTCCAATATCGGACCAGTCACATTCCGCAATACCAACATTCCCGAAATAACCGTAGACACACACAATGAGAGCCATTGCAACCAACTCACTGGTGCGACACATATAAACGTCGTAGGAATGTACGCCACTAACGAATACCCATAGAAACAAATCAGATCCACCATCGAAACCGAAATGATGCCCATCAATCGAAACAGGAGATACAATCCCATTGGCAAGAGAAATGAAAAACTGTAAAGGATCCAAGTGGCATGTAGTAATTGATTGATGTCATAATCCCATTCCTCTTCGGCGGCGACTCCCCCCTCGTCGACTAAGGACTGATATTGTTTTCCGGAGTGATGAAAGTATAAGGATAAGTTGGAGGTGACTGCTAGAAAAAAGACTAGGGTCATTGTAATCCAAGTTGGTCCATATAAATCTGGTCCTTTCCCTTGTCCACCACCTACATTGCCAACTGACGTTACTTCACTACTTGTACTTGCCCCCGCTGTAGTAGTTTCACCACCCTCACCACCAGCACCAGCAGTCTCTCTATAAGCCAACCTCATGGCATTCTCCGAATACAACACCTCATTCCGAAATCCATCCGGTACATTACAATACTTGATACTGGACTTCATTCGCAGGACAATGTCGGCAGTATCGACATCGAAGTAGGGGCGGAGTGATTCTATGGAGAGTGCTCCCCCGCACGTGAGGAATTTGGGGAGGATTGATGATGATGATTGTTGGTTGTTGTTGTTGTTGATTCCGCTGTTGATGTTATTGTTGGCTGTAGATGAGGGTTGAGGAATCCAATCGTTAGTATTATTATTTGTTGTGGAACTTATTGGACCTTGTAATTCCTCGGGAGAAGGGAGGTTGTCAAATGTTGATTGCTGCTGCTGTGATGATGGCGCTCCTCGTTGTTGTTGCATCTGCTGCTGCTGCTGTTGGGCAGCTTGAATAGATTGTAACGAGGGCAATGAGGATCTAGTGGAAGTTTTGTCTGGTGACAGTTGAAAGGCATCGAATCGATTATTGTCGTCGGTGTCGCCCGATGAGAAGGGATTTTCTGGAGGAGAACTCATTATATTATTGTTTACTTCTGCCGCAACGATAGTATTAGAGCAGCAAGTCCTTGTCGGAGGTGTACTGTGAGGCCAATCCAATCGGTTAGAAAGAGGTCATCGGATGTGTTTCGAAGACATTTAAAAATTGATGCATTGCACATAAACAGGGTGACATTTATCCCATAAACACTATCGTCAAGCTCCTGGCTTTCGTGGCATACCCTAGTCAAGGGAATAACTACCCTAGTTTTCCCTTGCGGTGAGATGATTGAAAGATTTTTGGATCGAGAATCGAGAATCAGAACGGGTCGCATCAATGCAATGTAGTTCATGATGTTGCGTCGGCTCGGCGGCAGGCGGCGGTGCACCGATTCAGAATGATGTGATTGGACTTATTGATAGCAGATCATCGTAAGCTTAAATCATATGTCATCAATCGATGTTCCTACCTTCAATCCATCATGAAAATAATTACATGAAGGAAAAAACAAAGCCAGGTCATACAGTACGATTCCAAGGCCTGAAGGCTGAAGGGGGGCAGACCATCTTAAGATACCGAGGGAACTCTTGTCGAATTTGTCAAGAAGGAAGGCCGATGGATGGTACGCTGCTCTGACAACTCAATTGTCGGTGTCAAGCCTGAGAATCTACGATTACTTTTTCTCGCCGCTCGGGGTTAGGCATTAGACACGATGACATCCGAGTTCATGGGCAATTGATCTATCAGAAGTAGATCAGGTTGAATGGTTTTGCAAATGTTATCAATCGAGATGCGACGATGATTACTTACGAAAAAAGAGGCGGCAGGTTCATGGACCTTACGTTCCCGATGCAACTATAACTCCAGAGTCACTAGCAGACGATTTCTTGATCTTTTGAGTACTTGCCAAACAAGTGGGGGCAATTCCAAACGAGTGGCAGTGGAACTGGCCCTTCCTTTGTGCAGCTGTGCATCATATTCCATATGCATTCGACAGGACGGATGCCGTGTGTGAGGCCGATGAAATATGGGTGGGCGGAGTTTACGTTACACTGCTGAGAAAATATACAAGACCAATGTGTTTCAGCTAGATGATAGTCCAGAGCTCCACAACTGCAGAATGATGTGATGAACAACGGGAAGGACGACCTTTATGCAATGGTTGGACCAGAGCTATGGAGTGAATTTCTCCACGAACTGAGTTACAGCGAACATTTTGAGAATGACATCGAACAAGCAGATAAAAATCTCCTTGACCTACGTAAACAAATAAACTGCGGACGATTCGAGAAGGAGATTAGTTACGACATTGATGGAGTCTCTGCTGCAGCAGCCGAGGAAGTCTCGTCAAGTCTGGCTCTTCGTCTGATTCTTGGACGGTCTCAAGACGACAACGTTGGCACCCCCACGGACTCCATGCGTCTATCTACTCAAAATTACTCCTAAATTAATTGAATAATGTTGTAAAGGTAAGGTTGATTGTCGTATCATGACAAAGAATGTCTGCACCAAGTTTAGGACCATCGCAGCCACTTGAACAAACTGCATGGTCAGACATGAACGATGCATCAGGGCAGCTCATTTTCCAACAAAGGGTCAGAGACTCCTTCGTGTACTTTTGAAACTAGTCCCCTTCAGTTGTATTCCAGAGAATTGGCATGAAAGTAACCCATGGTAATAATAGGGTAGTCATAATTTGACGTAACTCTGGTTGACTTGAGACAGGACAACGCATCGACTTGGTAGAGTCAGAGCTCAACAACAGCGTCTCATCATCAACGCCCAAATATGTAGCACTCTGACAGAGAGAGACCACGACTTTGATAGCGCCCCCACCATCGACGACAAGACATCAAACAAACACTCGCATTTTGAAAAACTCAGCTGCTGACACACTTGAGAGAGTTCCCCGCGACCTAACACACCTGTAAAAAAAGAGCTGACAACGACGACGGCACTACAAAATAGCAAACTATCTATTCCTCCGAGTCCACGGTTTCCTGTATTCATCAACAATTACTTTAGAAGGTGGCTACGACAGCTGCTTGGTGACCCCCCAAGAGGGGGGCCCCATCACCTCCTAATGGAGTAATGAGAGACGAGCTACAGCGTATTCTATACTTATTCTTCTTCGGCATCTTCAAAGACTCTTCCGGCAATACGGTCCAAATCTTGTTGTCCGACACGGCTCATCTGTCTTCCACCACCCTCAGTCTTCTCAGTAACCTTCATCTCTTCAAGCTGAAGAAGGACCGATCGGATGATACCAGCATTAGCCTTACGGAAGTGCTCTGTTCTGGTTCCTCTGCGGTTGTTTCCACCATACCATTTTCTCAACTGACCAACTCCAACTCCGGGGCGGAGGTAGACCTTACGGGCAATGGAGGCGGCACGGATGTAGTACCAGTCGTCACCGTAGGGGGCGAGCTCCTTGGCGACGGAGGTCTTGACGAGATCGGCCCAGACGGGGAGCTCGAATTTGTCACTGTTCTTCAAGTGCTCGGCGTAGGCGGAGATGAAGGCCTTGGCGGGCACATCGCGGACACAGATTCCTCGGGTTTCTTCGGCCATGGTTGCTATTTGTTTTGGGGTGTAGTGGAGTGGTTGACAAGATGTGCGGGCGAGAGCTGGCTTGGGCGGGGTGAGGTGGAGATGGTGATGGGAGTTACCTGTTACTTAACTTTTAATTGGGAATTAGTAATTGGGACTACGATACTTACCGCTTTTCTCTTGCAACAAGAGATGCCTTTTGGCGTATCTTTATTGACATCTTTTCAGATCGATAGCATCGATATCACGCGTAGTAGCGGCTCTCTCTCCAAGCAATCAATAATTCGACCGGTGAGTATTGTAACGACATCTTCATTAGAAAAATTGAGCATTGATTGCTTTGCTGGCAGATGAAGATGTCCTTTTTCGAGTCACATAAATGTGTCGAATAATATAAAAGATTTTATGAGTATGTTGTGCACAATGTGTAGGCGTATGTTGTTGTGCATGGAACATCTGGCTGCACAAGTTTTTGTGAATATTGTGTCTGATTCCAGCAAAAATATATATCACGCTAGCGATATGTTTGTGGATAGATCATGCAGCGTGATATCACGTCGGACGAAGCAGTTCGATGCTGGGTAGCCGACGAGGTATCAGTGGTGACAAATTATTACATAACATCATACTCACCCTAAGGTCTTTTTATTCTTTATTTTTTAGCAAGAATGGGGACGATATCATCTAAATACTTCAAAGGCGAAGCAAAAATTGCCGACAAGCTGACCCCCAAAACCCCGGCAACCGCTGAACATGAACATGTACCCAAGTTGACCCCCCAGTCCCAGGCAATCACTGAAGACGTATCAGATGTATCGCCTCTACAGGGGAATGAAGATGCAGCAGATGCACCCGAGGGTGCATTTTGCTGGATTTGTCACGAGGATGGAACGAAAGAATGGCCAGGAGATCAGCCTGGTGTTCAAGAGATCAAGCGAGACTGTTCCTGCCGTGGATCTTCAGGATATGCACATTGGTCTTGCCTTGTTCAGTATGCAGCAAATAAAGTGGCCGAAGGGGGAGATATCACGAAGTAAGTCGAGGGTAACGTTTTCGTAAGCTT
Source organism: Skeletonema marinoi (assembly GCA_030544225.1). Classification (NCBI taxonomy): domain Eukaryota; phylum Bacillariophyta; class Thalassiosirophyceae; order Thalassiosirales; family Thalassiosiraceae; genus Skeletonema; species Skeletonema marinoi. Next base: position 5,579,956 of record CM060485.1, on the reverse strand, counting down.
TGTCGACATTTTCCCACTTATATATTCTAACACTTGTAAATCTCAATTTCCTGTCAGAGCATGGAGAGAATGTCCTCTTTGTAACCAAAGATACAACAATGAGCTCCAACTCGACATGGCCGATGCTTTCATTCAGATGGCAGATCAGATTGATGATTGCGATCCCTTTAGGTATGCCGAGGCCCTGTGGACCAAGCTTCTTGCTGTTGATTTGGACGCTGAGGAGAGCAAGAAAACAGCCTTCGCAATGATTTCGATGCTTGAAAAGGTGGACGAGCCTCACAAGTGTGCTGCTTGGTCTATTGATCCATATTGTCATTCCAAAAATGCGAAGAATCTGATGTCGCTAGCTTATGAAAAGCTTGGTTGGCAAGAGTTCCAAAAGGGTGTGCGCGCGAAGGGTAAATCTGAATCATCAAAAAAGATCCAGCTTGCAATCAAATATTACGAGAAGTACAAAGAGTTGGCGATGTTTGTTGGAAATATGACACACGTCAACGATGCGGAGACTAAGATTGCAAGGTCAAAGTGTCTTGATCCTCTAAACGAGGATGAAACGAAACAAGACCTCCCCCGCCTTAGGGCTGCCTTTGAACAGGATCCATCCTCACTCAACTTTTCAAACCTCGTCATGGGATTGAGATTGGAGGACCATCAAATCGAAATTGAGAGACGAACAGCAAAAGAGATCGTCAAAAACAAGCGCATTCTTGGACCTATGCATCCTTATACTATGGAGCTGGAACTTGGTATTAAGGGCTTAAAGGTCCGCCGTGTAAAAATGTTGGAGGAGGGCAACGATGATATTTGGGCCCATCGTCTTGTTCGCTACGAGTGCGAAGGCAACAGATGCGTTATTACTCCCATGTCCACTTCTCATGATTTTCCTGGAGGGCACGACTATCAAGGAGATGGAAAGGAGTTCACCATTACAATGGACGGATTTATTGATAAGTTCAACCTATGCAAGGGGACCCCAGTCATGTGCATTGGCCTGAAGAGCTCCAAAGGAGCTCAGCTCAATGGGAAGATTGGAGATATCCGTGACTATAACGAGGAAACTCAAAGGTATGCGATTCACTTTGAAGACAAGGCATTGAAACCTGCGAGTGTCAAGATGAACAATCTTCAAGTCGTATTTGATTTAACTTCTATTGAGTAGAGAGACGATTCCTTCCACCTGAGATACAGTTGGACGGGGCTAGCTGACTTTATACAGGGAATACTTACCATTACTATGAAACAAAATCCACAACAGAAAATGCGTTACATACACGTTCCTTACCAGATGGGCTGGTAACTTGAACGGCAATCGAGATGAAATAATTTGCATTCACATTGAAAGTAAACAGATAAATGAAAACTTTACATATAATTATTGAGTGTTTATCACTCTAAAACGAGTAGTAGCTCTAGAGTCTAGAGCTTCAAATGTGACGTATTACAGTCATCTTTCGACTTGCATTCACACTCTTCTTGCTAATTAGCTTTGAAACTTGAATAGCCGTCATAGTTCTTACATCCTGGTCATCCACGGCCACCAGCTTATCTCCCACCTGAATCTTGTCCGCGATAGGACTTGAATCCTTCACCGCATGAACAATCGGTGCACCATCATTTGGAGTATCAATCACTACCCCAAGTTTCCCAGCGGGTGCATAAACATCAAGCATTTCTTCCCGACCACTACTTCTCTCATACGCAGCTTCATTGTAAGTAGGATCCTCCGAAAAAATGGTATTGTTACCCGCCTGAGGCATGAAATCACCTGTTTGTCGAGTGCGTTCGCCTAGAGTCCCACCTGCATCTGATAAGGAAAAGTTGCTTGATGCAGCATATGCCTTGGAATAATCATAATCCGTTGTTCCGACAGTTTCTTCGCCGGCATTGTAGTGACGAGATGATTCGGGAGGTGCTAAACCCGATTGTTCACTACTTCTATTGCTTCGACAACACTTTCGACATACAAAAGGAACAATGCATATCAATAATGCTGCACCTACAACAGCAATTGTAATAATTGCCCATAAAGGAAAGGATTTCTCAGGAGTTTCAGGCTTGACAGGATCAACTATATCATCATTTCCACCGTCCGAAGGCAATGATATAGTTGAAACAGTAGTTAAACTTGCATATCCATTCAACTTTTTCAACGCTTCGACATATTCAGCTTGTTGAGTACTATCCATCAAAGGCATTTGTAATACATCATCCAATGTTAAATCTGGATTAGAAGTGGAATAGGTTGTCAATTGTTCATAGGTAACTTCTACCGAATCAGTTTGTAGTTTTCTTCCTCTCATCATCACTGTTCGTTTCTTGGTAGATGTGGATGTTTCACTTGTGTAGGTAACATCTACCTTGATATCTAACATTTCGTTACTATTCTCATATTGTTTCGCAAAGAAAGAGGCTGTAGTGTCAGCCCATGACTTTGTGTCATTAATATTACCGATTCCAGTAAGTGTCATCTTCAGCCCAGAAACTGTGGCTGGTTTGATGCTGCTCGTGGGTGGTTGTGTCTTACTCTTCGAAGGAGATTGTGTTGTAGTCTGTTGAGAAGGTGATGTTGTAGGTGGAGCACTTACAGCAGGAATTAGTGGAGTCAGTGATGGAGATGCAGTGGGTGCAGCAGTGATTGCTTTAAATGTTGGCGTGGCTGAAGGTGAACCTGTTGGTGCAGATGTGTCTATCCTGTCTAACGTTGGTGCATTTGTTGGTAGCGTTGGGGCTTTTGTTGGAGCGATTGTGATAGATGATGTCTAAGAAAGGAAAGAGAGAGAGGAATATTTGCATTGAGTGTTTGATTGCAATTGCAAACAAGAGAAATGATATTGTAACTTCACTTACTGTTGGTGCAGCGGTAGCATTAATAGACTGATTAGTAGGTGTTCCTGTTGCAACTATGGGTGCCGACGTCACTGGACTTATTGTCGTGGGAGGATCAGTTGTGACTGTAATTGTTGTGGGTGAATTTGTTGCACTTGGTGTTGTTGGAGCATCAGTTGTGACTGTAATTGTTGTTGGTGAATTTGTTGCCTGTATACAAATTCATTACGAGAAAGAATGCAGTTAGAAAGATGCCCAATGTTTTGATACCAATCTTTGCAAACATTTGATTGCACTTACAGCTTTAATGGGAGACAAAGTAGGACTCGCACTAACCGGAGCCAAAGTCAAAGTCACAGGCGCAGAAGTTGTCGGCGCAGCACTTACTGGTGCCAAAGTTATAGGCACATTAACAGCAGTTGGTGCCAGACTCACTGGAGCCGCTGTGATCGGCGCCACAGAAATTGGAGCAGACGAAGTTGGTGCAAGTGTGCTGATCGTTACAGCGCTGGTAGGTGCTTCAGTAATAACTGTTGAGATGGTTGGTTCCTGTAGATGCATTTGGTCCAGAGTATTAGCAGACAATGATTTGCAAAGAAATCAAGTGTGAGCAATCACAAACGATGCAAATAATGAAACGTAGCACATCATATGCAATTATCACACAAAACTCACATATGTAGGAAGCGATGTTGCTGATGCATCTGATGGAGCAGGTGAACTCGTAGTCTGCGCCATAATTAATGCAGCAGGGCCGACGCAGAGCATCAACGCAATGCATTTTGACAATCGTAGTATCATTGTTCTGTGATCGGCGGCAAGTAGAAGTAAAAAGTAGCTATTTGCTGTCAAATAACTAGATATGCGAAATTGACCACCATATGCTGTTGTTCGCTGGAATAACTATGAGAAGAGCATGTGCAAAGCTCTCCTGCCAGCACTGCATCGCCACACTCGGCGGAGAACAAAGAAGTCGTATGGAAGTCGTATGGAGCAACTCCGAAAAACTCTCAGTCTTGTGGGGAGAAAATGTGAGATGCCATCTTGGCCCCTTTTCGCAAATGATTACGAGTCCAAAAAGATGCCACCGGCGAAAGGATCGCCGATTCTTATCTTTGAGAACTCTGACATGGAGGTACTCCATTGATGTGATTATTGGAAAGAACACCGCCGGCTGTGTAAGTTGTAAATATTTGCAACCACTGATTATATCACCGCAACAATTATTGGTATTGTAGCGGCGACAACTCCTAACGATGACGGCACTAGCAGAAATAGACGACATGATCCACGAAGATGACGAAGAAGAAAACAACGCCATGCTCGTCAAAACCGATTCAATCGAAGCACAAGATTCACCCTTTTGTGGTGTAGACATGGACGACATGACCCTCCCCTGTGGAATGGGTGGTGCTGCCGCCACTGCAACTTTGCCTCGTGAATTAATCTCTCGTTTGAGCTTGCTGCCTGATGCTACTGCAACTACTACCGCAGACTCGAAGCAAACTGATTTGGTATCCTCACTCTATAGCGATAATCTTACTTGTCTATGTGGTCCTGGCCAATTATCTGAGGATGAAAACGATCCCATCCCTTCGTCGGTATTGTCAAATCCCAATAGAAGTATTTGTGTCGTTACCACGGCAGCATTGCCTTGGAGGACGGGTACCGCGGTCAATCCATTGTTGAGGGCGCTTTACCTTGTGAGATTTCAAAGGGAACAAGCAGGTGGTGGTGGTGCAAGCAAAGGATCCGTGGCCCTAGTAATCCCCTGGTTAGAATCCTCAGAGGAACGTGAAAAACTCTATGGCGCTGCAAACAAATTCTCCGATGGTCCACAGGGGATGAAAGAACAAGAACTTTGGATTAAACAATATGCCAAGGAACGGTGCAATATGGAAGTTGAGGCAAATGAATTGAAGTACATTTGGTATCCGGCATTTTACTTGGCAGGGTTTGGTAGTATTTTCCCCAAGGTGGATTTGTGCAATTATATCCCGAGTGAGCTGGTGGATGTGGCGATTTTGGAGGAGCCAGAGCATTTGAATTGGTTTCGTATGCCGGACGAGGAGCCTGGTTCGGGATGTGTCTCTGCTGCGACTAGCTCAGACGCTGATGAGCAAGGAGGGCAAGAGAAATGTGAAAAAGATGATGCGAGTGGTGCGTCGTCATCTGATGATGAATCAATAACTCTCAATCATAATCACACTGGTGAAAATATGCAACACAACAAATTTGGATGGACACACCGTTTCCTCTTCGTCGTGGGTATTGTCCACACCAACTACGAAGAATATGCACGTCAATATGGAATTGGGGCGAGTTTAATTGCTGCACCAGCCATTGGAGCATTAAGTGCATTGACGATGAGGGCGTATTGTCATCAGGTTATCAAGTTGAGTAATACTTTGCCCAGTTTTGCTCCTGGGAAGGAATGTACGTGTAATGTTCATGGGGTGAGGAGAGAGTTTTTGGAGGATGGTAGTACTGCGAGTGCTGTTGAAAGTGGTGATTCTGATGGTGAAACTTCACCAGTTTACTTCATTGGAAAGTTGGTTTGGGCAAAGGTATGTCAGCTGCTTTCGTTACTTCTCTCATGAATGCGTATTCTTGCACGCCATCTCACACAATTCTGTGGTTTATTCCCTCTTTTTCCACAGGGGTTTGACGTCATGATTGAGTTACAGGAGCTGTTCAGAAAGAAGACTGGTGATTACTTTCAGATCGACATTTATGGAGGTGGACCTGATGAAACAGCCATCACCAGGGCATTCCATGGACGTAATCATGCCTCTCCATCAAAGAGGCCATCGCCAACAAAGGATTCATCGTCTGAATTGAGCGCAGCACCAACAAACCCAAAAGATTTGAACGCAGCAGCTGTATTTGCCAATCCTAATTCACTCAAGACACAATCCGATGAGACGATTGAACAAATGAAACAACAACGACCAAGGCTTGCCTCTGATGATGTCATCTCTCAATACCTCAATATTGGATTCGAAGTATCTGCCAGCAAAGAAAACATCACATATGTGAAGGAGAACAGAGACAAATCTACCGACCCACTACATATTTTGAGCGATCTATCTGGCAAATCTATCAGTACTGGAGTAAAAACTTCTCACGCTTTGTACAACATTGCAGATTCATCAATCAAAGAAATTCTGACCTTGTCGTTCAGCAAGTTGAAGAAGAAAGTCAGTGGTGGCGAGGAACCAAACTTCGTGTTTGACCCTCCCAAGTCTAGATATGAATTGCGTAGACATCCTATCCCAGCAATGTTCCCAGGTGTTATTGACCATGCTCAGCTGAACAATCCAAGTCATAAGATCTTCCTGAACCCTAGTACGTCGGAGGTACTGTGTACAACATCAGCGGAGGCTTTGGCCATGGGCAAATTTGTCATTCTACCAAAGCATCCATCGAATGAGTTTTTCTTGCAGTTTACGAACTGCCTTGCATATGATACGCTGGAAGAATGTGCAGAAAAGCTCAAGTTTGCATTAGAGAATGATCCTACACCATTGTCGCCAGAGGAAAGGAGAATATTCACATGGGAGGCTGCCACCGAGCGTTTAATGGAATCATCGCTTGTGTCGATCAAGGAGGCACGCGACAGAGCTGCAAATGGAATGGACAAGACTGATGCCCGCATTGCGTTTTGGCTCGCAGAAAGTGGAAAGATTGGGAAGATTCGAGGTCTATTCCACAAGTGATCGTATTGATGTTGACGTCGAATAAACTAAAATGTTACTACTATTTGGACTTACTCATCCAATGCACTATCAAAAACTGAATCGATGCAATCTCCGTCCAAACAATCATCTACAAAGGCCTCTACCGCGCTCTCTAGCGCACTGGAGTCGATACTATCGAGTAAACCATCTTCGATGACAGAATCTACAGCTGAATCGATACTACCGAGTAAGCCATCTTCAATAACTGAATCCACAGCAGAGTCGATACCGTCTAGTAAGCCATCTTCAATAACTGAATCTACTGCTGAATCGATTGCTGAGTCAATAGCTATTGCTTCAATTGCATCATCCATATCATCTGCTATTGACTCAACAGTCGCCTCCAAGGCTGATTGCACCGAGTCTTCTGCTGCTGCTATAGAATCTGCTGCAATAGAATCAGACACATCTTGAATGATGTCGGTCTCAACAGGAGAAGAAGTCCAAATTGTTCCCACTAGACCTCCCATGGCTCCGTGGACGTGACCCTGAATCATGCTCTGGACCATTGACTTTACACCTCTTCTGATAAAGGCAGGGACAACTTTGACATAGGCTGAGTGGGCATTACTCTTTGTTCCCTTCCATAGATACGAAGACAGCTTGTATACTCTCACCCAAATGTGTCTCCAGCATTCTAATATGATGCACTTTTTGAGAATTTTGTATAGTAACATCATTGGATTGATTTTGATACGGTTCAAATGTCGTAAGAAATATGGCATTGAATGCAGGATTGCTTGCCCTTGTCGCAGATAGTTACCGGTTGTGGAGCGAACGATCGTCCATGTTGGCATGAGATAAGGCGTCACAGATGTGTACAAGGATGTCATAAAAGTTCCAATTTGTGATAGAGGCAGTGCAAAGAAACATATCGCTACAAATGCTGCTAAAGGGAAAGAGTATGTCCACGGTAAAAACAATGGTTTGTTCTTGATCAACCCTCCTCTAACTGGTGCCAAGCCCAACAGCTGATCAGCCAATACTTCTGATTCGTATCTATATTGCTCTTGCCGCGTGTCTATTCGCACAGCATTCATAGAATTGTGCTCTAATGATAGTATATCCACCCATTTGTCGCGTATGGTTGCATCGAATCTATTACTTTTGTGAACATTGCGAGCATGAGAAGCCGATGCCCCACCTATGCGCCTCTTTTTCCTTTTCCGAGTCTGAGCCGACGAGGGTAAGATGGCGAGATGGAGCAGCAGAATGCAGTAGAGTTGTATGATTAGTATTGTCTTCATTGCGAGCGGTTTGCTGGCCTAGGGCTTGACCTCATGAGCGGTCCCCATGCATGAACAATGTTGTCTGACTTCAATTCAACGTTGCAAAAAGAGGTCAAAGGTCAAAATCTAAATTCCAAGTTGGAATGATTATGAGGAGAAAAAATGGGTAACAGCTTCCAACTGGGCTCGAACCCCGTCCCCCGCCCGCCCTCCGGCTGTACCAATCACCAATCACCAATCAACTCTCTAGAGTTGCTTGCAACTTGCAAGTTCTCTTGAACTTGCTTGCTTGAGTATGGAAGTGAAAGTGAATGCCAAAGGAGAGACAGAAGTAAAAGAGTCGCATTTTCACAGGTTGTGAGTTGAGTAGCCATAAGGCAGAAATGTAGCAAAAGTATCAGACCTCCAAGATTTCTAAACAGAGGCTGGCCACCTCTCCGGGAACGCTTCTTCCTCATTGTCCTTTGGTATTGGCTCTAGAAGCAAGCAGATTGGGATGGGATTGAGTTTCGGTAGTCTTCTCGTATTCTCATCCAAAAGCAGTGGATTCGTCGATATGCTCCATGCCTCTACGTACTCCTCCAGACTGACTTGGTTTGCATGCCCTTCACTGTTGCATCGTTTGAATGCCCCTTGTTTTCTGCTCACTCCACCTCTCCGAGCTCTTGCTTTGCGCATCCTTCACTGCTATATATGTAGTTTCCTCCTCTTTGCCCCATGTCTGATGCAACGCACATCCACCTCTCTCAGTTCGTTTGAAGTAAATCATGTATTCAAAAATCTGTAGGATGATGTTGCACAAGTGGCCGAGTGGTCTAAGGCGGTACGTTCAGGTCGTACTCACTTCTGTGGCACAGGTTCGAACCCTGTCTTGTGTAGTTGGATTTTTTGCTGCCACTGAGTTGCAGCAGGCATCCATCGGTGTTTTGTTGATGTTGCATTTTTGCATAAAAGAATGTCTCTATTGTCTATTGTCGAGCATTGAACTCGTGGCGTGGCAACGCCGGCTTGCGGAATGAAGAGGATAAAATGGAAATCCCTGGGAAGTCCAAATATCTTTTTCGTTTTCGTGGGCGTGGTTGTCCACGGCAATATTTATCTGCTTGAAGCTGTCTCTCTTGGAGTCAAGCCTACGGAGGTATGGTAGAGCTCTGCGAATCAGTTCACGCCAAAGTCATGGCTAGAACCTTGGCTTACATTTCTCACACAGACCAAGTCTTTGTATTTCAATTTATCTTACAAGTACAAATACGAGAGAGCCCTAAATGTGCTAGATAGAAAGAGACGAACATAGCGGCGCATGCACGCCAAGATGAAAGACGAGCAGCAAGCTCATTGTGAAGGCATCTGATTCTCTAAGGCCGGCCGACCCCATTGCCAGCGGAGGCAGGCGAATGGGGTCGGCGGTGGATTCGTTCTCACTACTACTATTAGACCTTTACTCTAGCATTGCTCAGATGTAATAGTATCGAGTGGCAGTCGTTTGCCGCATTCGTCGAATGACATCGAAGTCGAACGAGTCAATGAAAGTAAAGTGGCGATCGAATCGATTGAAACAATTCGTAACTTGTGTAAACTAACGTAACAATGACGTAACACTCGTAACGAAAACGAGCGTTGAAAGTTCTTGATTTTTCGGCGCTTCTGGGTCCCTCCCCATTCGCGCAGGCTCTTGACGCCGTCGGACCGATTCTTAGAGGGGGGTAAGGCGATTCTAACAAGCCTCCCTTCTTTCGTCTAGCTGAGTGTAGGACATCGGCATCGGGCGGGACCTACGGAGACATCGCTATTTCTCCTTCAGGTAACAAGCAATACCAAGGCGGACCTCCTCTTGACAGGTGAGTGCAGAGTGCAGTGCACCAGTCAAAAAAAAAAAAAGCACGCACTCTCGAAAGATTCGATAAATCCGTCAACGAGATTGAGGAAAGTGCGTTTCAAGGTTGTGCGCAGTTGGTTTCAAGGTTGTGCGCAGTTGGTGCACGAGTATACGATGGGACCAGACGAGTTGGTAAATGTGTATTCTATAAATGCAAATCTCTAAGGAGGTTAGATCTCAAATCTGCTGTTGAAATCGGCAGGGCGGCATTTTATCAATGTCAAAATCTGGAGTCTATTGATTTTGGTCCCTACAACGTGGTATGGTAGGCGACCTGATGAGGCATCTGAGACGGCTGCCAGCTCTACATTCAACCTCCATATCGTATCTCACGCTGTGAATATGACAATCAACTGCTTCTAGTGACCCATTATAGTTGGCCATGATAGTATAGAAGCATCATTTTCACGGCTCAAGCATTGTTTGCTTGTAATGACGTCGCTACAATGTCGTAGGTGACCTGATGAGGCATCTGAGACGGCTGCCAGCTCTACTCTCTAGTACCATATCGTATCTCACGCTGTGAATATGACAATCAACTGCTTCTAGTGACCCATTATAGTTGGCCATGATAGTATAGAAGCATCTTTTTCACGGCTCAAGCATTGTTTGCTTGTAATGGCGTCGCTACAACGTCGTAGGTGACCTGATGAGGCATCTGAGACGGCTGCCAGCTCTACTCTCTAGTACCATATCGTATCTCACGCTGTGAATATGACAATCAACTGCTTCTAGTGACCCATTATAGTTGGCCATGATAGTATAGAAGCATCTTTTTCACGGCTCAAGCATTGTTTGCTTGTAATGGCGTCGCTACAATGTCGTAGGTGACCTGATGAGGCATCTGAGACGGCTGCCAGCTCTACTCTCTAGTACCATATCGTATCTCACGCTGTGAATATGACAATCAACTGCTTCTAGTGACCCATTATAGTTGGCCATGATAGTATAGAAGCATCTTTTTCACGGCTCAAGCATTGTTTGCTTGTAATGGCGTCGCTACAACGTCGTAGGTGACCTGATGAGGCATCTGAGACGGCTGCCAGCTGCCAGCTCTACTCTCTAGTACCATATCGTATCTCACGCTGTGAATATGACAATCAACTGCTTCTAGTGACCCATTATAGTTGGCCATGATAGTATAGAAGCATCTTTTTCACGGCTCAAGCATTGTTTGCTTGTAATGGCGTCGCTACAACGTCGTAGGTGACCTGATGAGGCATCTGAGACGGCTGCCAGCTCTACTCTCTAGTACCATATCGTATCTCACGCTGTGAATATGACAATCAACTGCTTCTAGTGACCCATTATAGTTGGCCATGATAGTATAGAAGCATCTTTTTCACGGCTCAAGCATTGTTTGCTTGTATCGGCGTCGCTACAACGTCGTAGGTGACCTGATGAGGCATCTGAGACGGCTGCCAGCTGCCAGCTCTACTCTCTAGTACCATATCGTATCTCACGCTGTGAATATGACAATCAACTGCTTCTAGTGACCCATTATAGTTGGCCATGATAGTATAGAAGCATCTTTTCACGGCTCAAGCATTGTTTGCTTGTAATGGCGTCGCTACAACGTCGTAGGTGACCTGATGAGGCATCTGAGACGGCTGCCAGCTGCCAGCTCTACTCTCTAGTACCATATCGTATCTCACGCTGTGAATATGACAATCAACTGCTTCTAGTGACCCATTATAGTTGGCCATGATAGTATAGAAGCATCTTTTTCACGGCTCAAGCATTGTTTGCTTGTAATGGCGTCGCTACAACGTCGTAGGTGACCTGATGAGGCATCTGAGACGGCTGCCAGCTCTACTCTCTAGTACCATATCGTATCTCACGCTGTGAATATGACAATCAACTGCTTCTAGTGACCCATTATAGTTGGCCATGATAGTATAGAAGCATCTTTTTCACGGCTCAAGCATTGTTTGCTTGTATCGGCGTCGCTACAACGTCGTAGGTGACCTGATGAGGCATCTGAGACGGCTGCCAGCTGCCAGCTCTACTCTCTAGTACCATATCGTATCTCACGCTGTGAATATGACAATCAACTGCTTCTAGTGACCCATTATAGTTGGCCATGATAGTATAGAAGCATCTTTTTCACGGCTCAAGCATTGTTTGCTTGTATCGGCGTCGCTACAACGTCGTAGGTGACCTGATGAGGCATCTGAGACGGCTGCCAGCTGCCAGCTCTACTCTCTAGTACCATATCGTATCTCACGCTGTGAATATGACAATCAACTGCTTCTAGTGACCCATTATAGTTGGCCATGATAGTATAGAAGCATCTTTTTCACGGCTCAAGCATTGTTTGCTTGTATCGGCGTCGCTACAACGTCGTAGGTGACCTGATGAGGCATCTGAGACGGCTGCCAGCTGCCAGCTCTACTCTCTAGTACCATATCGTATCTCACGCTGTGAATATGACAATCAACTGCTTCTAGTGACCCATTATAGTTGGCCATGATAGTATAGAAGCATCTTTTTCACGGCTCAAGCATTGTTTGCTTGTAATGGCGTCGCTACAACGTCGTAGGTGACCTGATGAGGCATCTGAGACGGCTGCCAGCTCTACTCTCTAGTACCATATCGTATCTCACGCTGTGAATATGACAATCAACTGCTTCTAGTGACCCATTATAGTTGGCCATGATAGTATAGAAGCATCTTTTTCACGGCTCAAGCATTGTTTGCTTGTATCGGCGTCGCTACAACGTCGTAGGTGACCTGATGAGGCATCTGAGACGGCTGCCAGCTGCCAGCTCTACTCTCTAGTACCATATCGTATCTCACGCTGTGAATATGACAATCAACTGCTTCTAGTGACCCATTATAGTTGGCCATGATAGTATAGAAGCATCTTTTTCACGGCTCAAGCATTGTTTGCTTGTATCGGCGTCGCTACAACGTCGTAGGTGACCTGATGAGGCATCTGAGACGGCTGCCAGCTGCCAGCTCTACTCTCTAGTACCATATCGTATCTCACGCTGTGAATATGACAATCAACTGCTTCTAGTGACCCATTATAGTTGGCCATGATAGTTGTTGGAACACATCAATTCTGGGAACAGATATAAGAAGAAACCCGAGAAGTGTCCCACGAATACGAAAAAAGGATGTCGTACTACTTACTTGGAAATATTGAAAGGAAGAGGAACTGGTACAAAATCGAAGGCTGTAGACGGTCGAATCCAGACCAAGACGTAGACAGCCCAATAACGGTGAAACGATGAGCTTGAATGAAGCGAATTCAAGCTTATTGTTTCAACGAAATCTATCTAATTGATTTTGTGATATTGTCTACCATTGTCTGCTTCCTTGCGAGGATCGTGCTACGGAGTATAATTCAACATTTCGTTGAAACAATGGGTAAAAGTAAAAGGAGAGGTACCAGGCGCCGCGGCCCGAAAAGTGCCTCAGAAGGAGGTGGGGATTTCACCAAGCGAGGGTTCTCCCACAACATCATAGGCCTCTCCAAATCAGCCGTGTTCTCTTATGGTGACTCCACAGATGTGAGCGCCTTCGCAGATTCGCACAAGCTTATTATTGATCACTTGCTCCGAGATGGAGCCGACCAAGCGGATGTAGCTAAGTCGATCGAAAATCTTGAGTACGTCGATGTCTCTCTTCCAGATGAGCCGACCAATTTCGACACGCTATCTGATATCAAGCAAAAGATATGGTTTGAAGAGTGGAAAGTACAACGCAAGAAAGCAGAGAACCTTCAACGCTCGCTTCCGGGTGCGTACGCCGTGCTGAAGGCATGCTGCACCCCTGCCATGCAAACTGCTATCGAAGGCAGCGGCAACTTCGACACAATCTCAGCAGCACAAGATCCGATCCAATTGTTATTGTTGATCCGCCAACTCAGCTGCAAGATCGAAGCGAAGGTCCACAAGCCGTGGGCCTTGATGGAAGCAAAGAAGCGACTAGAGATGCTTGTCCAGCTCGAGGATATGGGCCTGAATGATTATGCCCGGGAGTTTAAGGCTCAATTGGCTGTTGTGCACCACTTTGGGGGGGCGTATGGTATGGATCCGGGCCTTGTCTCCGACGAACTGAATGCTATGAGCATTGCCACTTCCAGTGTTACACTCAAGAAGAAAGATGATGAAGATTATGCTTCCCACACTCATCGTGTCGACACGGCTGATAGAACTACGGCAGAAGCAGCGTGTTCAGGCAAGTACATCGCCTGTCTCTTTCTGTACGGCTCCAGCGCAAATGTCACCGATGATGTTAGGATCTGGCTCCACAATCTGTTTATGTCAGACATGAATAAGTATCCCACAACGCTTGAGGGTGCCATCGAATATCTAGCGACATTCAAGTCTTCCACACCTCCCAATCCTCGCTCAGGATCTACACCGCAGCCACGGGAGGAACCTGAAGAACTGGCCTTTGTAGAAGTTGCCCAGGCCTGCTGGGGTTGTGGTAGTACATCCCACAAGCGTCATGAAAATAAGTGCAAGCCTGCAGATGTGGTTGCATTCAAAGCCAAGAAGGCCGCCGACGCGTCATCTCCTGCCACGAAGAAGAGTTCTGCCGACACAACTCCGGCTCAGGTGCACATGAATCTCAACTTTGATGATTTTGAGGCCGACTCTGAGGATGAAGCCGGAGAGATGCACCTCAACCTTGGCATCTCCACCGACGATGCTGCCAGCGACAACTACTGGAGCGTGCTAGTCGATGGGGAAGATGATCCTGAAGACTGGGAACTGGTTGATGTTGAGGAAGACTCAGGCGATGTGCCTTTCCTTGTACCTGGGGCGGGCGGAATCCTCTCCCTTGATGTGTCTACCGCCTTTTCTATCGTGGACGTGACCCCCTCCGAGCTGTCGGCTGCAGGAGTGAATGACAGTGACAGTACAGGTACTGACTCTGGTAGTAGCGATGATCAGCCGCCTCCTCTAGCATGGCCCAATGAAGACGACGATAGCAGCTCAGATAGTAGCTACCAGACTTCCACGTGGAATACGGAGTTGAGGCTACAACGTGAAGGAGGGAACAAAAGTTCCCGTGCTGCAGCTCAGATTTACAAACGTGATGTGAACACCAGCCGAGCACTCCTTGGGCGTGCTGCTTATCTTGCTGGAGCTGCCAGGAACCTCATCTTGGAAAACGACGCAAAAGCTAACCTTGCCGATGGATTTACTCATCCTCCAGCGTTGGAACGATCCAGGGAGATCGTTGCCACAATGCAAGCTGCTGCGTCGTGCGAGACTATGATTGATGATGCTGTGACGCTTTTGAACAAAGGAAAACTCAAGTCTCGGCTCAACCCTTGGTGTGTGTACCTTGACACCTGCAGCACCTTCAACCAAATGATGAACAAAGATTGCGTATCAGACATCCGAGCAGTGAGGCATGCCCTTCGATCCTACAGCAATGGTGGCGCGAGTACAACAACGCAAAGAGCCAAGATTCCTTACCTCCAACATCTCGACACTTGGTTCAATGAGGATGGCATGGCAAACATTGTGTCCTTTGACAAGCTTGAACGGTTGTATCCTATTACATATGACCACGCCCGCAAAGTATTCATCGTGCACACCAAGGGGATTGAATGCGACGAGGGGATGATCGAGTTCCACAGAAGTCCAGAGGGATTCCCCTTTGTGGATCTTCGCGACGGCGATGGAGAAAATGCAGTTATGATGGTGAACACCGTCAGGGGAAACATCGAAGGATTTACAAGGAGTGATGTGCTTGCGGCTGAACGGGCATATAGAGCTGCAAACCGAATGGGGGCCCCAAGTGATCGTTCCTTTAGAGCCATGGTGCGTAATATATCCAATTGTCCAATTACCTCACGTGACATAACTAACGCCGTTCAAATCTTTGGTCCCAATCTCGCAGGGATAAGAGGAAAGACGGTGAGAGAAAAGCCGCAACGAGTAAATACGGATCGAATTGAGGTACCACGCGATTTCCATGTGCTTCATTGCAACGTGACCTTGGAGGCTGATGTCTTTTACGTCAATGAGATTCCTTTCTTACTTTCAGTTTCACAAAAACTAAAGTTCTTGACCGTCGAAAACATTCCCAATCGTAGCTCTAATACCTTAACTGTAAGCTTGAACCGGATTGTAAGTCTCTATAAACGTGCAGGATATAATGTGAAGATCATCCTCCTCGACATGGAGTTTGAAAGCCTCGCGGATCACCTGGATGTCCCGATCAATGTTGCAGCCGCTCGCGAACACGTGCCACTTGTGGAGAGGGAAATCAGATCTACAAAGGACAAGGGACGGGCACTGCTAAACACCCTTCCATTTCACAAATTCCCGCGAAGAATCATCATTGAGCTAGTGTACTTTATCATTCTTTGGCGCAATGCTTCTCCATCTAAGTCAGGTGTTTCAAATGAGTATTCGCCTCGTGAAATCTTATCTGGCCAAAAAGTTGACTATGGGAGAGACTGCTTGCTTGATTTTGGCGCCTATGTAGAGGTGCATGATGAGCCATCTCCGCTCAATGGCATGAAGTCTCGGACGCGGCCGTGCATTGCCCTTGGTCCCACCGCCAATCTACAAGGGACGTACAAGTTCCTATGCCTCACGACCGGGAAGAAACTGAAGAAGCGCAAATGGACAGAGCTCCCTATGCCCGACTCCATCATCCAGCAGGTGGACCAGATGGCCACGAAGGAGAAACGAGGGGGCAGTTGGAGCGTGACCAACCGGAACAAAGAAGAGGTTGGTTTCCATGATGATGATGAAGACCAAATTGGCGAGAGTATGGACACAGCTGATACAGCTACAATTAACCCGGAGATAGCCGCAGATATCCCAGGCGTACATTTGGATAATGGAGAACCAGTAGTACCAGCAATGGATCGACGAGCAGCAGCGGCAGCCGTGCTCCGTCATGGGGGAATATCCCCGCATGTCCCTATGGGCCATGGCCACCCCACTACTCTATCTCCTGTTTCAGATGATGAACACTCAGCCTCTGAGTATGCTGACGACGATGATTCCACCTACCTCACTCCAAATGATGACGAGGAATCAGAGGATGACGACGAGGGTCCAGAGGATGATGTGACATCCGAGTCAGAGGACGATGAGATGTCAGCGGATGATGAAGGATTTGAGCCCACTCTTGAAGGTGATGAGGCCTCAGGCTCAGAGGATGAATCAGAGACTGAATATCAGCAAGATGCTGAGCCCGATGCAGAAGATGATACGAGCACTCACGACATGCAGGCCCAAAATGCAGGAGTGCGCAGGAGCAGCCGCCGCCCACCAACAATTGACCGCTTTGACAAAGATTCGACCTACATGTCACAAACAAGTATGTCAAATTCAAAGAGGAATCTTCCTCCAAAGAATGTCGGGCTACTCTCCTTCGATGACGTGGAAGGTACAGCACTGATGCAGATGAGCAAGATCGACGGCAGCATCCACGAGCCTGACACATCTGACTCCTTCTCCCAAGTGGTCCATATGTGTCTCCTGCAGCTATCCCTCAAGCAGGGGCTCAAAACATTTGGCGAGGCAGGAGAGAATGCCGCAATGAAGGAAGTGAGACAGCTGCACGACTTCAAGACATTCCGGCCTATACATGCCAAAGCTCTGAGCTACCAACAACGGGTTGACGCACTATCGTCGCTCATCTTTCTCAAGGAAAAGTCGAACGGAGACATCAAAGGTCGTGCTTGTGCAGACGGGAGGAAACAGAGAGATAAAATGACAAAAGATGAATCCACTTCTCCCACTGTCAGGATTGAGAGCGTCTTCCTCACCTCCGTCATTGAAGCGAAAGAGAACAGGGACGTAGCTGCAGTGGACATTAGAGGGGCATTTCTCCACACACCCCAAGACCCCAACGATGATACGGTCCACATGGTCCTGAAAGGAGAACTATGCGAATTAATGGTCAAGGCAGCCCCGGAGCTCTACACTGAATATGTCACAGTCGGGAAGAATGGGAAGCGAATGCTCTACGTAGAAATGCAGAAAGCCTTATATGGCATGTTGAAATCGGCCCTTCTATTCTACCTAAAACTCCTCGGTGATCTGACTAAGGCTGGGTTTGAACTGAATCCATATGACCCATGCGTGGCGAACAAGATGGTTGCAGGAAAACAGCTCACTGTGGCGTGGCACGTTGACGACCTCAAGATATCCCACGAAAATCCAGCAGTAGTCGATCGCTTCATTGAGTATATTGACGGTATCTACCCAGGACTTACAATTCAACGTGGAAAAGAGCTTGAGTACTTAGGTATGACTCTTGACTACTCGGTCAAAGGAGAGATCACATTCTCACAGGTTCCATACATCTGCGAAATGCTGGAGGAGTTCCCTGAGGAGCTTGGAACTGCAGCGATAACCCCGGCAACAGAGAACCTATTCAAAGTTGACGAAGATGTGTCAGCACCAACACTATCGGAAGAACGCAGCGCCATTTTTCATCAGTACGTTGCACAGCTGCTATTCGTCTCAAACCGTTCGAGGCGAGACATTCAAACAGCAGTGGCCTTCCTCACAACTAGGGTGAAATGTCCAAATGACCATGACTGGACCAAGCTTCGTCGTGTCATGAAGTACCTAAAAGGAACACGATTCCTGAAGCTCACTCTCAGTGCTGAAGACTTAAGGGTACTGAAATGGTACGTCGACTCATCGTTTGCCATCCACCCAGATTGCCGCGGGCACACAGGGGGGATGCTATCTCTCGGGAAGGGGGCAGTGACCAGTGGGTCCAGGAAACAGAAGCTCAATGGACGAAGCTCGACAGAGGCGGAAATAATTGGCGTCGACGACTTCATGGGGCCACTGCTATGGACCTTGTACTTCATGCGAGCGCAGGGGTATGACGCGACAAGCAATATCCTCATGCAAGATAATCAGAGTACTATGAAACTTCTCGTGAACGGCCAGAAATCGAGTTCTAAACGAACGAAGCACATTAATGTGCGCTTCTATTTTGCAAAAGATGTCATTGACAGGGGTGACATGACTGTGGAATACTGTCCTACCAAGGAGATGTGGGCAGATGTACTGACGAAGCCTCTTCAGGGAGAATTATTCCGCATCATGCGAAGCAACCTACAGGGATGCGCTGTAAAATATATCGATGAACCTAACAAAAGAGAAGAGCAAATTGTGCAGAAGATAGAACAGAAGTTTGCAGGAGTGGCGGCTCAGAAACTTGTCAGCGTCATGTCAACAGGAACAAACGACAAAGACAAACAGGTCAAGTTCACAGGAGTGAACCAAACGAACAAGACAACAAAGATTAAGTCGATCTTGCGGAAAGAGAGCTTCCCACAAGCTCGCAGGAGTGTGTTGGAACACATCAATTCTGGGAACAGATATAAGAAGAAACCCGAGAAGTGTCCCACGAATACGAAAAAAGGATGTCGTACTACTTACTTGGAAATATTGAAAGGAAGAGGAACTGGTACAAAATCGAAGGCTGTAGACGGTCGAATCCAGACCAAGACGTAGACAGCCCAATAACGGTGAAACGATGAGCTTGAATGAAGCGAATTCAAGCTTATTGTTTCAACGAAATCTATCTAATTGATTTTGTGATATTGTCTACCATTGTCTGCTTCCTTGCGAGGATCGTGCTACGGAGTATAATTCAACAATAGTATAGAAGCATCTTTTTCACGGCTCAAGCATTGTTTGCTTGTATCGGCGTCGCTACAACGTCGTAGGTGACCTGATGAGGCATCTGAGACGGCTGCCAGCTGCCAGCTCTACTCTCTAGTACCATATCGTATCTCACGCTGTGAATATGACAATCAACTGCTTCTAGTGACCCATTATAGTTGGCCATGATAGTATAGAAGCATCTTTTTCACGGCTCAAGCATTGTTTGCTTGTATCGGCGTCGCTACAACGTCGTAGGTGACCTGATGAGGCATCTGAGACGGCTGCCAGCTGCCAGCTCTACTCTCTAGTACCATATCGTATCTCACGCTGTGAATATGACAATCAACTGCTTCTAGTGACCCATTATAGTTGGCCATGATAGTATAGAAGCATCTTTTCACGGCTCAAGCATTGTTTGCTTGTAATGGCGTCGCTACAACGTCGTAGGTGACCTGATGAGGCATCTGAAACGGCTGCCAGCTGCCAGCTCTACTCTCTAGTACCATATCGTATCTCACGCTGTGAATATGACAATCAACTGCTTCTAGTGACCCATTATAGTTGGCCATGATAGTATAGAAGCATCTTTTTCACGGCTCAAGCATTGTTTGCTTGTAATGGCGTCGCTACAACGTCGTAGGTGACCTGATGAGGCATCTGAGACGGCTGCCAGCTCTACTCTCTAGTACCATATCGTATCTCACGCTGTGAATATGACAATCAACTGCTTCTAGTGACCCATTATAGTTGGCCATGATAGTATAGAAGCATCTTTTTCACGGCTCAAGCATTGTTTGCTTGTATCGGCGTCGCTACAACGTCGTAGGTGACCTGATGAGGCATCTGAGACGGCTGCCAGCTGCCAGCTCTACTCTCTAGTACCATATCGTATCTCACGCTGTGAATATGACAATCAACTGCTTCTAGTGACCCATTATAGTTGGCCATGATAGTATAGAAGCATCTTTTTCACGGCTCAAGCATTGTTTGCTTGTATCGGCGTCGCTACAACGTCGTAGGTGACCTGATGAGGCATCTGAGACGGCTGCCAGCTGCCAGCTCTACTCTCTAGTACCATATCGTATCTCACGCTGTGAATATGACAATCAACTGCTTCTAGTGACCCATTATAGTTGGCCATGATAGTATAGAAGCATCTTTTTCACGGCTCAAGCATTGTTTGCTTGTATCGGCGTCGCTACAACGTCGTAGGTGACCTGATGAGGCATCTGAGACGGCTGCCAGCTGCCAGCTCTACTCTCTAGTACCATATCGTATCTCACGCTGTGAATATGACAATCAACTGCTTCTAGTGACCCATTATAGTTGGCCATGATAGTATAGAAGCATCTTTTTCACGGCTCAAGCATTGTTTGCTTGTATCGGCGTCGCTACAACGTCGTAGGTGACCTGATGAGGCATCTGAGACGGCTGCCAGCTGCCAGCTCTACTCTCTAGTACCATATCGTATCTCACGCTGTGAATATGACAATCAACTGCTTCTAGTGACCCATTATAGTTGGCCATGATAGTATAGAAGCATCTTTTCACGGCTCAAGCATTGTTTGCTTGTAATGGCGTCGCTACAACGTCGTAGGTGACCTGATGAGGCATCTGAAACGGCTGCCAGCTGCCAGCTCTACTCTCTAGTACCATATCGTATCTCACGCTGTGAATATGACAATCAACTGCTTCTAGTGACCCATTATAGTTGGCCATGATAGTATAGAAGCATCTTTTTCACGGCTCAAGCATTGTTTGCTTGTAATGGCGTCGCTACAACGTCGTAGGTGACCTGATGAGGCATCTGAGACGGCTGCCAGCTGCCAGCTCTACTCTCTAGTACCATATCGTATCTCACGCTGTGAATATGACAATCAACTGCTTCTAGTGACCCATTATAGTTGGCCATGATAGTATAGAAGCATCTTTTTCACGGCTCAAGCATTGTTTGCTTGTATCGGCGTCGCTACAACGTCGTAGGTGACCTGATGAGGCATCTGAGACGGCTGCCAGCTGCCAGCTCTACTCTCTAGTACCATATCGTATCTCACGCTGTGAATATGACAATCAACTGCTTCTAGTGACCCATTATAGTTGGCCATGATAGTATAGAAGCATCTTTTTCACGGCTCAAGCATTGTTTGCTTGTATCGGCGTCGCTACAACGTCGTAGGTGACCTGATGAGGCATCTGAGACGGCTGCCAGCTGCCAGCTCTACTCTCTAGTACCATATCGTATCTCACGCTGTGAATATGACAATCAACTGCTTCTAGTGACCCATTATAGTTGGCCATGATAGTATAGAAGCATCTTTTCACGGCTCAAGCATTGTTTGCTTGTAATGGCGTCGCTACAACGTCGTAGGTGACCTGATGAGGCATCTGAGACGGCTGCCAGCTGCCAGCTCTACTCTCTAGTACCATATCGTATCTCACGCTGTGAATATGACAATCAACTGCTTCTAGTGACCCATTATAGTTGGCCATGATAGTATAGAAGCATCTTTTTCACGGCTCAAGCATTGTTTGCTTGTAATGGCGTCGCTACAACGTCGTAGGTGACCTGATGAGGCATCTGAGACGGCTGCCAGCTCTACTCTCTAGTACCATATCGTATCTCACGCTGTGAATATGACAATCAACTGCTTCTAGTGACCCATTATAGTTGGCCATGATAGTATAGAAGCATCTTTTCACGGCTCAAGCATTGTTTGCTTGTAATGGCGTCGCTACAACGTCGTAGGTGACCTGATGAGGCATCTGAGACGGCTGCCAGCTGCCAGCTCTACTCTCTAGTACCATATCGTATCTCACGCTGTGAATATGACAATCAACTGCTTCTAGTGACCCATTATAGTTGGCCATGATAGTATAGAAGCATCTTTTTCACGGCTCAAGCATTGTTTGCTTGTAATGGCGTCGCTACAACGTCGTAGGTGACCTGATGAGGCATCTGAGACGGCTGCCAGCTCTACTCTCTAGTACCATATCGTATCTCACGCTGTGAATATGACAATCAACTGCTTCTAGTGACCCATTATAGTTGGCCATGATAGTATAGAAGCATCTTTTGCACGGCTCAAGCATTGTTTGCTTGTATCGGCGTCGCTACAACGTCGTAGGTGACCTGATGAGGCATCTGAGACGGCTGCCAGCTGCCAGCTCTACTCTCTAGTACCATATCGTATCTCACGCTGTGAATATGACAATCAACTGCTTCTAGTGACCCATTATAGTTGGCCATGATAGTATAGAAGCATCTTTTTCACGGCTCAAGCATTGTTTGCTTGTATCGGCGTCGCTACAACGTCGTAGGTGACCTGATGAGGCATCTGAGACGGCTGCCAGCTGCCAGCTCTACTCTCTAGTACCATATCGTATCTCACGCTGTGAATATGACAATCAACTGCTTCTAGTGACCCATTATAGTTGGCCATGATAGTATAGAAGCATCTTTTTCACGGCTCAAGCATTGTTTGCTTGTAATGGCGTCGCTACAACGTCGTAGGTGACCTGATGAGGCATCTGAGACGGCTGCCAGCTCTACTCTCTAGTACCATATCGTATCTCACGCTGTGAATATGACAATCAACTGCTTCTAGTGACCCATTATAGTTGGCCATGATAGTATAGAAGCATCTTTTTCACGGCTCAAGCATTGTTTGCTTGTATCGGCGTCGCTACAACGTCGTAGGTGACCTGATGAGGCATCTGAGACGGCTGCCAGCTGCCAGCTCTACTCTCTAGTACCATATCGTATCTCACGCTGTGAATATGACAATCAACTGCTTCTAGTGACCCATTATAGTTGGCCATGATAGTATAGAAGCATCTTTTTCACGGCTCAAGCATTGTTTGCTTGTATCGGCGTCGCTACAACGTCGTAGGTGACCTGATGAGGCATCTGAGACGGCTGCCAGCTGCCAGCTCTACTCTCTAGTACCATATCGTATCTCACGCTGTGAATATGACAATCAACTGCTTCTAGTGACCCATTATAGTTGGCCATGATAGTATAGAAGCATCTTTTTCACGGCTCAAGCATTGTTTGCTTGTATCGGCGTCGCTACAACGTCGTAGGTGACCTGATGAGGCATCTGAGACGGCTGCCAGCTGCCAGCTCTACTCTCTAGTACCATATCGTATCTCACGCTGTGAATATGACAATCAACTGCTTCTAGTGACCCATTATAGTTGGCCATGATAGTATAGAAGCATCTTTTTCACGGCTCAAGCTACCGCCAAAAAAAATTCGAAGCCAGGCCCAGCTTCGAATTAAAATTTCCCGCCACACAAACACACCACAAAAAGAGCAAAACATGCAAAACAACCATGTGAGTTCACACAGTTAGAGCGCACCTATCATCATATTGAACCCAAACAAATACACGGGATGTCTTGAGGAGATACGTCCATAGCCATTTATAATTTAGGCGACCGATTTATATTGAACCGATAAAGAGATATAACCGGTCCAAAATGCCCAATTTTGCTAGTTTAGTCGCTCGCATGAATCTAGGCATGACGCATGTATGAGCACCTATGCAGCTGCTGTAGTGCGAGTATAATGCATATGATGACTCCCAGTGGCTTAATCGAAAGGTAATAACATGTACTATCAAGTTATGACCGGTGGTTGTAGTTGGAGGGTCGATCTTGAGGTGTAGAGGCACCAGCTTCATGGTTTCTGTGTTTTGTGTGTGATTTGTTAGCAAAAATCCCAGCTTCGAATTTTTTTCAGCTTCGAATTATTTTGCGCGGTAGCAAGCATTGTTTGCTTGTAATGGCGTCGCTACAACGTCGTAGGTGACCTGATGAGGCATCTGAGACGGCTGCCAGCTCTACTCTCTAGTACCATATCGTATCTCACGCTGTGAATATGACAATCAACTGCTTCTAGTGACCCATTATAGTTGGCCATGATAGTATAGAAGCATCTTTTTCACGGCTCAAGCATTGTTTGCTTGTATCGGCGTCGCTACAACGTCGTAGGTGACCTGATGAGGCATCTGAGACGGCTGCCAGCTGCCAGCTCTACTCTCTAGTACCATATCGTATCTCACGCTGTGAATATGACAATCAACTGCTTCTAGTGACCCATTATAGTTGGCCATGATAGTATAGAAGCATCTTTTTCACGGCTCAAGCATTGTTTGCTTGTAATGGCGTCGCTACAACGTCGTAGGTGACCTGATGAGGCATCTGAGACGGCTGCCAGCTGCCAGCTCTACTCTCTAGTACCATATCGTATCTCACGCTGTGAATATGACAATCAACTGCTTCTAGTGACCCATTATAGTTGGCCATGATAGTATAGAAGCATCTTTTTCACGGCTCAAGCATTGTTTGCTTGTAATGGCGTCGCTACAACGTCGTAGGTGACCTGATGAGGCATCTGAGACGGCTGCCAGCTGCCAGCTCTACTCTCTAGTACCATATCGTATCTCACGCTGTGAATATGACAATCAACTGCTTCTAGTGACCCATTATAGTTGGCCATGATAGTATAGAAGCATCTTTTTCACGGCTCAAGCATTGTTTGCTTGTATCGGCGTCGCTACAACGTCGTAGGTGACCTGATGAGGCATCTGAGACGGCTGCCAGCTGCCAGCTCTACTCTCTAGTACCATATCGTATCTCACGCTGTGAATATGACAATCAACTGCTTCTAGTGACCCATTATAGTTGGCCATGATAGTATAGAAGCATCTTTTTCACGGCTCAAGCATTGTTTGCTTGTAATGGCGTCGCTACAACGTCGTAGGTGACCTGATGAGGCATCTGAGACGGCTGCCAGCTCTACTCTCTAGTACCATATCGTATCTCACGCTGTGAATATGACAATCAACTGCTTCTAGTGACCCATTATAGTTGGCCATGATAGTATAGAAGCATCTTTTTCACGGCTCAAGCATTGTTTGCTTGTATCGGCGTCGCTACAACGTCGTAGGTGACCTGATGAGGCATCTGAGACGGCTGCCAGCTGCCAGCTCTACTCTCTAGTACCATATCGTATCTCACGCTGTGAATATGACAATCAACTGCTTCTAGTGACCCATTATAGTTGGCCATGATAGTATAGAAGCATCTTTTTCACGGCTCAAGCATTGTTTGCTTGTAATGGCGTCGCTACAACGTCGTAGGTGACCTGATGAGGCATCTGAGACGGCTGCCAGCTGCCAGCTCTACTCTCTAGTACCATATCGTATCTCACGCTGTGAATATGACAATCAACTGCTTCTAGTGACCCATTATAGTTGGCCATGATAGTATAGAAGCATCTTTTTCACGGCTCAAGCATTGTTTGCTTGTATCGGCGTCGCTACAACGTCGTAGGTGACCTGATGAGGCATCTGAGACGGCTGCCAGCTGCCAGCTCTACTCTCTAGTACCATATCGTATCTCACGCTGTGAATATGACAATCAACTGCTTCTAGTGACCCATTATAGTTGGCCATGATAGTATAGAAGCATCTTTTTCACGGCTCAAGCATTGTTTGCTTGTAATGGCGTCGCTACAACGTCGTAGGTGACCTGATGAGGCATCTGAGACGGCTGCCAGCTCTACTCTCTAGTACCATATCGTATCTCACGCTGTGAATATGACAATCAACTGCTTCTAGTGACCCATTATAGTTGGCCATGATAGTATAGAAGCATCTTTTTCACGGCTCAAGCATTGTTTGCTTGTATCGGCGTCGCTACAACGTCGTAGGTGACCTGATGAGGCATCTGAGACGGCTGCCAGCTGCCAGCTCTACTCTCTAGTACCATATCGTATCTCACGCTGTGAATATGACAATCAACTGCTTCTAGTGACCCATTATAGTTGGCCATGATAGTATAGAAGCATCTTTTTCACGGCTCAAGCATTGTTTGCTTGTATCGGCGTCGCTACAACGTCGTAGGTGACCTGATGAGGCATCTGAGACGGCTGCCAGCTGCCAGCTCTACTCTCTAGTACCATATCGTATCTCACGCTGTGAATATGACAATCAACTGCTTCTAGTGACCAATTATAGTTGGCCATGATAGTATAGAAGCATCTTTTTCACGGCTCAAGCATTGTTTGCTTGTATCGGCGTCGCTACAACGTCGTAGGTGACCTGATGAGGCATCTGAGACGGCTGCCAGCTGCCAGCTCTACTCTCTAGTACCATATCGTATCTCACGCTGTGAATATGACAATCAACTGCTTCTAGTGACCCATTATAGTTGGCCATGATAGTATAGAAGCATCTTTTTCACGGCTCAAGCATTGTTTGCTTGTATCGGCGTCGCTACAACGTCGTAGGTGACCTGATGAGGCATCTGAGACGGCTGCCAGCTGCCAGCTCTACTCTCTAGTACCATATCGTATCTCACGCTGTGAATATGACAATCAACTGCTTCTAGTGACCCATTATAGTTGGCCATGATAGTATAGAAGCATCTTTTTCACGGCTCAAGCATTGTTTGCTTGTATCGGCGTCGCTACAACGTCGTAGGTGACCTGATGAGGCATCTGAGACGGCTGCCAGCTGCCAGCTCTACTCTCTAGTACCATATCGTATCTCACGCTGTGAATATGACAATCAACTGCTTCTAGTGACCCATTATAGTTGGCCATGATAGTATAGAAGCATCTTTTTCACGGCTCAAGCATTGTTTGCTTGTATCGGCGTCGCTACAACGTCGTAGGTGACCTGATGAGGCATCTGAGACGGCTGCCAGCTGCCAGCTCTACTCTCTAGTACCATATCGTATCTCACGCTGTGAATATGACAATCAACTGCTTCTAGTGACCCATTATAGTTGGCCATGATAGTATAGAAGCATCTTTTGCACGGCTCAAGCTCCTCTTGGTCGTATCGGCGTCGCTAGACGTTACGTCGCATGGGAGGCGACCTGATGAGACTGATCTGAGACAATTTGAGATTGTGTTCCACCTATCGTCAAGTTGATTGAAGACGTTGGCGTGCGTTTGGTGCCCGGACGATGCGGCGTTCTAGGACGTCAGATACGATACTGAGGTAAGAGAGGTGCCCAAGTCCAATAATACAAGAGCAATTATCACTTTAGTCTTACTTCTACACATTCATCAACAACATATGCAACATACAAGTGTCATAAATTTGTTACTGCGAATTTGGCGAGTTGGTGTTGGGGTACAAATGAATACTCAACCTCAATCAAGCAGGGTCTTCAGTCTCCCGTAGCAGAGGGCATCATGTTTGTCCCAAGCAGTGATGCTGGCATTTGTCGCTACAATCAGATCTAATGCACCATGTACGGCCTCCTTATTATCACAATAGTGATTGATAAAGCACGAGGGATCTGGTGAATCCCATTTTTCATGTTGCGAGAACTCATTTTGCAAGCATGGTGTATGGCATTTGGGCACGACGACGAGTTGAATTCAACACTATGCTATCGAGGAACAGACAAAAACAAAATCCTGCTTCGAACAGCATGGTTGGAGTGGTAAATGTACATCAACCTATTCTGTTCACTCATCTTATCACCATTTGGCTGATAGAATTAGACCAGCCGTGTAATGCAGCTTCGTCATGAAATATATTTCGTGTGATGTTGTCGAGTCTTGATTCCCACCAGGCTTTCAGGATGAGCTCCATACCTTCTGATTTGTGCCACAAGAGTGCTCCTGAATTCAAGCATCCGTGTCCTAACCCAAACTTTTCACATTCGCCACACATCCACCCTCTACTGTGTTCGCGTCCATCATACTTAAGCACATGGTTCCTTTTGTGTAGTTTTATTGTGTTATCTAATTTTTGTACATTCAGGAACATCGTATTGTAAGCATTCAACATCATGTTGATACAAGTGACATAATTTTGTTACTGCTGATTTGGCAAGTTTGTGATGGGGTACCTGAGACACTAAATAATCCCACTTAAAAGCCCAGTCCTGACCACTGCTCTTGTCACCTCGTTTCATTTTGGTTTGTACTGACCTGACCTTCTTGCCAGCACTTTGTGCTATGATACTGGTCAAATTACCCACAGAGGCAATATCAAAATATGACGAATGTGCTCTGAACTTGTTGGTTGCAATGAGGTATGTCATGGGAGTAATGTGCTGATCCCAGTATCCTTTCTCTTCAACCTCATCTAAAAAGTCATTTAGCCTTTGCAACCTTCGCTCGATTGTTGTTTGGCGGTGACTACCCTTACAGGGATTCTTATGCTTTTCCTCGCCCCATGTTGAATTTAGACATGTCTTGTCCCACCACGTCAAGTTAAGGTCTCTAATGGGCCCACCAATCCAGTCCATTATCCAGAAAACCTCTATTTGGTGAATTCCAGCAAGTGCTCGCTCAAGAGGATGACGTAGTACCGAAAAAAATGCATAGCGATGAAGGTCCTCTTCACTCAAGTCTTCTGAGCTGATGTCAGGTGCATTGTCTGTCGAATAGTTGATTTCATTGATTAAAGTGGTGCTGCTGCACTTGGTCATGACTGGAGCATAAGCTATTCTGCCATTCTTTGGGATAAATGCACTTGTCACACCTTTCAAACTCATCTTGGAGATGTTGAAGGACAGCTCACTCACGTTGCAGATGTCAATCTTTGGCAGTGAGTGAAAGCTTGCGTTTGAGTGACCACTCACTGTCATATTCATTTGTGGATTCCTCTTTTTGGCAGGAAAATCGAATCGGAAGCTGTTAATGTAATCCACCCACCAGCGCTTTGTCAGCTTAGCAAAGTTGTATTCCTTTGCCCGTGCCAAAAGCTTAGGATAAGACGACTCAAGCAATGCTGGCGTGACGTTGTCAAAGTGATCGACCCACAGCACGGGAAGATCATCAAAGACACGATAAAAGCCATCTTTTCTGTAGTACGTTTCCAAGACAGGGATACTGCCAATGACCATGCTTTCCCATGCCCTATATGTGTCCCAGCCAAGGCCACCAGGACACAGGGTGAACTTTGCGTTTTGTAGATTCTGAAAATAGTCCGACCCATCCTTGAATCGATTTCGTATCGTCTCATTGAAGTTGGCAATGACGTGTTCTGCAATCAATGGTCGATGTAGAAAATCAGATAGGGCAACGAGTAACAACTCTGTTCGATTATTGATTGTCGTCGTTCCTTGCAATGTTAACTCCTGCGACAATCTTGCTGTTGCTGACTTCTTTACTCCAAGTGGTAGCGACAAGGCTTTTGGATGGTCCAGCCATTGATGAGTCACAGTAAATACAGCCGAAACATTTGTGTGATTCAAATACCACCATAGATCATCAGTAGTGCACCCTGCCGCTTTGAAGTGACCGTCCCAGTTGCCCCAGTCAGCAGTTCGGTTAGGAACATGCGTTGAAAACGCACCCCAATTTTCGTTCAGATGGCTGATGAGGACGTGCCTCCTGACCCCATTTGTCTCCCTGAAAACCAAAATAGTATCACATAGACCACCGTAAAGTAGATCACCATGTCCTTGTTGTGTCGGGTTTGCAAATTCACGCAGATACGCCACTCGTTCTGTTTCGTTCCATGATGATACGTCCCTCCATGACTTCAGTATTTGAATCTCATTCCCAAAGTAATGTTGCATGAACCGACTGGGTAAGGGTAAGGCTTCTTTCTCCGCAAACCCCATATCAATCATAGATGATTCATTTATGAGAGCTCTGCGCTGATTATACATGTACATGTATTG
Organism: Skeletonema marinoi; assembly: GCA_030544225.1. Taxonomy (NCBI): domain Eukaryota; phylum Bacillariophyta; class Thalassiosirophyceae; order Thalassiosirales; family Thalassiosiraceae; genus Skeletonema; species Skeletonema marinoi. The sequence goes on along the minus strand of CM060485.1, from coordinate 5,550,000 downwards.
CTCCTCCTTGTTCTGTAATGAAATATTAGGAGTAGAAGACTTTGGACGGTAGCTGTTGAGAGGAGCCTTAAAATTTAGAAGCGTTGGAATAGCCAGCATCACGCCAAGCGTTCCGAAAGTCGCCATGGATTTGGGCAGTTCAGATCTTCTGCCACTGCCACTCAACAACTTCGAGTTTTTATTGGAGGTATTTCTGGTGAACATTCTATTCATTGTTATTATGGCACCAATTCCAATTATTTGTGGCGAGAACTGTTTTTCCTATTCTATTCTGAGGCTCTCTTTCGCCCTGGTGTGGTGTGGTGTGGTGTGGTGGTAGGTGGTGGTGATATGGTGGCGTGGTGGAAGCAAACAACAAACAACACCAAATACCAAATAATCTACTTACCTATCTACTTATCTCTAGAGAGAGATACTGATCTGTATTCATTTACAAGCCCTCGAAGCTCAATGGTGGCTTTTCGGGTATTTGCAGGTACATACCTCGTAGTATGGTAACCCCGCCGGTAACCGGTAACCGGTTAATAAAAATGGCACCAATGTTATCAGCACGAGTGTAATACTACAACTACAACCTCGTTAGTGACCTGACGAAGCCAATTTGGGATGGCCGCAAGCACTATTCTAGCACCATATCGTGTCTAACGCTGTGAAACAGCTAACGTGGGCTACGCTGGTATAGAAGGATATATTCCACTGCTCGTGCTCTTGATATTGTATCATCCATGCTCTACAGGCTCGTAGGTAACCTGATGAAACCTATTTGATTCATCTCATACATGAAGTTCAAGTGAATATTAATGGCAAGAAAGGATTCTTCGCTGTTTTTGGTATCTCTCTACCCAGTGCAGAAGCGCACAATCAACTTCTTTCAAGCTACCGTTGATTTCTTTCAAATAACTACACCAGCACCTCATCAATACAATACTGTAGGAGTAGGTGTTTCCGCCCTAGCTTCTATTCACTTCTGCTGTAATGTTTTGTTAGATGTTCTTTTTGCGCGGCATTAGCTTTGTCAGGAAGTTTACTATGTGATCACTTATGCTCACTTTCTAATCCTACTACTTATTCCTATTTTAGTTTTGAATTGCACAGCCGGCATTTCTATCTCGCTACCTTTCACTTCACAACATACAAGCAACCTATCCCATCACGCACACCTTATTAGTAGTTCGCAAGTGACAAGCCACGAGGTCTTTGACTTTCTGCCTCCTCTGCCGAAAAAGACCCAGGGCCATCTTCAAGCACCCAATTTCCCATCATGCAACAAACATCATCCTCCACCTGAATCGATGCAAGATTGCTGCGTTTGTATGTAGACTTTGCTCCAGGCTTCGTCTTGTTGAATGACACTGCGATCTTCGACTTGCTAGTACTTCCCTCAAAGAGTGGGTTGCTACCCATCTGGACCAATCCTCCTTCATCAGCCATCAACGTCATAACAAACCTCTTTGGGCGGAATGCACGGACAACATTACTAATGAGTGGGGTATAGTTCGTAACCTTTTGGTTCGTCTCAAAGCTCGCATAGCTACTACCCTCCTCGGGAGTAATGTGCATCGTAGAGTAAGACCGGAAGAGAATGGCATTCATTGAGTAACCACAAGGTTCAAATGCACGAGGATCAATGGATGCTCCTGGAACCAGTTGATCAATTCCTGCCGATTTTGTCTGCTCCATGCTAATACGCTTTGTAGCCTCCTCCTCAGTTTCATCAGGACCAATTCTGGCTTCATACTGATCATAGTAAAACTTCTTCGCCACAGCTTCATCAATATCAAACATCATAATATTCAAGACACGATCGGTATCATTATCCTCGGCATATCTCTTGGTATGATCGGCAACAAAGACGAACCAATGGTCTGATGTTACCGGACCAAGCGTGTACCCATTCCCATTTAGGCGTTCACACAAGTTACGATGACTATAGAGATACTCCATCTCTTGATGAAACGACCCATGAGGGAACATTTGATCCCCTGGAAAGGAAAAGTTTTTACGATTGTACCCCAACCAATCAATTTCAAGGCCGATTTTGCGTCCAAGTTCAATGAGGACGGCAACGCATCGCAGGAGGGTTGTGGTGCCACATGTCTTCAAGACGACCATGTAGGGGTACACGAAAAGAGAGGACTCACTCAACACGTAGGCATCGAGGTAACGGTTGGATACACTCGATAGAATGGTGCAACGAGCACGTGCACAAATTCGATCAAGGTCAGGACGAGATAGGGTGCGTAGACCTACCCGATTGAACTCCCCAGACGAGTCACTGCATAACGAAGAGTCATCATCTGCTGGATTGATGCGACGGAACATCACCTCAAGAGTCTTTTCGGGCCCCTCAAATGCCCCGGTATATTCTCTAATTTCTCCAGAGTAGTCATCATCATCGAATGGTTGTTGGGGTTGAGGCTCGTCTTCGTGCAAGTTACTCAAGTCTGTTCCAGTAAGGAGGGCCACTACAGTGTCAGGAGGTGCAGGAGATGGGATGCTGCCGCCAACAGAGTCACCACAGGAAGAGTTCATACTAGCGATGATGGTCGGTGGCGTTCTGTAATCACATGGTGTATGTGTTGCAAATAATGACGGTGAGAAGAAGTAATGAGAGCGCAATTTTCAATTTTGTCAACGGATGATGTAAGAAAGAATGCAGTGAACGGCAAACACAATGGTTGATGGACGGCGCAGCACTCCTTTACCACCGCTACAGACGGGCCACATCACTCACCGTTCAATTAACTACAATATATAAAACCTTGAAGGGCTGTCAGGAAGGATAAAGCTTGGCCGAAGAAACAGCCAAGATAATTGGTAAAACGAAGACAATGTCGACAGCAGAAGCTATTTGCATGCAGTGTGTAAGCCTCGCTTTCGAAGTCGAGGCCAAAGTTATTTTTTGCGAGGAATCAATCCGTTAGTAGTAGCGTTGTAGAGGGGAGTTGGCTGCTTGTTAGAGAGCGTTGTATTCTGTTGTCTTCTTTTTGTTGGTGAGGAAAATGAACAGTGCATGAATGCGATCGATGCATCAGCGCCAGAGCATCATCTTGATCTTCGTGGCCACGAGAGCCAATGATTTAGGGGGCTGAATTCGAAGGTTAGGGGTTTTCCCCCGCATCCATGTATTATTTATTAGCCATAACCACCCCTTCTTCGAGGGGTACAACCCATGCCCGTAGAGCTGGGGTTCGCACTTGCTTTTTGACACTACTTTTGAGGTTCCGGATTCCCTGAAGTCCCGCCATCTATCTATGTCCACTCCGACGAGCTTGGCTTGAGTTGGCTTGCCACTTCCATGCCATGAGCTTGATGCTTGCCAATAATATCCATCATGGACGTCGCCGCTACTACATTGCATAGTGTCATCTACACATAAATTACATTTGATACAAAGATAATAATCGGTTTACGAGCACCCTACGTTATGCACTAGTAACAATGAGTGCCACTCAGTTAAGCTAGTGCGCGATAAATAAAGAAACCCCAGAGATAGATGATGTGCCACTTGACGGCGACATTTTGGTATGTATTCGAAGTTGGTTCTTCCTCATCCTGAATCAAATATATCACATTTGCTCCATCACCATTCACATAGATTTCTCCATCGAGAGAAACAACATTGTTGGGGTAACCAAATGGAAGCATGGGAACTCCAGGCATTAGTAAAAGATCAGTGGCAATAAGTCTTTTTTCACCTGTAGTTCGGTCGATTGCCAAAAGCAAATCGCTGCCAGCCTCGATGACAAGTAGGTCTTTGCCATTGTGGTGCATTGCGATGCCTTCAGGAGAAGAGAGCCCAGATGCAATCTCCAATGGTGGATCCAGCACTTGCTGTTGAGATATAATCTGCAGGACTAATCCTCGTAATCCATCGCTGGCGTACACATCATCATCATCGCCGCACATGAATAAGAAGGCAGCACCTGGTGCCTCGACAACAACCTCATGTGCCCGAAAAGAATCTGTTGGAGAAACACGAACAATTCTACCCATAGATGATTCCGTGACGAGAAGGTCACCATTGAACGGGTGAGCGTCTGTGGGTGCAGCAAAATCCAACAAAAGCTTTGAAGATTCTAACTCGAGGTCCCATATCATCAGAGAGTTACTTGTAAATGACATAAGAATGAGATCATGGCCCCACACAGCGATGCTCGTGGGCTCATTCATTGGGCCTAGACTCACAGCTGATCTTACAATGGTGGACAACTTTGCATCATTGTTCAAGTCGATTTCGTAAAGCGCTCCCGGATGAAGTGTGTAGAGTTTTTGTGTGCCATCAACTTCAATACCAGCCAGACCCATTGCCATCGACATGCCTTCTGAACTTACAATACGAAGCTGTCCATCAGATAAGACTTCAGTCACTGAAGCTTCTGCAGTGCTTGAGATGAAGAGACGATCATCTTGATCAAACGCAAGGTTGTCAGTGGATCTTGGTGGAAATCTTGCGACGACGTTTCGGTTCACATCAGTATCATCTGCTGTGAGATTAACAAGAGTGACTTCGCCTGCTCCGTCGTCTACAACAAAGAGCTCATGTCTGGAGTTGAATTTGACGGCATTTGGGGCTACCATCCCCGTAGTGACGTTCGTAACTTGAGGTGGACTTGATTTGAGATCAACCTTGACAACTCTCCCTTCAAAAGGTCTGGGCGTGAATAGAGCATTGTCTTTGTACGCCATTGCATTACTAGCGCATCCATAAATATCCTTCAGGATCAACTTGACCTCGGAAGTCTCTAGGTCTAATTCAAAGAGGCTGTTGTCGTCCTGGACGTTCCAGCACTGGGCATAAAATAGCCTGTTTCCGTCTTCTGATAATGTTACGGGATTTGCGTATGGTACGCTGCCAACTGGCAGAAGGGGCACTGAAGGCCCGTCGGGAACATACCTCACGAACACTGTCTGGTAATACGCAGGATCTGTGTAGTACATCCTCCCGTCAGGACCGAAGACGAGATCATCCGGAAACATGACATGATTATTTGGCTCCGAGTAGCTGAATTTTTCTACGATCTCCCCAGAATCGACATTTATTTTGCTTATGGTACGCCCGTACACTTGTGCTACATGCAGATAATTTTCGTTATCAAAATACATTCCATTTGAGCCGCCGATAAGAGGCGCTCCCTGGACGAGGATTCTCTTGTTCGAATCAAAGTCAGCTGCCAAAGCATATGACGTGAGGAGGCATAGTCTATATACGACAAGGATAGCCAGGATATGTTCTTGGTTGTACATTTTACTAGAGAATGGTTCTGTGATATAGTCTTCAGTCTTTCCGAAGTAATGATCGATTGCGCTGTTTTGATGTTATGAGGTATGTAGTACAATACATAGAAGTGTGCCCAAGCGTTCGTAAGGTCTATTCGAGATTCGAGGAGTTCGCTTCGCTTCCGCCACGAATAGAGAAGAACAGCAACCTGAATTGCTTACAACCGAACACTAACACACGCCAGCACCAAAATGTGGATGACACAACTTCCCGTGTTCACTGCCAACAAATACGACGTTTGTTCCATTTGTCAGCCGAATAAAAGGATATAGCAGTAGATGCTTGTGAGCAGTCACATAATCATCAGGAGACGCCTTGGGAAATCCAGATTGCCACCAAAAGTTATCATATGGTTCAAATATTGTCATCGGTTTGAATCGTCCGGCATCACAACAAGACATTTTGTTTGAATCGACATCATACACATGCTCGAAAGGGCCAGCTGCAGGTATAATGCTGGCCGTGTCATTCAATCCCTTAAAATTAAAATCGCTCCCATGAGGGATTGGCTGTAATCTATGGGGGGCCAAGACATACCCCTGATCCAATGCTGCTCCCATTGCAACAAGCGAAGACGGACGAGTAGCAAGGAGAATGTCTTGCTCAGTGAAAAAGATGTATTTCCACTTGCTTTCAACAATATTTGCCTTCGTTGCTTTGTGAATCTTGTTTGATGTTTCTCCTAGCCAGCAATCAATGTCCTCAGCCTCGGTAGTGGCATTCTCAAGAAGGACATGGCGTAGCTTTTTCAGAGCAGACTTCGGAATGTTAAAATGGGTACCTGCATCATTTGTTGCTTCATTCATGGCAAGGCAAAAAGAAAGTTCTGTAGTGCTATTCAGCTGCTTTTTCACAATATCAAAAGCTTCTAATACAAGCTCTTCTTCCTCAGGCAATCTTCCAGATACGACAATTCTTCCCATACCAACTGATATATGTGATGCTATAGTTGCTGCCAGAGACCGCTTTGTTAGTTGAGCTTTGGCGTATGGTGAGTAAGCAATCACTACAAGCGTCTTTTGTGTAACATTTTTTCCATCATGATGGACAATTCTCCTTGATGTTGTGTATTTCCTCAAGATATAACTGACTCTATTAAGTGCTTGGACGTTGCCCTCAGCAATCTTCCACCATTTACTCATATGTTCGACAGACAAATCTAACCAATCCTTAGTCATTCTAACCTTGTCACTATTGGCTTCGAAAAGTTCAAAAGAAGCTTTTTCTTGGGAGGGGGATACAACTTCAACTTCTTCGTATCGAAGGAAGCTGGAGACGGATGTCCACCAGCTTCCTGAGTATGCTTCAATGAAGATGAAGCCAGGAGGATCAACTGTTAGGTACTTCACCTGCGCCCTCACGTTATTTGGAGGAGGGAGATGTGAACGATGAACATTTGTGAGCTCTTCATTGAAGTTATTTGACCCGTTGTTGTAGAGTTGTATAAAATGGTGAAATAATATGACGGAATAACCAATGCCAGTGGTACCAGTACTAGTAGCATGGCCGTCCTGGTCCTGGTCCTGCTGCAATTTCACTCATGGATTTCTTCTTGTGCGTTTCCTTGTCCTTATTTATGGGGAGATGTTGAATTTTGAATTTTGCAAGATCTCATACATAATAGACAAACACTGATGTCGTTCCTAGTGCTTGGTAACTACGCAGCGTATTAGACGGTAGTTTCCCTTAGGCGCAGATCAATGATAATTGATCCGTCTATTCTCTTCAGTAGGTTACTACTTGCTTGCTACACAATTATCATGATGAAAGCCATCATCAGCGGTTCAACGTCGCACATCTAAACTCTGGCGAAGTACGATCTTGTGCGTGCAGAAAGATTCCCCGTCACAGGATGGAACTCCTTCTTCATTTTAGTACCAGTACTGACAAAATAGCTTGTACCTGGCTGTACAATCGTTTCACTTACCATATCATAAATAAGTAAAAGCCTCCGATTTGGATTTTAAGGCACGGAAGTGTTTTAGCGGGACTCACGCACTATTCCGACATACCGCTTAAGTAGCTACTCCGACCAAATTCGGCCGGGAACATGCTTTTTTCATTGTCTGATCAGCTGTCCTCACAAAATAGTTAGTGTTTACTAGCAATTTTGGGCATCACTGATAGAGAGAGCATCATCGACAAAATTAAGTAAAGCAAGACTCTCTCTAGCCCAGAATTTCACGTAGAATTCGGTTATCCCCATGGCATGGGTTGAAATTGTACACAGGAGTCAGTACATCGGCCCCCATTCACCACTAACAACTTTGTTAGGGCCACATTTAAGGTACCTCTTCTAGGCCAGATTATCCACTGCCAAGTTCAACATAGGATCTTCATATGCATAGATGCAAGTAGACTTCATCAAATATGCCTTTTCACTACTTAAAATAGTCGAGCTATGGGAAGGGAACAGATCACTGCAGTTATTTCGGTCATTTTGTTAGTAGTTTACTAATTTAGACGGACTTTTTTTGTTAGTGCGCAAAGCGCGGTTCCGTGCCTTCAGCGCTGGTGACGGGAGGCATACTTAATACTCTCGCTCGCTCATGCATCGGCAACTTAAGGTGGAACACAAGTAAAAAACCGCTAGATAAAAATGCCGTTTATCTAGCAAAATCTGCCTCGGGCCTGTACAGAGGAACTAGTACATGCCTTTTCAAACGATATTCTGCCTCATTCGAGTCACGCATCACACCTCCAGAGAGCCTTCTGCCCACGCTTCCGCCATGGCAAAAACACAACAATAACAACCATCATTATACCACTGTTGACTGCGTAGTAGCTCAATAACTACACTTTACCATACGTTACCTACACGACCTTTTCTCGAGTAAATTGTATTGCCGACAACTTTTGTGCGCAAGTAACGTATGGTACGGCTTATTAAAGGAGATACTCGCGATGCCCGTGAAATAACGGAAATACTCCGATGCAACGGATGTAGTAGACATAGGTCTCGTATTATGGTCATGAACGCCACCTACAACGCCACCACGACGCACCAATCGAAGGTATAGACATGTAAGGAGGTACCTGTGCCTTGGCGGCCGATCTCTCCCCCGATAATTCCATCGCCATCAGCGGAACTTCGAGTCAACGGAAAAAAGACAAGCACAACTATCATCGGCTACACTACAACGAGGAGTGCCCACCAACCATTACCAAAGCCACCACACGTTACCACTTCATTCTAACATGATTATAGATGATTTCTTGACTGATTGGTGCGGTGGAAATGCTGCACAACCACTCTTCTACACTTCACAAAATTAATTTAAATATTCGTCTCGGACGTCAGCAACAATCAACTCGAAATCATTACAATATACACTATCATTGAGAAAAATATTTTAATCACATCATTATAATGATAATGTGTGACCTTGGGAACGAGTGTGGCAGTATAGATCGATTAGAACAGTACATTATCTCGAATAGTTTAGTGAATTTATTACACAATTTTCCATGAAAGGAATAACTTCATGCATGTGCATGTTATATTCTCCTCTACGATATTGTAAAGCATCAACGTCTTCCGCTATACTTTCGAAAGACATGAGTACATAAATCAACGCCCATTTGTTGTTATTGGTCCATTAAGAAGGTAGATTGTTGTGTATTCATTTGGGGGATAATAATATCTCTTATTTGCATTTTATATGGTTGACTATCAATAAAATCATGATAGTGATGCTTTCTAGGCGCCTGACACATCTCATGCATAGTAGGCACCCATCATGTGCGAGAAGGATCTCCCACTTGCATCGTATCGTCCTTAAAATGGCCGTAGTAGGTTCCGAGGAGTTGAAAATGGCAGATTTTATATCACTGATGGCGACGATAATTGTATAATAACCGAAGCGGCGGCGAGCGATTTCCGCCTATGACGCATAGGCAATAATATTGGCGTCCACTTTAGCACGGCTGAATTGGCATATTGGATGGTTGTGGGTAACTGTGGCCATAGTATCGGAGGCCATCATGGTCGGGGTGTAAATAATGAGATCTGAAGTGGAGGATTTTTATCGCGGCACTCAATATCGCCAAACAACAACGGAATTAGTAGTAGCTACTTCAATAGCCCCTTTATCCCCGTACGGGCCAAATAGCGATTGTACGTTAGGAATAGTATGTAGAATTACTTGTGTTCCACCTTAAAAACAAAAAGTGCGCGCTCGTCACAGACGGTAAAAATTGCGCGGCCAAATCCTCTCCCTGCTCCGAGCCAGCAGCAGGCCAGTAGCCAAGCGCATAGTAGTAGGCTGCCATCACTTACCTCATGACCATGTCGTCTCTGTCTCAAGACGTCACACTTCGTGTACGTCTTGCACTTGCCATTTCCGAAGATGATGTTCCATTCAGTTACTATCAAAATAAGCGACTGGAGCTTCTCAAGCTGCAATCAGCACATGATACGGGTAGCAATAATTATAATGTTGATGCAGAAGAGTCGGTAGAATTGCCAAGTAGTATATCTGATTTTATAACGTACTTCATCCGGAAAATATACGTTGGAAGTAACAACAGAAGCAGCACCAAAAGTTGCATTAGTAACCAGTATGATCGCAATACAGACTTACATCACTTGAAAATATTGATACAGACCTATGCTCCTGATCTAGAAGAGGCGTGCATTGTGTATCATGTTGCTGGCGATGAGACTTCATTTGCAAAGATACGACAAGGGTTTCGAAATGCAGAGGCTACATCAAGTTCTAAAGTTAAGGTTGTTCTGTGTGCAAACGAGTCCGCTGATGTGCCCATCATGCCTGATGGTATGAATACAGGCGATGGTAGAGGCGGAGACGTAATTGATTTTATCTTGAGTGTAAAGTATGGGCATCGGCCAGGCACGACAAATGCAAGCAAAACGAATGTAGGCATTGAAGAAGGCTCTAAGGAAGACAACGAAGACCTAGACAGGGACAAAGCAGACAGTGAAGAAGTTGGAAGTGAAGTAGTCTCTCAGGTAGAGAATGATCAGATGATAGGGAATGACAACAGTGATAGACAAGAAATCACCGATGTCAACCAGATTAACAAACGTAACAACTCGGAAGATGTCAACTCAACAACGCGTTACCCAAGTAAGTGAAACTGAATTCTTTCCAATCTACATATCATCACAATTCTTTCTAACAATAGACCTTGCCTGCCCTCCTTATTTTCTTCACAGACGGAATTCCATCCGCTTTAGCCACTGCTTGGGAAGATTCCACAAGAGAGCATAGCAACGACGTTGACATGCAAGAAACAGCAGCAGACGGATCTGACTTGGCTGAAAATTTGTACGATGGCACTTCCTCACAAACGAAGGATATTGATTCTGCAGAGGAGGAGGAGAATGAGTTTGATGACAAACCACCAGCTTCGACAGCCGTTACTGATAATAACCCCAAAGCAGAATTCGTCAATATGGTAGATTCGAAGCGTAAAGCAGAGATAGAGGAAGAAAGTGCTGATAAAAGTTCTAGTCCCGACCAAATAGGCGAGAATGCACAGAAGAAAGCAAGGAGAGAGGTCCTGTCGAAACATAAAGCTGCTATGCACAATGATTCAGAAGACAAAAAGTCCGATGATGTACCGCAAGCTTCCCCGAACGATCGTGGCGTTGAGGATGACCAAGATGAAGCCGAAACTAAGACAGAATCCAAAGCTAACAATTTTTCTGTTGAGATAATGAGTATCGCGAGTGCATTCCCCAGTGCTCCGGAACCGAAAGTAATGAAAAAGAGAGGGAGGAAACAAAATCCATTGACTGCAGCGTTAGAGGAACATGGAAAGATGGTAGATGCAGATACAAAGGAAGAAGAAAGTCCGAAGAGGTCAGAGTCGGATGCAAGTGGTGGTGATGAATCAGACTCTAGCTCAAGTAGTAGTAGTGGCAGCAGCTCTTCCGGTTCAAGCTCTGATTCTAATAGTGATGATGATGATGATGATGATGATGATGATGATGACGACGACGACGAAGAAATGGAAGACTCTACAACTGCTACAGCAGTTGATAATGATCAGCCTACATCCCAAGCTGATTCAAAAATGCAGCCCAGCAAGGAGGTAGAAGAAGATGAAGGGCCTGAAATTGAAGAAGAAACTGATGTTAATAAAGCAACGGATGACGGTGTCCAGGGCAGCGTCTTCTCCTCCGAGACGGAGAAATTATCGCAGAAATACGCGGAGAGAGCCAAAAATAAGCCAGAGAATGATGCTGTTGAGGGCAATGGACCCGAGGAGAATAAAGTCAACGGCAAAACTGTAAAGTCTGTCAGCTCAAGTGACGAAGCGAAAGAGGAAGAGAAGGCTGGAGAAAATGCAAATGCAATGGAAGATGATAAAGTTTCTGGAAGTAATGAAGCTGATGAAAGTGGTAATGCTGGCGCGGATGAAGAGGTCAATGGCGAAGTCTTGGAGTGTGCATCGAAGAGTGAGACAGAAGAAGTACCCAATCGCTCTACTTCAACTCGCCATGACGACTCTGCCTCAAGCAGCAGTGGCGATAGCAGCAGTAGTGATAGCAGCTCTTCCGGATCGAGCTCCGATTCTGACAGCGAAGACGAAAAAGAAGACAAACAGGATGAGAGTGGAGTAGGTGACGAGGTGGTAGTGAAAGAATCTATCCAATGTAGTGCATTATCTGCCAAGGCGGATGAATCGAAGGTTGCTGTAGAAGGAAATGAGCCAGTCGATGAAACTCCAGCATCCGGAGTAGATCCTTCTCCCCAATCTAAGGAGGAGTCTTCATCTGGATCAAGTAGCAGTTCTTCATCGGATTCTTCATCATCAAGTGACAGTGAAAGTTCTGACGACGACAGCGACACTGAAGAAGAGCAGGCCGGGGAAAATGAGGAAGCAAATGAAGTCATTGACAAAGTTACATTTGACTGTTCTCCGTGTAGTGATGCATCTTCATCTACGCCAAACAATCCAAATGTCAATCTCAATCTTAGCCAGGCGTCAATATTGCTCCCAACAAATCTTTTCAATGAAAATGGCGACACATTGCAAGGCTCTGATGCTGAAAACGATGGCAAGAAAGGATCTACCAATAGCTCGTCATCAGACTCTTCGTCGACAAGTAGTACAAGTTCTGAGGAACGATCGCAAGATTTGCTGCAGTTTTCAGATGAAGAAGAAAAGGGGAACAAACAAGAGAAAGATAATGTCATGGCTAACGATGCCGAGAAAGATTCTTCAATGAGTCATGATACCGTAGAAACACCTAATGGATCGGATTCGAGCACCAGTAGCAGTGATAGTAGTCCTGACTCCGATAGTGATGATGATTATGACGAAGAAATGAAAGACGCCGCAGCTGATATGCCGCTTGATCGTGGTCAGCCAACGTCCCAAGATGATACAAAAATGGTTGCAAAGACGCAACCCAGTAAGAAGGGAGGAGGAGATGAGGCACCTACTTTGCCATTAGGCCGCGGTCAGCTCATCTCTAAAGAAGACATAAAGTCGCAGCCCGGTAAAAAGGAGGAAGAGGAGGAGGAGGAAGTGCCTGGCACACAAGATGCTAGCTTTCCAACCAACAGAGGTCGTCTTCCAGAAAAATCGACAGATTCTACACCAGATGTGCAATCGAGTAGTGACTCCTCAAGCAGCAGTTCATCTTCTGACAGTAGTAGCTCGTCTGATTCAGACTCCGACTCTTCATCAAGTAGTAGCAGCAGTAGCAGCAGCAGCGATGACGAAGGAGAAGATAAAACGTACAAAACACGCATCTCCACTCCCGATCTCGCTTCTGATACCGCTGCACCAAGTGCGACTTCAAACAAACGTCGTCGTCGCACTCCATTGGTACCTTTGAGTCGGAAAATAGTTGTATCCACAATTGAAGGAAGCCAGACACAGAGCTTCGGTAGAGTTCGTAGAGCTTGAATTTCAGCAATGGATTTATTTATGGTTATATGCTACTATTAACTGGAACATGCGATCATTATGCATTTCTTAACAGCGCGTTTCAGATTTGTAGAGGCATCTTGTACATAACTATTTAACTTTTGTTAGACAGGCCTCTGCTGCCTCCCTCCGACCGACTATCGACCTCTTCCCAAAGGGATTTAGGGTATTTGACTACTCACGGTTACCGAAGATTCACATCAAAATGAATCTTGAATCTTCCTCTTCAAATCAAACCGAAGTCCGCCTCGCCTCCATGTAGACATATTTACGCTACCATGGGCTGCACTCAATCCACCCAACAACATGAAGAAGACCTCAGCGTCACCGAGCGTGTCATGGGAGGCCGCCGCGGTATCGACAAATCCGAGCGTATCCACAGCAAGTCCGAGAAAGAAAAGATAGCCGCCAAGCGGTCCAAGGCGCTTGCTCAGGCGGCTGGGGCAGGAAATAATGACAAGACACCTCCAAAATTGAATGATGCTGGGCATCTTGTGGCAGAGGAGGTGGTGAAGCGTATTATGGGCAGTGTGCAGAGCAAGGAGACTATTCTTGGTGATGTGAAATCGGGCAATGGAGAAGACCTGATTCATGTGAGATATGCAGCTCTCAGCCAGCGTGGTTATTATCCCGATGATCCACACAAGGAGAATCAGGATGACTACTACATCTGTGGCAGTAAATTTGGAGCAGGAGAAGGAGATGCCTTCTTTGCAGTGTTTGATGGTCACGGAGACAAGGGCCATGATTGTGCACGCTTTGCAAAGAATAGGCTGCCCTCGATCTTGGCAGCGAAAATTAAGAAGCAGCGAGCTGCTTTGAATGCCAAAAAAATCAAGACCATGACTGAGAATAAGCAGGAGAAGCCAAAGAATGCATTCCATCCTAGTAGTTGGCCATATTTGGATGCTAAGATGTATGAAGATGTGTGTAGACAAGCTCATATTCAATGTAACAATGAAATGCATGACGAAAAGAAGGTCAAAGATTTTCTAAGTGGAACTACTGCCATTTCTGTGGGGTTTCATGCTGGAAGGATGACAGTGTCGAATGTTGGTGATAGTAGAGCTGTTTTAGGCTATAGAGTCGGAGGAGTTGGGCTTGAAGGAACTCCTGCCGAAGAAGAGAAGAAAGAAATCAGTTCCGAGGGTGACAGTGAGTTGGTGGATGCAACTGGAGTCAAGTACGAGCCTGGCAGTATTATAGCCATTCCACTGTCAGATGATCAGACACCGTATCGTAGGGATGAAAGAAAACGTCTTGAAAAAGCTGGTGCTCGCATCAGGACTATTGATCAGTTGGAGGGGCGCAAACCCATAGACATTCACATAGACGAAAATGTTGACGACTTCAATTTAGGTGTGGATATTGACGAAGAGGGTGATATGCCAAGAGTTTACTGCCAGGATCATGACTATCCAGGCACTGCCTTCTCTCGGTCATTAGGCGACTCTATAGCTGAAGATATTGGTGTCAATGGGGAACCTGAAATACTGACCAAGAGAGTTACCAAAGGAGATGAGATTTTAGTGATCGCATCCGATGGAGTGTTTGAGTTCTTAACGAATCAACGCATGATCGATATATGCGCTGCATGCGACGATCCACTTCATGCATGTACAAAGCTATTGGAGGCTAGTTACGAGCAGTGGTTGAACTATGAGCTAAGAACGGACGACATTACTTGTATTGTATTATTTCTCCAAAGTGGAAAAGCAGATGACATAGCTGAAGTGAGTCGCATCATGAACAAAGCCCCCAAATCACCCAAGATGAAATCAATTAGCTTTCCGTCCACCGGAGACTTGAGCAAATAGATAGTAAAGCGTAACGAATGTAACCTATCTTAAAGAAACAAACGTCGTTTGTAGAAGAGGACGTAAGCAGCCGGAGAGACAATGCCATCTGTATCTGCAACGCCAGTAACATTCTCGTCATCAAACTCCGCCCATTCTCGTTCCGCTCCACTTTCATCCCATCGGCGGGCATGGGCTGTGTAGTGGCCATAACCCATCCTGCCGTAGTGATTAACGACGCCGAACAAGTCGTACATCATAGGAACGCGATCGTCTACGAAGTCGTCTTCCGCAACACTGCTTTGTGGAGAATGACTATCCAAATCCAATCCATCCAGTGGGAAATCAACTAGTACACCAATCTTACTTCTGTTGAATGTTCCTCTGTATTCAAATCGTTTCAAATGGACAACAAGAATTTTGGGTATCCTCCAAAGTGTTACTGTCTTCATTGCTTGTACGTGTTTCTTACATCCAGAGCAATATAACATGTTTTCGTCATCAAGACGCTCTTCAATTAAGCAGGAAAAAGAAAATCGTGAGAAGTTAGTCGGCAAATGCAGTCAACATACGCATCGCGGCAAACCAACTTACCAGGTTGTGTGAAAGACTCAAAACATTCATAAAGAGACACGGAAGATGGATCGCTTGAACCAAGTTTCTTCTCTTGCTCCAAATAACTAGGATGACATGCGGCTGCACGAAAGTTTGACAAAGGAATCCTCGAACCAACGATATCAACCCATTCCAACACACAATGTTGGATAGCGACTGCGAATTCATTTCCAATAATGGCTGGTAGTGCCTCCTTTGCATCTGACGGAATAAGTAAAGATCGGCCTTCTACTTCGATTCTGATACGTAGATTTGATCTCAAGGCTTCTTTTGACATTGATCCAGACGAATCTATCTTGGCAAACGAAATCACATACATCAATATCTTGTCATAAATCTGAGTGCAGCTATACGAAGCATCGAACGAAAGAAAAATTGGTGTTCCAATTGGTCGACAATTGAGTCCACCAACATCCACGAGATTTGAGTCCACTGCAAAGTGAGTCAGGGCGCAGTGAATCTGGGTCTTATCATCAAGAGGAGCAATTTCATAAGCAACTACCAAGTGATTGATCACTTGGGGAATCACCGAGATTGGTTGTTGGTCGCTGCGGTAAAGATCAAGGAAATTTGGACATGAGAACAAGACATTGTCATGTGTAGAAAATTTGTATGTGGTTGCATGATACTCACTTGTTGTACATTCCTCTAAATCCATGTCTTTCGAAATCAACGTCGCAAAGGCAAAGACGTTCTTGGGACACGCCAGAGACTTCGCTAAGCTTTTCTTTCAAGCTGTATATGTTTGCCGTGTTTGGGAGAGACACGCAGTATTTAGTTGGTAATTGTGGTCCCGTTTCAGCACAATCTCGAATTAGCAAGACAGCAATATGCCGTAATGGTTGTTGTGGTATTTCAAGAGTGATGTGATTGAAAGGGTCTTTTTGTCACCACGAGAAGGAAAGAGGAATGTTAGCATATGACAATCTAAGAATGCAGCACTAAATCACCACATCAAGACCGCTTACCAAACTTGACTGTTACCTTGTTGCACAGAGGGCAAACACATTTACTCTTGTACAAACCATAAAAGTTGTCATACACAAAGCTATCATTACGAAGGCAGGAAAGTTGCCACGCCTGTGAAATGAACAAGGACATTATTAGGCAATGTGCATTAGTTTGGCAAAACATCAACATACTGAACCTGAGCTCTTTTGACATCAAAATACTTTCTTACCTCTGCTCCACTGATGGACAACTTCCTTCCCAGATCGACGTCAGGCATTTCCACATATGGAGGGTTCTTCACTCTATTTAAATCCTCATGCAACGCATCTAGCAAATATGTAATAAGCTCCGCAGAATCCTGTTGCGAGGCACCACTAAATTGAGGCGCGAACAATTCAATAGCACGTTTGAGAGCTGTCGGGCTCACATTTTGATACTGATGACTGCCCATCCAAAGTTCCCTCAGTACAGCTGAGTATGCTTTAGCGACTTTACCACCTGTTCCAAGTATGTTGTGAGTGTTTATATCGACACTGTATCTGTCGGACAAGAAGTATCTTGTCAGTGGTGCAACATGCATCATGCACTGTGAGATGTTTGAGGAGGAACACAAACGATGAATGAGTTTATATTGACACCGTAAGAAACAAATGACAACTCATTTTGATGACTTACCTGCATAGCCGAGTTCAAAAAGCACGTATTGCCCAAATTATTGAGACCAACTCTCCCCCATGCCGAATCAAGAACAAGATTTGAAGAATTGTTGTCTGCTTCCAAACTACCCTCTTCCTTCCGCTTGTTCAGTGTGGAACACATTTTTTTGTGATAAGTCCAATGATTCACCTGACATTTTCGATTGCAATATCGAGCAACACCACATCTTTGACAGGATGATTTTCCTGTGGGTGAACCACACGCGCTGCATTTCAACAAGTTATTGTTGCTACTGTCGCCGCTGCTGCTCAGGCTGGATGATCGACGAGAAATGACATCCCAATGCTCTGAATACAGCTCCACACGTTGTTGAGTGTTGCTTGTACCATCATCAGCAGCATTCACTACCACCCTTCGCACAATATGCGGAGATAATTCTCCATACCATGTTCGTAACGCTCCATAGGCTTCTCGCGGGAGTAATTCATAGTGATATCCCCTCACTAAATGATTTCGTAGCAAGACGGAGGATGTGTCTTTACTATTATTCCCTCCTTGGTTCTCATTCTTGATTTGTTGTTCGAGTTGAGCAGATTCAATGGTGCAGCACCATCCTTCATTGTCGTGAGGTAAAATCAATGATGCATTGTCAATGGCACCCGGACGAGGAGGTGACTTCTTCAAAGTAGCAAACTCGTCATCATCATCCGAATCTTCCGATGAGGTCGACGAATCACTATTACTAACACTTTTCTTCTTCTTCTCTTCCGTCTTTGGACGCAGTGCCAGATTTCTATCCTGTTCCAAATACGGTGGAAGCGTGGCACCTGGAGGAAGCAGCTGTAATACTTGTTGATTGGATATATCGATCTGTCGGCAATGCTGTTTGATTTGTGTTTGGCTCCTTCCATTATTCGTGCTGCTGTTGCCTCCGTCCCCTGTATACATTGAAAAGAGACCAACATAGCAACACCACGATTGCCACCAATCCATATTAATGAGAAAGTAAGCCTCACCGTTGATTATCGGTGGGTTGGTAGTACATCGTGATAGTAATTGAAGAATGTAGTCCCGTTGAGCGTGGGGAGATGGTGGTACTCCATCACTATTTTCGCTTAGTTGTTTGGTGTGCCCATTGGATTGTATTTGTAGAGGAATGAACGACTGCTGCTGCTGCTGTTCTAACAAAGTATTGCGTTCTTCTTTCATAGTTTGACTCTTCTTCTTGGTCAACCGAAGGTTTTCCAACACCTTGCAAGCTTCAGCAATTTGCTTCTTACTTTGTTGTTCATTTTTATTTAAAACGTCAATGGCCCGAGAAAAGTCTTGTTCTGCTAAATTCCACTGTTCTTCCACAAGTTGTTGTTGTTGTTGTTGTCCCTTATCATCAGTATCGCCACTCTCATTACAAGCACACTGCAACTGCTCAGCAAAGTACTGTCTAGCCAAACCCCTACGATGATACAATTTCGGATTCATCGAATCCAACTGTAATCCAATATTACATTCCTGCTCTATCTCAACATACAACTTTCGCACCTCATGAGGATTATTGGTGGCCACTCCTCCCGGCAATGGTGGTTGTTGCTTCTCTTCGGCTAGTTTTAGGAGTGCTAGTGCAATGTTGGATCTTAGGCCTACCTCGAGATTGATAATTTCGTGTATGCTATCTGTAGCGTTGTTGTGGTTGTTATCAGCGCCTCCTTGTTCAATTCTTGTCTTGTCGTACGGAGGCAAATCATCCAGTCCGGCTCGATAACAAGCTACTGCGGCACTGTATATTTTCTTGGCAAAGAGACGATTGCCATCTTCCTTGCGTTTCATTGAGGATGACAACACAGATGTTGTCGCTGCCTCTGATAGGTTGGTGGGCATGATGATACTTTTACTTCAGGAATTTTATAGGTATGATAATCAGGAGAACAATATATGATGACGGACGATGATAACGATTATAACTAGATAAGGCAGTTGATTGATTCGGTGGTTGCAATAATGGTGAAGACAAAGACCGCAGCTCATTTTTGTGCAAAAAAAAGAGGAGAGAAGAAAGATTCAGTCGCACGAAGGCCAGGCGGTTTCCCTTCCGCCCATTCTCGCCGCATCAAAAATGCTTCTTTGAAACCCTCCTCGTCATCATTGTCATCGATAGCATTGATTTGAAAACACCCCCAAGCTGCATCTACTTAACGGCCAACCACTACTTCTCACACATCACCATCATCATCATTATCTGAACCAATCATCATGCTCGCCACCACACTCCGACGAACAACAGCTGCCGCTGCCCGACTTAACACAACCAGATGCTTCGCATCCGCTCCAGTCGACTTTGATCATTTCTCCAGCGGTTGGGAAAAGGATTCATCCGAATATCAAACTGAGGGAAAGTTTCATATTGAGACTTTTAATAAGATTAGTCCGTTGGTAAGTTGACGACATGACTTTAGTTGAGTTTTACTGCTCTTGTGTTGTGTTTTTACAGCGTTGGAAATGCACATATGATGTGTGCAATTTCGCATTCATGCATGCAGACAAAATGTGCAACACTCATGAACAATGTCGGACTTAATAACTTGTAGGTTGTATCTTATACCACCTCACTACAAGTCGCTATCTGACAAATATCAAAGGCTTGATGGAACGACGCAATCATTCTCTCTACGTTTGGAATGGTACCGTGTCGGTTTGTTGAGCTACAACTACATCTATGCAATGTAGATATGAAATGACAAACTTCATATACATCATCAATGATATTATAACTCATCATCATGTTTTCTTGCACATCATCACACGCAACTACAGGGACTTGCCCGCTTCCCATCCAAAAACTACGAAGTCAAAGAAGACTGGGAAAACAACAACGCACACGCCATCCTCCTACGTAGTCACAAACTCCAAGAATCCGAGGTAGACGTCTCCGTCCGTGCCATCGCCCGTTGCGGAGCCGGAACCAACAATGTTCCCGTGGCACGCATGTCGGAACTTGGTATTCCCGTGTTTAATACTCCCGGTGCCAATGCCAATGCAGTGAAAGAATTGGTGATTTGTGGATTGTTTTTGGGAAGTCGTCGGTTGATTGCGGGGATTAATCACATGACACAACTTGGAGAGCAGGGATTGCAGAAGGAGCGTGTGGAGAAGGACAAATCCATGTTTGGTGGAAGGGAAATTGCTGGTAAGACTTTGGCGATTATTGGTATGGGACATATTGGTGCTGCTACTGCTCGTGAGGCTAGTGCACTTGGAATGAAGACTGTGGGGTATGATCCTGCTTTGAGTATTGAGAGTGCATTGAAACTTCCAAGAGAAATTAGTATTGCTGATTCTATCTCGAGTGCTGTTGCCGAGGCGGATTATATTTCACTCAATATTCCTTATATCAAAGGAGAGGGTGGAACTCATGGAATTATTGGAAAGGATGTTCTATCGCACATGAAGAATGATGCTGTGGTGCTTAACTTTGCAAGAGGGGAACTTGTGGATAGTGATGCTATGAAGGAATACTTGGATGCAGGTGATGGAAGGTATATCAGCGATTTCCCTGACGACTTGCTTTGGAATCACAAGAATGCTATTTTGTTACCCCACTTGGGTGCTTCTACCGAGGAGGCCGAAGAGACTGCTGTGAGTATTGCAATGAGTATATTATTTGTATGTGTGCGTTTGATATGCTGCGTTCTTTTCTCACATCATGCATTACCATTCTTTGCATAAAAGGCTGCCATGGCTGCTGACACTATCCAAGCTTACCTAGAACACGGAACAATTCAAAACTCTGTCAACTTCCCTGCCGCCGCTCTTCCCGAGCGAAAGGAGGGATCTATTCGCGTGACAGTTGCAACCCAAAACGTTCCTGGTATGCTTGCGTACATCTCTGATGTTTTCGCCAAGCACGGAATCAACATTCTTCAACAAATCAATACTTCGAGAGGTGATCTTGCTTACAATGTAATTGATGTTGAACTTGGAGCTGATACTATCGATTTGAAGGATCTTCAGAAGGAGTTGACAATGCATGATGGTGTGCTAAGCAGTCGTATCTTGTTTGGAGTTGCAGGAGCTGGATATGCAAGAAATATCGAAGGAAGTTACTTCGTATAAACGTGGCTATAACGGAAAAGGAAAAATACTTTATGCATAAAGTGACTTCTTCGTAGCCGAATATGGTTAATAATTACTTAAACCGTACGGATCAAAGTCATCTAGATCATCGTCATCTTCCAATAATGAAGATATCGAACCACCGCCCAGCAGGCTCGAACCCAAGTGGTTAGGGTCTTCCCTATCCGCGATGGTTTCTTCTGCTTTTCGACGCGTCTTGGGAGTGCGACGGACAGTGGGAGGGCTAGCTGGAGGAGGAGACACCAACGTCGGTGGCGTTGCTTCGACATGGGTGTGGTCGTCATCATCATCCTCTTCATCTCCATACAACAAATCGTACAAGTCTCGCCTTTCTTCTCTTAACCGTGAAATGCTACCGTCTGGCTCTGGTTCCTTGGGCTTTTCCTTTACTGTACTCTTCTTCTTGGGTGTTGTTGTTATTGGTTTCACTGCCGTCAGAGAGACATCACCCTCCTTTGCTGCGCTCTTCTTTTTCGTCGTTCTCTTTTTCCTTTTCGTTGCAGTCTTCTTCCCAGCTACCTTTGTTAGAGGTTGAACTGAAGTTAGCTTCCCCTTTGTTACTGCAGCAGCCTTCTTCAGTTTCGGCTTCTTTGGCGCAAGTGGTTTGGCTTCCCTCACCATACTACTCATCTTTTCCCTTCCCTTTGCCATTCCATCCGTAGCTCGTTTACGATACTCCTCATCCATCCACTTTTTCTTCATGGCTGCACTAATCTTTTCTCGATGTGCCTTCCCACGAGCCCCCGAACTAGTCTTTCGCTTCTTAAACTTCTCCATCATCGAGGCTCGGAATTCAGGATCTTCCCATTTCTGCTTAAGTGTTTCAGCAATTCGCTTGCGAACAGATTCTCCTACAACTCCCGAGGCCACTGTCTTATTAGTCATCAATTCTCTGTACTCAGAGTCTTCGGCCCATTTGCGTTTCAGAGATTCACGAATCTTCTGCTTCGTTTCTTCAGAGTGTTTGAAGCCCTTGCGTACCGTGCTTGGATCACGTGGTTTGCGTTTGATTTCACCATTGGCATACTTTTCTTTCAGTATGTTGGATATCTTTTTCTTCGTCTCTTCCGTTGGTGTATATCCTCCCTTTGCAGTTTTGCGTGCACGTCGCTCCGCATCTTTCTTCCGTCTCTCAGCCTTCTTCCTCTCGTTAAATTCTTCTTCCGTAATCCCCTCCTCGGCCAGTTTTGCAAGGAATCGCTCTCGGTTTTTACGCCGTACACCCTCTGCTATGCGGGCTTTAACTTCTTCTGAACGAGTCTTGCCCTTGTTCCAGGGAGTTTTACCCTTGTTGGCTGCAGATATTTTAGCTTTGGATGCAGAAGTGTGACTGTAACCACCATTGACGGTAGGTAAAGGAACATCCTCTTCATCACTTGATTCTGTGCCATGTTCTTGGTTGATGTTGTTGTCTGCTTGCCCGTTGTGAGTTTCTGTTTCTACATGTAATCCATTTGTTAAAGACGCACCATTGGAAACACCGTTTACGGCAGCACCATTCAGAGAAGCACCATTTAAGGCAGCTCCGTTAGATAAACCATTACTAGCTCCATTTGTAGCTCCATTTGCAGCACCATTCAAAGAGTCGTTGGCAGCGCCGTTGATCTGAAAAGTGGTTGTTTCTGTTTCATCACTAATGGTAGACCGGCATAATACAAACGAAGCTATATAATTGGATCTCCTCCTACCGCTAAAATCCTGACTTGGGTTGCATCCAAATGATTGCAGCTGCGATTCACTATTTCTCTGTGACTTGTGCCGTGCCGTTGTCCAACTACTAAATGCACCCACCAACATGGGCGAAGAACAAGCATTCAAGCCACACATACATATCATTAGTGACAGCATAGTGACTGCTGAAATTCTCCGCGATAAATTACCGCTTTTCTTTGTACATTGTTTGTGGTGATAGCAGCCACAGACATCAGTTATGCATCGCATCATCTCGCTGGTCATCGTTTAAATGTAGAACGCTCGATATGAAAACGTAGACAAAATTCTGGCACTATACTGGCGTAGCTGCTTCTTCTCTTTAATATTGTTCTACATGCATCAAAAGAGATGCCGTTAGCTAGCTTGGTAGTGTTAGCACGCCATGGAGATAGACTGATGGGTGCGCAGCTTCTGATATGCTCTTGCGTTTGTCGGCTGACGAAAGTGAAAAAAAGGGAGGAATGATTTCACGGACAGACCTTGAAAAAGCGTGCGTAGTTAAATACTCGAGGCCCTCTAGCAGATTTCACTGAAGTCTATTACTTTTTTATTTCTTCTCTACTGTTGGTCATCTCCATACCGTCGTCATAGAAGAAGCAGTACCTCCCTGCGATGGTGATAAAAACAGAAAGCCCTGAGTTGGCAGTGATTTCGACAAGTTGTTCTTACCCGCAGATGCACCAGTCCATTGGTTCTGATTGTGTTGCAATAAATTGCCAGTCTGAATCTTCTTTCCCTCCTCTTCCTTCTTCTTGGCATCCTGTTCTCGCTTCTCATTCAAATACTCCTCCGAGATACCATCCAACAAACTTTCCGCAAACCCATGCATAAATCGACAACTTTCACCACGGCACCGTCCACGTAGCCAAAAGAGACAAGTGACACCACCCAAGTCGTGACTGTACGGACAATCGGATCGGTAGCAAGTCCCACGTAGTTCATGCCGACAAATACGAGACCGACGATTGCTGGTATTGGCAGTGTTGGCGCGTGCATCGGAAGATGAATCAGATCGTGCGGCTTCAATCAAATATTGGGCAAGGTTCAAATCACCATCGGTCAATTGAGAGGCGAGGGTTGCAGCCTCTGTTCCCAAGTGAGAATTGAGAGTGAGGAGGAGTTGAGTTGTTGAAATCACTTCTGATTGTATACTGCTGTTATTGCTGGCCATTGCTGACGGTGAGGATGCTGCAGTATTGTTATCTGATGAAGGGGATGTAGCAATATTGGCATTCCCGGTTGAAGCAGCAGCAGCGGCAGCATTTTCAAGAGATTGAGATAGCAATGATCCCATTCCGACACCACTGTTGCCTGAGCTAGGTGCCGGAAACAATGGTGAATCTGCAGATGATGGTCGTAGCATCGAAGAAGAAGCAAGTGATAGTGCCCGAGGTCGTTGATTGGAATTATCCAAGAGACTATTCGAACGAGAACGCGATGGACGGAATAGTGCTGCGGCTAAATCATTGGCTTCCTTCTTTTTCTTTGATTTACGGCCTTTACCTGTTGTTCCATTTTGTTTCTGAGATAATGACTTGGTGTCAGATGCTTCACCGAGGGTAGGAAAATCTGATGATGATGGTGAAGAAGAAGACGGTGGTGATGATGAAGCTTGAGCTTCCTTCTCCTTTGGATCTAAGATCAGTTGACATTGGGGAAGAAGAAGAGGATCATTATTGACACCTCCTTGCATATCTAGCACTGTTGACGTAATTGGTGCCAATAATGTCTTCTCGTTCTCCTTCTCATTGTTGAGTCCATCTGACTTGGTACTATCTACCGTAGCAAAACTTGTTTCTAAAATGCTTTCCATGACGGAAAAATGGGTTTGTTGTTGTTGCTGCAGTTGCTGCTGCCCCCCATCCTCTTCCAAATCCAACACATCCAAAATCCCTCCAAGCGGGTTGAATTGCACATCGTCATCCTCTTTCATAACTATAGGTCCTACAGCCGGAGAGGAAGCAGTGTTATACCACAAAAACGACGTCGATGATTGAGTTTCATCAAAGGTGACACTGCGTTGTTTGTTCCGTGCTTTGTTGGGATTATTATCCACCGCAAAAGATGCCGAAGATAAAGGATCAATATCAAAGCTATTGGGTGCTCTTAGAATGCCAATATTCATGTCTTCTACTGCTGAGGAAGACATAATGGGGTTGTGCTCATTGGAAATATCGGTAGGTGCAGCGGTAGCAAACGCAGCAGAGAGATCCTCGGCCAGAGCAGAAGAAGAATGCCCTGTCGGCATCACCATGGCATCGTGCAATATCTTTCCAAGAAAGCTGACATCGTAAGCCAACGGTTCCGAACCAAGACTTTTACTTCGTGTTCTTCTCGTATCACTACTTCCACTAGACATGTCGTCTGAACCGCTATTGTTCATGCCTCCGCCGCCGCTGCTGCTAGTTCCACGAGGACCATTGCTCTTATTGGTAGAATTCTTATCATCACCTGCAACAAGAACATCTCCCGTCCGCACTGCCCGATCAATAGTAGCAATGACCATGCTAGCAGTGTCACGTGTCATTTGACATTGCCCTTCTAATAATTCAATCAGATCATTTGTTGCATTTGCGTTGGTTCGCAAACTCTCGGTAACATATGGCCCCAAGCTCGAATAATCAACAAATGCTTCTTCAGGGGAATGCTCTCGTATCAATCGGGATGCATGTGCGTCTACGGCAATTTCGATTGCCTGGCTATGGTGATTATTTTTGTTCGTCATGGTGTTTAGTGCACAGAATCTCCAAGTATTTCATACCGAACCAAAACGCACAGGGATTTCTACTCAAATAAAACTCTACTCTGATGTTGTTGCGTTGTTATTGTCGTCAGTTTTGGTTTTTGTTGCCGTTGCCACAGTACTATTAGGTCTTATTTCCATTGTGAGAACTACTTCGATCGTCACCCGCTTGAAGCTGAAAGCAAGAATCAAGGAAATAAATCGGAAGTGCGCTTTGCGTTTTCTGTGACGCATCTACATAATAGAGAGGTTTTACTCGTATACTAACTGAGGGTAAGAGATACGTAGGAGTTGGGTCGTGTTGCAGTGTTGCAAATAGCTATTTGCATGGTCCTGCCTACTTATGGAGCACAGTATTGTACCAACCTAATCTCTTGGCTGCGCTTATTGAGAAGTATATCTATCTGAAATGCCATGCTGTGTTTGATCCGTCATGATGAAGCGTTTGTCTTCTCAGGTAATCATTGTTAAATTCATTTACTCTCTACGAAGCCATATGCATTCTCTCTCTCTCTTTGCATTCACCATGAACTGCCATCAAGGAGGAAAGACCTTCTTCTACTCTCTCTCTCTGTGTTACTGACTCACACAATCAAGTCTAATAAATAACATATGTAGAGAGTTCACAAGGAAAAGCCTACGAATCACTCATTTGCATCTCCCCCCTCAAAATTCTCCTCCCCCCAGCCCTACTCGCACCATACTTCTCCTCATGCTCCCTAACTCTATGCTCGATAAATTGCAAACACCTATCCACATTACTCTTCCCCTCCTCACTCGTTACCAAAACATACGGGGCACACATCAAATCATCATCATCTCCCCAAACTCCATAAATATCCACACGGCAATTGAATTTGGTACGATAGTATTCCAGAAGGGATCCTTGTTTCCCCGCTAGGAAACGACCGTGATATTCGGATGTGGAATCATCCTGGGGTAATTCAACAACATTCATCCAAACTTTTTTAGTGGCTGGGCCATTTGCTCCCTCTTCGATTGTACGACGGGTATGATAAATCATTGGATAGTGTGATCTAGCCAAGACAGTTCGATTGGGAGTATGATCCTTCGTTTTGGGTGAGGCATTGGCGGCACTTAGGGCAAGAGAATAAAGAAGTCTTCCTAAACTGGGTGGAGCATTGCGACTGTCTTCCTGTTCGGGGGTGTTCTCAATTACGTAGTCAATGAGTGAGTCCTCCAGAGCGCGACGGAGTCGACCGAGTTGACGAACGTCATATCCCGTCATTGTAATGAATAGATGTGGGAGGTGGAAACCTTCTACTTTGGGGTCTTTGGTACCCGAGCCGTGACCGGCGATGACAATTGTGCTTTCGTATTCTTCTTCGAGGGTCTTCTTTTTGCCACGGCCAACTAGATGGGCTGCGCATGCAGATGGTTATTTGTGTAGGTGGATGTCATGAAAATAGAGGGGATTATTGGGACAAAGTGTGCGTGTAGATGTGTGAGCGATTGGAGTAGTGTGTGTGGGGGGCTTATTGGATGTGATAACACATAAATCATTTGATTTTAAAATCATGCATATCTTGTGTTCATGCAATTCCAGTCTCCTCATTTTTCGACATAGCAATGAACATTGATATTGAATTAATTTGGTGAACTCACCTGTAACATCAGTAGTACTCAACCATCTAGGAACCTCCATCTCCCTATTTTGTAGTGTACCGCCCATATCAGTATCACCGTGGTCGTTATTGACGGCTACTGCAGGTCCAGAGGGGACGCCATTGTTATCGCCGTGCTCGCCTCCGCGTGGAGTGGATAAGCCAAGAAGCTCGTTGATGCCGTTGTAATCTGTTGCCATTGTTACTATTTTATTGCTGTTCTTGCAAAGATATGGGAGAAGCGGTTCATGAAGTTCCAGTGAATCGATGTCAAAATATCTTAGCGAATCGATCGAGAGTCGAGAGTCGAGAGGCTGAATCGACGGTTCGGCTTCGCCATCTTTTATCAGACACTCGTATCTCAATTTAGTAAATGCCGTTGAGACCTTTGCAAAGCTGCAGAAGCAAAACAGAACCTTTTGTCTCTTTTGTCGACCGAGCAGAACTTTTTTGACATCAAAGCTGCCAAAGACAAAGAACTTTGATGAAAAGCTGCCGCACCTTCGCTTACAGCCATCAATTGCAATGACAGAAGATATTATTTGAACAGTCTAACGCCATAAAAGAGTACAATATTGTAATAGCATCTATCCAAGAGGTCAGAAGCAGCAGCGCAGCAGCAATAACAGGCACAACATAATATATTCAGAGCCGTCAGAACATTTGAGAGAGTGACGCCGAGCCCGACGCAATGACAACGCCATCATCATCTTGTCGCCATCAATTCAATAATCAAATTATAACGACAATGAAAATAATTCTTCTTTTGCACTGCTGCCTAGTTCGACTTGGCGGCAGTGGAGTATTTGTCGGCGCATTCACTACAAGCAAACAAATTGTGCTCTCTCCATATCAATCATCTCCATCATTAGTGACATCTACAACTGCCATCACCAGTAGAATTCGCAAGACGCATCTGTGGTATATTGAACGTGGCAATAACAACGAGGAAGAGGAGGATGCAGATGAAACGTTCTTGACACCGAAGAGTGAACACAGCAGCAGCGGAGGGAAGAAGAAAAAGAAGAAGATGGATGTTACGGTTGATGTGGATGTCAAGATCACACATGGCCAAAAGGAAACGAATTTTCAGATCAAGCAAGAGTCTAGTCAAGAGTTTGGCCAAGAAAATTGTACTGACAGTCCAGTTGCTGATAGTTCTGATGAAATTGTGTCATCTCCCTTAATATTTGAGGATTTTGTCGATGATACCTCTCTCAGTGACATTGTTGCAGAGGACCAAGAAGAAGAGTCTAAACAAGAAGAAGAGAGTAGTGAAACAACACTACTCAAGGCAATTGAACCCACCAAAGACAAGCCAGTCAAAAAGTTCATTTCTCCCATCCAACTCCTTAAGCGCGTCCCAAGAGTAGACCCTATCAATATGACATCTGTGTTCTTTGTACCTACCTCCTTTCCTGGTTCTGTTGGTGGTGCTGCGGATACTTTCTCAAACAAGAAGTCCTCTCCTGATAAAACTATCACTTGGAAGGATCGGATGTTGTCTCAACAACGTCGACCAACTGCCTTTCAGGCGACTAATTACTTGGAATCTTTAGGTAATTCTGCTGACAGCAGCAGTAGCACCGATGAGAATGACGCCAGCAACACAAGTAATCAGCAACAACAAAAAGATGATCCAGAGGACAACAATGATGACATGTATAAAAACCTCAAGGCTCAACAGGGCAACTTCCGCAATGAACAACAAAAGTCTATGCAAGAGGCAATATACGCTGCTATGCGTCGGACTAATCCCAAGGATGTCGTTCAGGCACGTATTGAAAAGCGTGAGCAGAAACGTAAGAAGATGGAGCGTGAGAGGTTGGAACGTGAGTATGTTGAGCGGAAGGAACGGTTGGATGCCAAGAAGTGGGAAGATGAAGAGGCGTTGGAGAAGGAAGAGAAGGAAGGTAGTAACGACGCACCGGCCAGTGCTGGTAGAAACAGCAGCCGACGAGGTCTTCCAATTCTTGGTCCTTTCATCAAGTCTCCATCTCCATTGCTCATTGGAAGTACTCTCACCTTTCAGTACTCTGAAATGACTCCGTTCCAAAAGAAGGCCTTGGAAGTGTCCCAACATTATCATGAAGAGCACTGTACGCGTATGAAAGAAGCTGCTGAAAAAGCGGGAGATGAAGGAGGGATACAAGCGGCTCCAATCGTCGCAATTATTGATAGTTTTACTGGAGAGTATACGGAGACAACACCTGGTGATGAGCAGAATAAGAAGAAACGTTTTGCCACCCTTTCAGCTGTCGAGATGGAGCCAAGTCAAGATGGTTCGGGACCTGCAGTGGTAAAGCTCACGGGTGTTGGAAGAGTTTTCTTGTATGACTACTTCTCGTCCAAAGATGCAGGGATCACAGAAGAAGAAGTGGAGCTCGAGAATATTCTCAAACTAATCCAAGAGTATGACAAAGAATACGAAGATATTGAAGATGAACAAGATGAAGATGATCATGATGATGATGACTTTCCAGTGGTTATGGCTTCATTTGACGTCATCCTCGATGATTCTTCCATCCTAGTGAATCAATCGACAAAGCATCAAGACGCAACTGTAGATCGTGTCTCGTCCGTGCATGCAATCACCGAACTCTACCGTACTGCAAACAAAGTGTATCGCTTGCACGAAGATCGCAAAAAGATTGTTGCAGGATTAAAGGCAGCAGAGGAAAGGCTGCTGCTTGGAAAGGAGAGAATGTATGAGAACTGTGATATTGAGTATGAAGATTGTGATGGCTTGGGCGTGCTTTCAGATGGAGTTGATTTCTTACCGAATGATGTTGACGCAGTAGAGATTACAACTGGTACTGCTCGTCTCAGTCCCTTGGCCCAGATGGAAAATTACGGGTTTGGCTCGTTCGGTATACTCTCGACAATTCCCGACCTTACCAGAGAGCTAGCGCTTTATCTCGAGTCGTATTACAGCCCCTCTCATCGTGAACGAGAAGAATATGACGCCGAGATTGCCAGCTTCATCGCATTCAGGTGTTTAGAAGAATACGTTGATCCTTCTGATATAGCCGCAGCAATGCTGACTCCGTCGGCTACGGAGCGATTGAATATGGCATATGATCTGATGATGCGCCATCGAGAAGAATTGAATGAATTGGTAAAGATGATTAGTGATGATTTGTACGAGTGTGGTG
This sequence comes from Skeletonema marinoi, assembly GCA_030544225.1. Classification (NCBI taxonomy): domain Eukaryota; phylum Bacillariophyta; class Thalassiosirophyceae; order Thalassiosirales; family Thalassiosiraceae; genus Skeletonema; species Skeletonema marinoi. The sequence continues at coordinate 5,519,428 of CM060485.1, read as the reverse complement.
ACGACTGTAAAGACTTGTGGTAATAGGAGCCCGAAAGAAGAAGAACAGAATTAGATTAGAATATACTTAGCCTGTTGATTACTGATTGGTATTGCATTACTATCTGACATCATCTTACTGGGCTAGTGAGAGAGACTCGCCTGACGAAGAAATGGGAGGATTGAATGATGGCAAGGACTGAAGATAAGTCTTGCCTTTTCTTGTGAATCAAATGAATCATGAATCATGTCATTAGCTGTCTTTTTGGGGTGAAATTTGAATTTCTCTACGTGGGAATAAGTACATGTGTCGACCGGGGATTGGAAGAGATGGGTTGATTTGTGCACAACAAAACTCTACAACGTTATCATGGTTGGTAGTAGCGGTGCTTACTTTGGACTCACAGCCTTTGGACTCATGCCGTCGGTAGATAAAGTCAACAAACAATAAATATGTCTGGATTACGTTTACGACCACAGCAGCAATCACCTCGTGTTGGCAACACAACTCACCCAGGCAGTTGTAACTCCGTTAGAAAATCCCCTCTGTCGCCTCAATCATTCAACGCAATACTCCATCCTCCACTTCGCAACTCTTGTCCTGCAAAGATACCTACGTTCCGTGGCAACAATGCCAATACTCTCTCCTCGAGAATGCTGAGGAGATGTACGCTTCGGCTCAATGTAACAAAAGTGTTTTATCTCGGTGTGGCGTTATCCATTGGCTTTATTCTTGGATTACAGTACGTCGCTTTACAATCCATTGGAGACCAAAACAATCATGTCATTATTGACAGCAACAAATACGCAGTTCCAAATCCGAAATCCAATGTTAGAAGAAGAGTAGAGAGGCGTCATCCACGGATTGCCCATCATGTTGTTAGAAATGAATCATTTGCGTTTAATCATGATTCTACAACAACATTCTGGAACAGGCTGCTCTCCTACTTTACATCAAGGGAGAAACAAATCATAGATGATCCCATGCTGCATCACGATGGCTGGTCTGCAACAATCACAGCCGACAAGCATGATGACGACAATTACAATGAGAACAATGGTGAATGTGTTCCAATGGCACCATGGCAAACGACAAGTTACCCCAATTGCAATTCGATACATGAGATTGATTTGGTTCTATCTTCTGGAAAAGGTTCAATTGCATTTTCACCATTACAAACTACAAAAATGGCAACAGCAGCATCAACGACAATGAGGAGAAGATGGCTAACGCAACACCCGTGGCAACATCTCCAAGATGATCCACATCGAAAGAATCACCAGCTGAATCCAATGATGGGCATGATCAAACAAGAAGACATCACATTCCTGGGCCAAGGATGGTTCCGAGCCGCATGGAAAATGGACGTCGAAGGACTCGAACAATACGACGAGGAAGAAGAGGACTACTACCAAAAAGAATCAGTAGTACTCAAAACACTCCGATACGAACGAGACTTTCTCCAAGAATATTACGAACTCCACCGCCGTGACGCATTGGCCATGGAGCGACTCACCGCCTCACCATATGTATTGGATGTGTATGGCTATTGTGGCCAAAGTGCAATCAATGAACTTGCCAATTTTGGTATTGAGGGAATGTCAAGTTTGGAGAAGGTGGCGCGTGGATTTCGGGGGTTGGATATTGAGCCAGTGAGTAAGATTAAGTTGCAGTTGGCGGCTATGGTGGCGCAGGGGGTGTCTCATTTGCATAGTATTGACTATCCTGATTTTGTGAGGGATGGCTATCCTGGGAATAGTGGTTCTGTCGTCAACATACCTGGATCAAGCAATGCAACACTCGTCCATTACGATTTGAACCCTCGGAATATTGCAATTGTGAAGCGTGGAAAGCCCAAACTGAATGACTTTAACGTTGCCGAGTTTCTCATGTGGAACCCAAAGACTAATACCAAGTGTGGCTTTGAAGGACGATTCAAGGAGCCGTGGTGGCGAGCACCAGAAGAGATGCAAGTTCAAATGACGTCCGACTATCCCAATCCACCACCACTTACTGAGAAAGTGGACGTGTATGCCTTGGGCAATATTCTTTGGGACTTACTGACAACTCATTCACCATGGGGCAAAATGAAGAAGGAACGACAGGACGAAGTCCGTCCAAAGGTGGCCAAGGGCGAGCTACCAAAGTTACCACCCCCCTACGACAAGATCACCCTCAAAGACCCGGCACTAAACGCATTGAAGGATGCCATGTACAAGTGTCTAAGATTGAATCCAGAAGATCGTCCGAGTGCTGGAGAGATCGCCGAAGAGCTTGCGGAAGCTCTTGGGAATTTGCCGGAGGGGTTTGGTGATAAGAGTAAGTTTAAGGATGAGATTGAGAAATTCGATAGGAAGAAGGATAAGAAAGAGAAGGATAAGAAGAGGAAGGATGATGCGCATGGTTCAAAGATTGCAGCAAGTAAACCCTGAGATGATTGACAGAGAGGGAGACCAACACAAGTCCTGCTTTCATAACATAAGAAAGAGGACGAAGAGATCAGTAGATAACAGTAAGCTTATCTTATGTACACTACCTTGACTTCAGACATCACACTTTTGCTTCATCAGCAAAATCCAAAACTCTCAAAATCCGGCCGAGCCGACACGATGTTCCTCATCATCTCTACTACACCCTAACAAGCCACACTATCACCATGAAATTCTTACCGCTATCCGCCATAGCAGTGGTAGCATTACCATCGCTGACACCAGCGAATGCGTTCGCTCCACCAACATCATCAGCCTTTATAACAACACAACCATCATCATCACATCAATCCACACATGTAGCCTTCCGAGTGTCATCCTCACCACTCTCACTCCTCATGGCATCCACCACCCCCCTCCACGACGAATCCCTCTCCCCCGGCATAACCGCAATCGACACCTCCCTCCCCTCCCTCTCCCCACTCTTCACCTCCCTCCGCTCCCTCCCCTTCTTTCGCCTCTACAGCTGCGACATGCTCGCCTCTTGTGAATACATACCCCAAGAACTATTCGAATGTTACACGGAATCCTGTGAGATTTACCCCATTGATGATGACGAGGTACCCATGGACATCAAATCGAATGACTTTAACGAACATGAATTTGAATTGGACGGGTGGGCACGGTGGGATATGCCCTCGGATGATTATTACGATACACTTCAATTTCCGGAAGATTACACTGGATACGATGGCTCCGAAGTATGGGGATTTATTCACAATCGAATTGGATTTCATGAGGAGGAGGCATTGGTGAGGGATGAGTATGATGCGGATAGTTGGAAGGCCGATTTTAATAAGGCGGTGAGTGGGTTGCATGCCATGGTGAGTGCGCAGGTGGTACGGGGGATGATTGAAAAGTTGCAAGAACAGGGTGAGTTGGATCCGGAGAGTTATCAGTGGACTGATCCGGTGGAGGAGTATGAGAGGAGGTTGGGTGCGAATGGGGAGACTCCTGAGGCGGTGGAGAACATGTATTTTACCATGATGTTGCTTTTGAGTGGAGTTCGGGCTGCGAGAGATCGGTTGTTGCAGGATTGTGATTCAGGGTCGATTGGGGATGCCGAAGCGTGTGAGACGTTAAGGTCGATTCTGACACATCCGTTGATGGACGATCCGAATATTGATGCTGCGTCTCGTAGATTGAAGGATCATGCATTACGAGATACGAATAATCTATGGGAAGCAAGGATGCGTACTAGGGACTTGATGCGTATTATGAATTGTGTCCAATGCAACAAATGTAGATTCCATGGAAAGATTTCGACGTTGGGGTTGAGTACTGCGTTGCAATTGACGTTGGGACGTCAAGGGATGGGGGGTGATGTTGCCAAGATTCATAGGGTGGAGTTGGCGGCTTTGGTGACGACTATGGGCAAGTTTGCGAGTGGTATTGAGTTGTGTTATGAGATGCAGGCTCTTTGAGGTATATCTTTAACAATAAAGGCATGAATAACTAGCTTTACTTTTGTGAACAAATATATCATCTTACACAGCAAGAAGGTGCTGCTTACTCGCAGAAATCACAAAATGCAGATGCCTTGTTGCATCTGCTGCTTCCACTACCTCTTCTTTCAGAGAAACAGTCGCCACACATCTTCCAATTGCACCCCGAGCATTCTTGCATAAAGTCACAGTCAGAGCAGACATACTTGTCACATCCAATACCAACCTGGCAACGTTCCATTCTCTTGCAATCAGCACAGTAATACTTCTGGCAATGAGCACAGAACGCAAGCATTTGGATATCAACTCGACCCGTCTCATCAACCAATACTTTAGATGCACAATCATCACAGTAGTGTCTTGTGCATCCATAGCAAGTATTGAATTGTATGCCAAAGATGTGCATCCATCTATTACTATGCATCCATGCATTACTACCACAGGCATTGATGTTTGCATTGCATTCGTTTCTTCCACATTTCATTGTACGTTTCTTCCACATTTCATTATATCGTGTCACGAACTGTCGGAACTCGGATGAACCAGGATATTTGCCTAGTACTATAGCACGTGATATGTGAGGAAATTGGATGTGGCTCAACCTATTGCCGTCTCTTTGGATGATGCTATCAAGAATTGGTAACACGTGGTCAAATGAGAGTGGAGCTGGACTTATCTTCGGACTTTCATTGTCCCCGACTAGACTTAGATCAATCTTCTCCAACACTAACGATCCGCGAAGCGGCTCTAAGCATGATCCAGTGATATTAGTGCAATGCGACAGCTTGAGCGTTCTCAATCTGTTGACTGCATCAATGATGATGAGGACTGCATGAACATCATAGTCACTCAGTCGGGACGCAAGATCGTTTTCAAGATCTCCGAAATCAAGAGTGTCCCATTGATATCCGGTCAAGGTCCTTATGGTATCAGCAGATAGTGCGTTCTGTTCATACTGAAGCCATGCATCAGTGCATGGGATCTTCCTGCTTGAATCTACATGGGCGAGAGCAAGTGCGACGGTGAACAACGCACGTGATGATGTGGTCAAGTAGCTTGCCACATGTGTCAGTGACTCGATCGGCAGATCCAAGATGGTTTGTTGTTCTTTGTCTGTGTAGTCATCCACTTCCATATCTGTCGGCATGGCAGGTTTGTATGCATCGGCATCGATAGAAGAACTGTAGACTCTTTCAAGAGCGTGTTGGCTTGTTGAGAGAATGACCTTTTGAAGATCGGAGGCACGTGACGTTGCTCTCAGATAGCTTGTTACATGTGCCGCCATCGACTCGATCGGCAGGTCAAAGACTGTGCATCTGTAGGAGGCGTCAAGTTCCATCGTTGTTGTGATGCTGAGGTGCGCTCAGTGATACAATGCTGTAGACATTTTATGCCAGTTAGTTGGCTGGGGTCATTGCATCTCATGGTCGAGAAGAGAAGATATTGGGCGGGAGAATACCCATCGGCGAACTTCCCGGCTTTCATGTGGTAAGTATATGGTTCTCAGCTGTCGCAATAGATGGAAACAATATAGGCCAAGAGGGAGTCACATTGGACCAGATTAGAAACCACATGCAAATACTGATACCACATGCAAGCCGAACGACTCAACGGAAGACGCGGCACGATTGGGCAGCTTATGTGTGAAATCACAGGAAAGGGACACAAGCCAAATACCGCTTTCTAGCCAAATTTGGCCGCAAGCGGGCCTCTGTTCCAGAATGCCATTCTCTTGCTTGCAGCATTCTTGCTCAGCGTCACTCTATCTCATTCACTCATTCAATGATGATCAATCGTACATAAGCGGAGGTTTTAACGCACCAACAACAACACGACATCATCAGCATCAGCTTAGCACAAACGGCAGTTGGAGCATTGGTGCATAGAAATACCGTTTTTTGTCACTGCTATACACGAGTTGTGCAGTTTTGACCTACTAGTATATTTTGTTTCACGAGCATGCATATCAATTGAGGATAGATAACCAAGACCACTACAGACCCGCCGATCGATATAGACTACCAACACCATCGTCCCAATACTAAAGCAATGAAGAGCTTACCTCCCTATCCAAAGCAGCCACTGATGGCGCCGGCTCTACTGCTGCTTCTCTGCTGCATACATTTCTTCACACTTACATATGCACAGACCAGCCACCACCAAGACGACAACAATCACAGAACACTCAACCTCTTTCAAAAAGAAACTAGAATAATCAACGGTATCGAAGCCACACCCTCTCGATATCCCTACATGGTCTCACTTCAATATGCCGGAGTTCACTTTTGTGGCGGAACTCTCATCGCACCCGATATTGTCTTGAGTGCTGGACATTGCAGTGGTGCAGAGCAAGATTTAACCATTTACCGTGTCGTAGTTGGACGGTATGATCTTACGGAAACGTGGAAGGGGCGAAGTATCAAAATGAAGAGTGAGGTGGTGCATCCACAATATAATGAGGAGTCGGTAGATAATGATTTCATTATTATAGTTTTGGCAGAAAAGATTCGTGAGGAGGAGGGGATACGGTTTGTAAAGTTGAATAGTGACGAGGCCGTGCCGGTAGTGGGTGCGGCGACGAATGTTATGGGATGGGGTGATACCAATCCTATGGAGGGTGAGACTGAAGTTTCGGATGTGTTGATGGAAACGGAAGTTTTTGCAGTGAGTAATGAGGAGTGTGAGATGAGTAAGGGGACTGTTGCGACGTCTGAGTTTGGACAGGTCTTTGCAGATTTGCAGGGTCAAATAACCGATAGTATGTTGTGTGCATGGGCCAAGGACACAGATGGATGTCAAGGTGATTCAGGTGGACCGTAAGTCGACTCATTGTATTGTATATTGCTTGTATTATCGCTTCTCTCCAATACTCACAATACTCTTGCTTCAAAACTTACAATCAATACTATTTGCTCCAGATTGGTGGTTACAGGAAATACTCCTGACCAAGATTTGTTGGTTGGTGTCGTTTCCTGGGGATTGGGGTAAGTCACACATTGCATTGTTCTTGATATCGCCTTCAAACGAAAAGACTCACAATACTCTTCATTTATAGCTGCGCTGAAGAGGACTTTCCGGGAGTATATTCACGGGTATCGGCTGCGCATGATTGGATAAGGGAACAGGTTTGCGGTCTTAGTACTGAACCACCTGATTACCTGCAGTGTACTGGACAGATGAAATTTACTGCACCACCATCGCCACGACCAACCACTCCAAAACCGACAGCTCCTTTGCCTACTTACTCGCCGCTACCTGATGGTAGAAAGCGACTGCTGGTAGTTGTTACTCTTGATCGGTATCCGGAAGATACAGGATGGAGCTTGGCAACATTGGATGGTAGTGATGTCATCTACGAAAACCCGATTGGTACCTATGAGGGTTATGATAAGTTTAAGAGCTATGAATACAACTTTGAGGTTGATGGAAACTTGTTTTATCAATTGGAAATCAAGGATCAATTTGCAGATGGATTTGGAGGAACGATAGATGTTTATGATGTAGCAATCATGTCGAGTAAAACGAGACTAGTACATGAGCCTGGGTTTTCGGAAGTGTCAGGTAAAGAAGTGAGTCACGTTTTTTTTGCTGGAGAGGTTCCAGCGAATATGTTAACGTTAGTGCTCGACTTTGATGATTGGGCGGAAGAAGTAGCTTTTGAATTGAAAGATAGCAGAGGCAACATGTTGGCATTGGAATGGTTTGGTTCCTTTCCATCAGGAACTGAATCTGCAACGGTGGAGATACCAATCTATGGTTTTGAAACTGGCGACCAGATCTACAATTTAACGTTTTGGGACTCGGGGTCTGATGGATTTTGTTGCGGAGGCAGCTATACACTGTTTCTTGGATCACCGGAAGAAAACAACATGCTGAAGCGTGGAGGTGACTACGGAGCTGGAGAGAAGTTCCAGTTTATAATAGAAGGGTCCGCTCCCTCAATGAGTCCTTCATCATCTCCCTCTGCACGCCCATCCACGCAACCTACAAATGTTCCTACAGTATCGCAGCAACCGTCAACAACAATGAAGCCTACTTTTGCACAAATTGGAAACCCAACAGAGGTTATTGCACAATTGAACGAGGATGGGGGCAGTATAAATCAAGCGCCATCTTCCGCTGGGGTCCAAAATTGGCGAGGTCGTGTACATCTCGTCTATGTCTTAGGATCAACAACTACTTTGCTTCTACTTCTTGTTTAGATACAATAGTGTAAATTATGTATCGGTTTCTTTACACTTAAACAAAAATTATCACATTGGGTTACACTTCAAACATCGTCCTTCATAGACAACATTTGGTATTGTGAGAGGCGTACTTTTGAACATCGACTTAAGGAAACATCTCTGTCCACAGTCTTCGCACTCTCCTTTCATCTTCCTTTGTTCCTTGATCTTCTTTGAGTCTGCACCTAGACTGTCTCCTCCAAGTTGAGCCATGGAACGTGCCGTTACTGAAGCTCTAAGGGCGGTGGTAGATCCTCTAAGGGCAGGATTACCACGACCACCACGGCCCCCGACTTGACTAGCGCGAAAACCACCAACCTGACTTCCACTTCCACGCATACTTCCACGCATATTCCCTGCACCACGCCCAGCTGCACTTTGGCGTCTCCCTGATGTGCCCGACAAGCCAGACTTTCCAGACCTTCCGGACTTTCCAGACTTTCCAGAGTGAACACTTTCTCCGATTCCTTCATCGTCAGATTCTGCAAGCTGCTCCGACATTTTCCTCTCGGCAGCTACATTATCTGAGGCTGAAAAAGACAGCAGATCTAAGATTTTGCTTTGACGCAAATCTTGCGCTCTCATGATCTTTTTCTGGTCATCGCGCTTCTCCATAATTCCACTTATTTTGTCTAAAGCTTTCTTGGATATCTTAGTCTTTGATAAATCAAGCTTTTTCAACGTTTTGTTGCTTTGGGTTAGCACCTTGATAAATCCTTTGCCAGTGTCATCAGTCAGGCCCTTGTTACTTGATAACTTCAAAGCAATTAAGGATACATTGTCCACCAATGCTAGCACGAGACTCACAACTATTTCATCAGATAAGTCACATCTTGAAATAGAAAGATGTGTCAGTGAACTGTTGTTCTCAAGGGATTGGAAAAATAACTCCCAATCCTCCGGTTTAATCTTTTTCCGTCCGTCTAATTTCAATACATCAAGCAACGGATCATCCTTCTCCATCATCTTCACAATTTTCTTCATAGGAGTTCTATCAGTTTGTAATTCCTCATTCTCCAGTGGAGCCATCACATCCTTCGATAGATTGCTACTACTATTACGGTGCGATGGAAGCGGTGAGATGCTTTTTTGAGACTGATCATTAGCGGTGATTGAATTTTGCTGACGAGGTCTAATTTGGGCTGGCTGCCATTCCTCTTCCTTGGGAGGTGGGGCCTCCTTGAGAGGTGGGGAAGCGCGCCTTTCCTGGACTTCTTCTTCTTCTTTCCGCTGGGATCTTTGTGGTGAATATTGAAAAGCCGGTGTCTCTTTTACCGCACTGTCTTTTATTTCCACAGTATCCTCTTTTGCTGCAGCAACTTCTTTTGCGTCGGCATGTTCCTTGTCGTACTTGGCCTTGATGCGTTTGAGCTTCTTCTTCTTTTCCTTCTTCGACAGATCTTTGTCCTTCATTACCTTCTTGATCTCTGCCTTCTCCGCTTTGCTGGGTTCACGCTCCATCTCCTTATCATTATCATCTTGCTCTTCGTCTGCCTTGTTGTCGTCGCCATAATTCTCTGCAGCGGCTTCGGCCGTCTTCACCGCGTCGATACGTTTTTCCCACTCTGCGTCGTACTTGGCTTTAACCTTCTTCATTTTCTTCTTCTTGTCCTTCTTAGACAGTTTTTTGTCCTTCAAAATCAATTTGATCTCTGCCTTTTCCTCTTCGGTTGGCTCGCGCACCATCTCCTTGTCACTAACTGGCTGCTCTGCATTGTCTTCAGTCGCTTGCAATTGCTCTTGTTTTGGGACAGAAGCGTTTTGGGCAGCATTGGCCGCACTTATACGCTCCTTCTCTTCTGCATCATACTTGGCCTTGATCTTTTTGATCTTCTTTTTCTTCTCCTTCTTTGACAAGGACTTGTCCTTCTTAACCAACTTAATCTTTGCCTTTTCCTCTTTGCTTTGCTCACGCTCAGCCTCCACATCGCTACCCTCTTCCTGATCATCTGCCGTCACCTCTTCCTGATCATCTGCCATCACTGCCGCTTCAGCAGCTGCTGTAACCACAGCCGCTTGTGCTTCCTCTATTTGAACATCATCTCCTTCCTCCTCAGCTGCAGCTTCCTCAATGCGAGCATCGTCTCCTATCTCCTCGGCAGCAGCGTATCTTGCCTTGATTTGTTGCACTTTTTCCAATCTTGTTGCGCGGCTTAAGGAGCGATCCTTCATTACATCCTTTATCTCTGTCATTTCTTCTTTGCTGGTTTTTCTACGCTGTGCACTTCCAGTGGAACGTGCACTTGCAGTGGAACGTGACAATTCTCTTGGTCTTTGAGAAACAACCTTTGGAGGAGCTTTTTTCACTGCCGTATCAACCTTCGGAGGAGCTTTTTCCACTTTCGTTTCAATCTTTGGAGGAGCTTTTTTCACTTTCGTTTCAACCTTTGGAGGAGCTTTTTCCACTACCGTATCAACCTTCGGAGGAGCTTTTTTCACTGTCGTTTCAACCTTCGGAGGAGCTTTTTCCACCACCAATTCCTTAATTTCAGCAGGGTGGTGTGACGATTCCTCGTCATTATTAGCATGATCTTCTTCCGACGCCGCTGACAAATGATCTGATGCACTTCCTCCTTCATGAGAGTGTGCATCCTGATCGCTGTCGTATGAGGATGATCTAGATCTCCCACTTCGTTCACTCTGGTTCGACCGGGCTGATTCTACTGAGCTATCACGAGATCCAGATCGATCTGACCCAAACGGCTTACCACTTTGCCCGCTTCTACTAGAACGACCAGATTCTACAGAGCCATCGCGCGATACAACACTCTCAGACTTATTAGACTGCAATGATCTACTGCTTCGATTAGAGTCGTCAATATTTGAACCAACACTGCGCCCACTTCTACTAGAACGACCAGATGCTGCTGATCGATCAAGTGAAATCTCATCAGCTTCGGAACGGATAGGACTTTTCGACCTCCTACTCCTACCAGATCGAGCTGATTTCAATGATCCGTCACGTGTCCCCTCACCCTCAGTTGAGTGTCCACTTCTATCGGAGATATCAACGTTTGATTTGTGACTTTTTCCACTTCTGCCAGATCGAGCTGATTTCAATGAACCATCAAGCATCCTCTCATCTGCGCCAGACAGGTCAGACTTCATTGACTGCCCACTTCTATCAGAGATATCAACGTTTGATTTGTGACTTTTTAGACTTCTGCCAGATCGTAACGATCCGTCGCGTGTCCCCTCATCGGTTTCGGAACGGTTAGACTTCATTGACTGTTCACTTCTATCAGAGATATCGGTGTTTGATCTGCGACTTTGTCGACTTCTGCTAGATTTCAACGATCCGTCACGAGTTCCCTCATCGGTTTCTGAACGGGCAGACTTACCACTTCGCCCACTTCTCCCTGATCTGAAAGATCGCAATGAGCCGTCCCGTGTCAACTCATCAGTTGCAGATCTGTCAGACTGCATTGACCTACCACTTCGATTGGAATTATCAACATTCGATTTACCACTCCGCCCACTTCTATCTGATCTGAAAGATCGCAATGAGCCATCCCGTGTCAATTTGTCAGACAGGATTGACCTGCCACTTCGATTAGAATTATCAACATTCGATTTACCACTCCGCCCGCTTCTACCTGATCGGATTGATCTTAATGAGCCATCCCGATGCAGTCCACTTCGATTAGAGTTATCAGCATTCGATTTACCACTTCGCCCACTCCTACCTGATCGGAAAGATCGCAATGAGCCATCTTTTGTTCCTTCGTCAGCAGACTTTGTTGACCTGCCACTTCGATATGAACTCTCAACATTTTCTTCCTCCTCTACGGAGCTCAGTGATTTATCATCATCGTCAACAATATTGTTACTCATCGCTTCGGAAGAGGCGGCAGAATATACTTCAGAGCTTTGTGATTTGTCATCATCTTCAACGATGTTCTTACTCATTGCTTCGGACGAGGCGGCAGAAGATAAATCATCGTCATCGTTATCACTTGTTGTTTCTACATCACTTTCAACGCTATTTTCCTCTATGCCGTTGCCCCCGTCATCATGTTGTTGTTCAGTTGAAGTCGACATATTCGTTTTTCGTGGAGTAGGATCAGTAAACCTGTGATCATTCTCATCCGCAGAAGAAAAAGTGAAATTTTGTAACTGCTGCTGCTGATATCTTTCCGTCGGCGTTACAACATCTTCCTCTGGCAACGGCTGCTCTCGTGGGGTGGAAGTAGTAGTTGTAATATTCTTTTTCTTGATTGGTCCATCATCCGCAAAGTGTACCACTTGATGCTGCGTCTGCATCTGTTGCGCCTGATTTGCAATAATCGCCTGAATCTCCTCCGCCTGCTCCTCTTGCTGCCGTTTCATTAATCTCATAATTTCCAAATAATGCTTTCTTTCGACAGCATTGGTATTTTCAATATCATGACGATTTGTGGAATGTTGATGGATGAGTTGTTGTGTTTGATAGGCGTGTTTGCTTTGGAGGTGCCGTATTGTCTGTTCTGGCGATGATGATATATTCTGAAAATTATTTGTTGCATCGTCGTTTTTTCTGGAGGTATCATCAATATGGTCCATAATATCAATAATTTCACCAGTAATAATTGCTCCATTTTTACGGGCAATCATCTTGGCAAGGAAGGCTTCTGCCCCAGGTGACATTTCTACAATAACACCTTCAAGTGATGCAGCATCAGCCTTCGCCGATGACTGCGGCGGAAATCGGATGCATTTGGAATACGGGTCGAAGCTTATAGCGCAGTCTTGAGTGCGTGAAGTCATCATGGTGTTTCCTCTCCTCCTTCCCTCGCTTGCTCGCTCGTGCACCGTAAGGCAAGAGTCCAATCGATTAGGACAACTAACAAAGTGAGGGGTAGATAATAATATGTAGCGTGCAAGAGTAAGAAAAGTTGGCCAGCCGCGGAGCAGTGAGCAGTGGCATGTTGAAGTTGGGAGTTGATACCAGCTTGAACCGAGATCTACTTATCCACAATGATCAGATACAATCCAAATAACAGCACATAATATCCATGAAACACCCACCTTTTCTCACATTACAAAGAACAAAGAAGCTATGTGAGGGGGCCTTGGTGAGAGAGCTGTAAGCTGGGTAAGTCTAGACTAAGAAGTATGTACAGGTTATCATGCAAGTCATCTTTAAATTAATCTTTGCATGAGCTAGAAATATCAACACTTTGCCGCTCACTGTCACTCACTCACTCACTCACTCACTCACTCACTCACTCACTCATTCTCTTCTAAATCTAAAAGTAAAAGATCAGTAAAAACCTTCTCCATTCTATCATACAATCTTTTCTGTGATCTATGCACACAAGCAACATTCGACCAACCATGAAAATAATTGTAATGTTCAAAGTAACATCCAGAAATGCGCCAAAGCCTGTTTTCCCCTGACCAGTAACAAGTGAAACCTTTGCCATCCAAAAGTCTAACTGCATCTTGTAGGTGTAGGTTGCCCCATTTGCCCTGCTTGTGATACTCAAACTCAAGATAATGAGTACTATCAAGGACAGAGCCAGCACCAAACAAGACATCAAAATCATACCCTTCCACGTCAATCTGTAGAATATTGATTGGGCCCCTCCCTTTCACATATTTGGCAACATAATCTTCAAGTGAAAACATGGGAACTTCAACACAATTCTCCCCAGCTATTGAATGTCTGCAGAGACATCTCGAGATTGTAAATGCAACAGCACAGTTGTTGTATTTGTGTAATGTGTCACGCATGAAAGATTCTAAAAGGAATCTTGATCGCTGAAGATCGCTGGATAAGATCGGCCATCTGCCGGTGCTTGAAAATCTTTTAGAGCATCAAAATCCGCAATGATCGCACTTCTAGAAATTTTGATACTAATTGTTTGTTTTAACACTACTGGTTCGGCGGAGGCTTCATGCCACCCTACATCCTTTATTACATTTCGTAGTCTCGGTGGAACGTCATAATAGCGATGGGCATGCAATAGCGGTCCTTCCACGTTCAAGATAACATCCTATTTTACCGTCGGCGAAGTCGGAAACTTAACACCTCAAATCCAAGCCTCCCTATCACCACCGTCCGCTCAATCGAGGAACAAGCAAAGTAAATCCCTTCCCACTGTAATCTCGCTGTCATCTAAGAGATTAACAGTCTCGTGTTTCCTGCCTACTGAATAAGACCATCGAAGGAAGAATATCTTTACCGGGATCTCCATTACATCCCACTACTTCAGAAGACGTCGAGAAGATAATCTTTGGACCCTTATTCCAGACACGGCCGTTACACGCACAACTCTAGAGTATCGTGTGAATAGAAAGTGGGGATATTAGCACTAGCGATCTTGAGTCGGGACCGGTTAACATCCATAAAGCTACGCTTTTCATCCGAGCTGAGAGCTACCCGTGAAGTCATTACAAAAGATGACATCTGTGAGAAATAATCCGCAGACGACAAGTCGGCAGAAGGCGGTACGCTTCGACGAGGACCTACAATTCGTCGTTGATCACCTGTTTACTTGCCCCATCAACCTAACTACCGCTCTCAAATGGGCTCGAGTGTTCACGATCCGTGACCTACATCGCGAGTTGGGTAAGGCTGACATCCGCAGGAGGGTCCGTTTTAAAGACGGAGATGAATCAGGAGAAGAGTTGTTTGATGATCGCGAGTACGAGGATCTAATGAACATCTGTAGCTACCTCAATTGGCGGCAGAATGGTCGTGGGAGAGTGGAGGAGGTGAAGATTGACATCCAGACCGAGACTAACAGGGACGGCTTCTGTGATTTTATTTCTCTACCACCCAAGAGTAGGAAAGGAGCGAATACAGCAGGATTTGTTGATTATGATCCTGACCTCGCTTTAGAGTTTGAGAAGATCAACAAGGTGGGACAGTTCGCACCCTCTGCATCTACCAACGCTACGACACAGCCAACTTCCAACGCCGGGTCTTCGTCTACGGCAAACAACAAGCATACGCTCACTGATGACGAGAGGAAGTTAACTTCCTTCTACAAGAAGTTCAAGCCACAGGATTCAACATTCCCTGTGTTCAAGGCAGCGAAGGATTTCGCCAGATGGAGCACCCTGTTCTTGTCGAAACTGAAATTGCTGTATGAGGAAAACATCTTAGATTCCACCTACGTCGTGCCAACCCTCGCAAACGGCGACTCCCAAGCGGCAGTAGACTTACATGAGAAGCAGAATACCCATCTGTATACTCTATTGTCTGAACGTGTTACCACCCTTGTTGGTTCCCGTCTCATCATGGATCATGTGGATGATGGTATCACTGTCTGGGAGAAGCTCTTGGCACACTATGGAGACAACGTAGCTGCAGAGGAACGAGCCGCCCAGATCTTCCAGATCATTATCACTGGGTCAATGGATCCCAAGTGTACTGAACTCGAGAAGAACAGTCTTGGATTCGTCAATCTGATGAAGGAATACAATCGTTACTGTAAGCCGTCGGAAAGACTTGATGATCAACAAATGCTTACCCACTACGAGAGATACATCCGTAATGTGCCAAGAATGCGTGCCTTGAAATCTCAGATGAATACTACCGATCGGGTTGCTAGTTCCAACGGATTGAACCCCTTGCCTGTGGCGGAAAGACTGCAGAACTACTTGAATGATGCCATTACTCTGGATGGAGAATTCAAGACATCCGTGCTGTCATCCAAACGACATGCCAACTTAGGAATGCTTTATACTGGAGATATGGACGTTAGTGAGTTTTTGGATATTGACGCACATGCTGCTCATGTGATTTCTGATGATGGGTACATTAATGGGGGCACTTCCACATATGATGTCAATGCAACTGCCATTGCCGAAGGTGATAATCCAATGGAGGATGAGGCGATTGAATTGATGACATGGGCTGTCCATGCTGCGGAGGGAAAGGATGAAGAGAATGCAGATGGGGGGCGTATTACGGCCAACGTATGGGATGGCATGAATAAGAGTCAGCGCAGGGCGTGGTTGCAACTCGGTCGGGATCTCCGTATGCAGTTATTACCAGCAGGAACGGTAATTCGTCCACCTCCTCCACGCAATGGACAGAATTTCGGCATTCCAGGAAATGGAGTCACTGGTACTCGTGGGCGTGCTACTAATATGGCGTCTACCATTGTTAATACTGCCGAGGGAACACCTGAGGGAACACCGTTTGATCCTACTGCAACGAGAACTGCCTATTCCGCGGATGTATCTGAAATGTCACTTATTAATGCGATGAAAGCCAATACTCTCACAGGTATCACGCCTTCTGGAGGTCTCCACTCGTCTCGTCGTCAGATGCACGTCAAGGAACCATTGGATCCCACGCGCCTTTTGTCCAATAAGAACGTGAGTCCAAATCAACTCGTTCCATTGCCCAAGAACACTGCTGCAAATCTGGCTCTGAATGGTACTGATCGACGCGTCAACATGGTAATTGCATCACCTCCCTACATGACTGAGAATCGTATCGCGTCTACAGCCATGCGCACTGCTCCTGTGTCTATTACCCGTCGTAATGTCTCCAAGGTCCTTGACTCTGCTGGGTTTCCTGACATCCCAACATCGACTGATGAACATGCCACCCCATGGTCTGTCAATATGACGATTATGAACGCTCGTCCTAGTGTCTGGTCCTTATCTGACAGTGATCTTGATGTTATTCTGGGTCTTATTGACGGGGGAGCTAATGTTGGACTTGCTAATCCAAACTATTTGAGGTTACTTCAATATGCCCTTCCTTCCCGCAAGATCAACGTCAGTGGTATTGGAAACTCTCGTTTAGACGAGCTGAGGATTGCTACTTTTGCTGGAACCGTGATGACGTCATGTGGTCACCAAGTTTTACTCATCTTCAATGAATATGCGGTGATGGATAATGGAGAAGGCAGTGATGGTGGGCAGATCGTGCATTCCAAGATGCAACTTGAAGATGGTGGATGCCTTGTGAATGATAGACCACTACAATTGATGGGAGAACAGAATATAGTTCCAATGACTGTAGAAGGATATACTATTCCTCTTACCTATGTCAACGGTCTTCCACATGTCCAGACGACCTACCCTACGGATGCACAATTGGATACCCTGCCGCGCATCGTTATGACTAAGGAAACACCATGGAATCCAAGACGATATGATGGGGATCAGGCTTCTGGGAGTACATTCACGGATGTATATACACCAAACCGGGATGAAGAGGCGTACTATTTGGACGAAGAAATCATTGGAGAAGCTGGGGAGCGTGTCATCGAGATAGAAGATGAGGATAGTGAAGATTTGATCCAAGAACTGGATGAGGATGATGAGGATAGTCAGGATGAACTTCCATCTTTGGGTTTGATCGACAGGGGAGCTAATGGAAGTATTGCCATTCCGTTCAGGGATATCTATGGTGGCTCGTTCAGGGATATCTATGGTGGCTTGAATAATTGTAAGAATCCTAGGGTGCCGAGATCATTTCGAGAGGCGATGACTATTGACGAGGAAAACGGGAACTCATTATGGGAAGATGCACTTACCAAGGAGATGAATAAGTTGGAAGCCTTGTTTGGAGACGACGTCCAATTCTATCGCTACTCACAGGGAGCTCAAGACTCGTGGATACACTTCACTGACAACGCGGAATTTCGTACCTTCAAGCCATTGTACTTATCCTTTAGTCTCAAGCGAAATGGAGCGAATGTGGTTGCAAGAGTTAGGGTGGTATCAGACAGCATTGGTGGGAATGATCCACATGCATTGTGCATCCGCAATTATTGGATTGAAACCTTGAGACGTCGTATCAGGAGTGATGATATTGTTCGGATGTTTCGTGCAGGAGGTCCCTTTGACAGGTATGATCCTTATGATTGCTGTTCTCACAGAGGGTTCTGCAGGTGTACCAATGGAGGTCTACTAGCATTGATTGAACTGATTGAAGATGGTTTGGTTGAAAGTGAGATGGGTTTTGCGGCATCTCCTGCCTATCAGATGATGCAGGCACGAGCTAATGGAATCCAAGGGAGCGTTGAACCAAGAGTACGTGAGATGTTCGACAGGATCCACAGGATTAGGGAACAAGTTCATACTGATGTAGTATGTTGGGAATGCCTTTAGAAAGGAATTTGTAAAGAAACTGGGGAGAAAATAGGGGAGATATCAACGTAACAACATGCACCGTTGATTGGGGAGTATTGAATGTCTGCAGAGACATCTCGAGATTGTAAATGCAACAGCACAGTTGTTGTATTTGTGTAATGTGTCACGCATGAAAGATTCTAAAAGGAATCTTGATCGCTGAAGATCGCTGGATAAGATCGGCCATCTGCCGGTGCTTGAAAATCTTTTAGAGCATCAAAATCCGCAATGATCGCACTTCTAGAAATTTTGATACTAATTGTTTGTTTTAACACTACTGGTTCGGCGGAGGCTTCATGCCACCCTACATCCTTTATTACATTTCGTAGTCTCGGTGGAACGTCATAATAGCGATGGGCATGCAATAGCGGTCCTTCCACGTTCAAGATAACATCCTATTTTACCGTCGGCGAAGTCGGAAACTTAACACCTCAAATCCAAGCCTCCCTATCACCACCGTCCGCTCAATCGAGGAACAAGCAAAGTAAATCCCTTCCCACTGTAATCTCGCTGTCATCTAAGACCAGCTTTAGCTTTAGAATTGCAGTCCCCAATAGAGGACCTCTCCATTCCAATATCGATATTAGGAAAGTTGACAGCACCACTAGTTGATGAAATGGCAGCATGGGTGAACACCATTCCTTTACTCTTGAGGCCCAACTTATCACCAGCACGATCTAGCTCTGAAAAGGTGGACGGCATTGGTTCAATACAATGCATCTCCCCTTTTCTCTGTGGGAAAACCACATTATACTGATCAGCATATTCTTGGGAACAAGCACCCCCTCTTGCTGAGTGAAATTCATCTCTCCACTTGTGAGCATCAATAGTTGCATCGGACAAGCCCATTCGTGCTGTGCGAATGGCATCATGCCCTTTATTACAGCCTACACTGATACCCAAAAAGTCAGAACTTCCAATGTCAGTCTCCTCGGCGTAAAATTTATCAATCCAAGAGGTCATGGGACATTTAAACCAATTTGCCAACCGAGAAGAGTTCAATTTTGATGTGTCTTTAAAGGTGATGTCTTTGTCCTCTGTCAGCATCAATTGATGAGCAATTTTGCGCATCTGCTCTGCTGTACACAATGGAGATGCATCACTAGTGGTCGGGTTTCTCATTTGCCCAGGACCACGGATTGAATCAGAAGGTGTGCGTTCTTCTCCTTCTTTGTTAGAAGGAAGAAGACTCTGAAGACTTTTCTTGGCAGCTTGCTGTGATTCTTCTCCCCTTGGATTTGTGACAACATTATCCTTGATATTGCTGTAGTTTCCAGTTGTAGTTGTAGTCGCCTTTGATGAATACCACGTGTTGACTATGCCAAGAAAGAACATGGGAATGAGCCAAATTGATTTGGGAAAGAGGCCGCGGCTGCATCTTTCTGTTTCTGCTTGAAGCTGAGATGTTGGAATGCCAACCCGCCTATTCATATTCCTATGGCTGGTGGATCTTCTTCTGAATATGTATGACATTTGATAATAATTGACAAACGGTGCTTGCAGCGCGTAAGAGATTTGTTGCTAGCAGATCGCCTAAGTAATAATGGTGATACTACGAAAAGTCGTGGTGTAACATGGTGTAAAAAAGATCACAAGATTGGTGGAGATGAGAAAAAGGTTTTTAGGTGGTGCTGGTGGAGGGTTTAAGGAAAGCGAAGGAGAAGAGGGGAGAAGAGAGAAGAGAAAAGAAAGGTAGGCAGCGAGCGAAGAAAAGATTGATGTGCTATTATTTGTTGACGTAGACAATTGCCTTAAAGTAATAAAAGAGCATATTATTGTATTCTTCATGCTTTGCTTGCGTAGAAGTGCTGGTATCGGTTGAAACAATCGCTTAAAGCTGCGCATTGCAGCTGGTGCATTGTGCATTGTGCATTGTGCATATTTTAGGAGTGAAGAAGAGGGTGAATGATATTGAACATCTTGTAGGCGGCGTATTCAATGCAGTAACCTTTCTCTTTTCAATTAAATGCTCTCATGACGATTACAATGATTCACTCATGCATTATTTACCGATGTACTTCGAGCTATGACGGAATACGTCACACATCTGCGGATGAAAATGATACAGCCTTGTGTCGAACTGTACACATGTCTTGCAGTTATTGCATTCTTGCGCAATTGTGAAAGTAAAGATTTGCCTGCATTGACGCCCATATCAGCAACAGTCATACTAGTTCCTTTTTGCTTGCATTATTGTATTGGATTAGATACGTTTCTTTGTAGTATTTATGACGTTGTGGAAGGAAATGCGGAGGAGTTTGTATCACCATCATCACATAATATCATATTTTCGCCGGTTGACTTCAGTGCCAGTGCCACAAGCTCTACCCTCCTCGAAGGCGGCTGCTGATTGTTGTATGCATAATATGTTGCTTGCTGCAGATACGATGAACTTTTGTATCATTCTCACAAGCAGCACAACTATATGCGATGGACGATTGTACCGCAAGAGAGATAACTACAACGTTAAACATAGGTCTATCCATCGAGGTCTATCCATCGAGGTCTATCCATCGAGAATTATCATCGCATTGTGATCTTTGTTTGGTTGGAACGAATCTCCATGTTGTTAGGAGTTTTGACTTGATGGACTAGCCGACAACTCTGTATTACACTGTATATCTACAGGCAGATGAGCTACCTTACTCTCTCCTTCCGAACGATTCCTACAAGACGAGTACATGCCGACAACCAACAAGGGCCACTCAGATGGTATCTCACGTCCACTACAATAGCATCTCATGCGTTGAGTTCGAGTTGTCGCCGATGAGTATTCTGGGCGATGCAGCGCAGGCACCAGTCGCCAATGGCGATGCCGACGAAAGAAAGATTAGTTGTTAACTCATTCGCTGCTGCATCAAAAAGGAGGGTAAGTTGTATCCGACAAGACATCCGACTTCATCAGAGGAGTCGTTGACCGATTCGTAGGGAGAGATGATTGAAGCCATGTCGATGCACAAATAATGCATCGAGTGTCGAAATTGATGTGAGATGTTCCGTTTTCTGACTTCTCTACAGGGCATTTTCTCGTTTCTCGCAACCTTGGGGACGGTCGTACCAATTCCTATTCGATTGTGTACGTAGAGGTGGCTGACCTTGGGGACGGTCGTACTAATTCCTACTCGAGTTTTTCTACGTGACCGTCCCCAAGGTCTCCACCAGCACAAACTAGCTACCAGCTTGAACCGAGATCTACTTATCCACAATGATCAGATACAATCCAAATAACAGCACATAATATCCATGAAACACCCACCTTTTCTCACATTACAAAGAACAAAGAAGCTATGTGAGGGGGCCTTGGTGAGAGAGCTGTAAGCTGGGTAAGTCTAGACTAAGAAGTATGTACAGGTTATCATGCAAGTCATCTTTAAATTAATCTTTGCATGAGCTAGAAATATCAACACTTTGCCGCTCACTGTCACATTACTCACTCACTCACTCACTCATTCTCTTCTAAATCTAAAAGTAAAAGATCAGTAAAAACCTTCTCCATTCTATCATACAATCTTTTCTGTGATCTATGCACACAAGCAACATTCGACCAACCATGAAAATAATTGTAATGTTCAAAGTAACATCCAGAAATGCGCCAAAGCCTGTTTTCCCCTGACCAGTAACAAGTGAAACCTTTGCCATCCAAAAGTCTAACTGCATCTTGTAGGTGTAGGTTGCCCCATTTGCCCTGCTTGTGATACTCAAACTCAAGATAATGAGTACTATCAAGGACAGAGCCAGCACCAAACAAGACATCAAAATCATACCCTTCCACGTCAATCTGTAGAATATTGATTGGGCCCCTCCCTTTCACATATTTGGCAACATAATCTTCAAGTGAAAACATGGGAACTTCAACACAATTCTCTCCAGTACCAGAATTGCAGTCCCCGATAGAGGACCTCTCCATTCCAATATCGATATTAGGAAAGTTGACAGCACCACTAGTTGATGAAATGGCAGCATGGGTGAACACCATTCCTTTACTCTTGAGGCCCAACTTATCACCAGCACGATCTAGCTCTGAAAAGGTGGACGGCATTGGTTCAATACAATGCATCTCCCCTTTTCTCTGTGGGAAAACCACATTATACTGATCAGCATATTCTTGGGAACAAACACCCTCTTTTGCTGAGTGAAATTCATCTCTCCACTTGTGAGCATCAATAGTTGCATCGGACAAGCCCATTCGTGCTGTGCGAATGGCATCATGCCCTTTATTACAGCCTACACTGATACCCAAAAAGTCAGAACTTCCAATGTCAGTCTCCTCGGCGTAAAATTTATCAATCCAAGAGGTCTCAGAACATTGAAACCAATTTGCCAACCGAGGGGAGTTCAATTTTGATGTGTCTTTAAAGTTGATGTCTTTGTCCTCTGTCAGCATCAATTGATGAGCAATTTTGCGCATCTGCTCTGCTGTACACAATGGAGATGCATCACTAGTGGTCGGGTTTCTCATTTGCCCAGGACCACGGATTGAATCAGAAGGTGTGCGTTCTTCTCCTTCTTTGTTGGAAGGAAGAAGACTCTGAAGACTTTTCTTGGCAGCTTGCTGTGATTCTTCTCCCCTTGGATTTGTGACAACATTATCCTCGATATTGCTGTAGTTTCCAGTTGTAGTTGTAGTCGCCTTTGATGAATACCACGTGTTGACTATCCCAAGAAAGAACATGAGAATGAGCCATATTGATTTGGGAAAGAGGCCGCGGCTGCATCTTTCTGTTTCTGCTTGAAGCTGAGATGTTGGAATGCCAACCCGCCTATTCATATTCCTATGGCTGGTGGATCTTCTTGTGAATATGTATGACATTTGATAATAATTGACAAACGGTGCTTGCAGCGCGTAAGAGATTTGTTGCTAGCAGATCGCCTAAGTAATAATGGTGATACTACGAAAAGTCGTGGTGTAACATGGTGTAAAAGATCCAAGATTGGTGGAGATGAGAAAAAATCTGGAATAATCGGGTCACTGCGTGAAGTTGCCCCCGGAGGGCAGTTGGCACGCCAAAAAGTAGACGGTTGGTACGTACAGTGTTCTCGGCTCTTGGTGTGTATCCAAGCTTCGTTTCAAGCTTGAGCTTGTTTTAAACCAACTTAGTCGTTCGAAGCAGAGCTTACCCGGCATTTCGCTGAAATTCCTGTCCGTCCGTCCGTCATGGACAAAAATCAAACCTTCCAGAATGTGGCGCAAAACAACTCAAATTATCCGCGAACTCACAAACCTACGATAGAGATTGACAACTGCGCGCGGGACAAGTCGAGTGATCAAGCAACAACGGGCAGAGAAAAACATCGCTACAATGCAACGCACTGCATCTCAAAGAGAGGAGGAAGATAGCACTGTCTGCCTGCATGAAAATAGAGCTCGCACGCAGTTGTATGAGTACAAACATGTTGAAACGCAAAAAGAAAGGGCACCAAGAGAGATTGGGAATTGGGACAGATATCTCAGAACTAAAGTAAAAGTGTTTACGAAGCTTGAGCTGCTGCGTACAATTTTGGTATTGTACGGGCGAGAACGGCGGGCTGGTCAGAAAACCTCCCTCCACTAATAAGATACCCATCCATCACCCACTCACCACAAATGTAGGTACGTAGGTAAGACACAAAGTACGTAATTTACCCTAACTTTACGCTACTTTGAGCCCCACCAGCAGATTGAGACCTAGCAAACCAGTAGCCTACTTGCGCCATAGTATGAAGATATTAAAATTACATTATCTCCACCATCTACAGTTAAATAGGTCGAACTGTCCCCCCCAATTTTGCATGTCCCCCCCCTCCAAATCTCAGCCTAGTGCTGAAAATTTGTCCCCCCTCATTCGCTCACACGTAGGGGTCTTAGTAGGTAGAACCATTGAATACATACATAGAACCTATCTTAAGAGTACTTATTACTCCTCTCACGTGCGCCGGTAGTCCTTGCGGGGAAAAATAACAAAGGCATCCATATGGGCACAGCGTTTTGCCAGCAGTCAATGTTTGGGGAGCGAGAGCTTCGACGGGAGGCCTCCTTTTTTTGGTTGTTAAAAATCTGAGCATGCTGTTGTTGGTCTGATGGTTAATTATTTATTATGATAGCATGCCAATTTATTGTCTCTACAATACAGCGTGATGATAGTACAGAGAGTAGCAGATTCAACAGTGTTAAGTGCAATGCACAAGATGCCGCTCATGATGATTTGTTGTAGTGGTCCATGCATCGACGTGGAGGTTGTGCAATTTTGGAGTGTCCCCCCCTGAATCTCAGCCTAGCCAAAATTTTGTCCCCCCCGGGGGGGACAGTTCGACCTATTTAACTGTACCATGGACTCTTTTTAATCAACTAATGAGACTGAGTTTTTGTGAGCTCATAATCTTGAAAAGTTTTGTGCTCCTGGAGAGAGTGTTAACCCCTCATTAACCCCTCACCCGCACCCACGCATCCCACTTTAAAACCGCCACACCCACCATTCCATCTCACAGACATGAGACATTGGCAACAGGATGGAAGAGACATGCCTGCCTTTGAGATCAATCACTACAATACTATGCATATCAGAAATCGGCATAATCATGACATAGAGAAGGAGGAAGAAGGTGTGTCTCCTGCAGTTCCTGACGTGAGAATAATTGGTGCCATAAAAACAAATAATAGAATGTTCGCCAGAAATAACTCCAATAAAAACTCGAGGTCGTTGAGTGGCAGTGGCAGAAGATCTGCACTGCCCAAATCCATGGCGACTTCTCTCGGCGTGATGCTGGCTATTCCAATGCTTCTAAATTTGAAGACTCCTCTCAACAGCTACCGTCCAAAGTCTTCTACTCCTACTACCTTCATCATTACAAAACAAGAGGAGGAGCAATACATGTACATGTATAATCAGCGCAGAGCTCTCATAAATGAATCGTCTATGATTGATACGGGGTGTAACGAGGCTCAGTATGACGCCTTACCCAGCCGGTTCATGCAACATTACTTTGGGAATGAGATTCAAATACTGAAGTCATGGAGCGACGTATCATCATGGAATGAAACAGAACGAGTGGCATATTTGCGTGAATTTGCAAACCCGACACAACAAGGACATGGTGATCTACTTTACAGTGACGATAGTCTATGTGATGCTATTTTGTTTTTCAGGGCAACAAATGGGGTCAGGAGGCACGTCCTCATCAGCCATCTGAATGAAAATTGGGGTGCGTTTTCAATGCATGTTCCTAACCGAACTATTGACTGGGGCACCTGGGGGTATGGTCTCTTCAAAGCGGCAGGGTGCACTAATGATGATCTATGGTGGTATTTGAATCACACAAATGTTTCGGCTGTATTCACTATGACTCATCAATGGCTGGATCATCCAAAAGTCTTGTCGCTGCCACTTGGAGTAACGACATCAGCATCAGCAAGATTGTCGCAGGAGTTAAAATTGCAAGGAACGACGACAATCAATAATCGAACAGAGTTGTTACTCATTGCCAACAGAGATTTTCTACATCGACCATTGATTGTAAAACATGTCATTGCCAACTTCAATGGGACGATACGAAATCGATACAAGGATGGGTCGGACTATTTTCAGAATCTACAAAACGCAAAGTTCACCCTGTGTCCTGGTGGCCTCGGCTGGGACACATATAGGGCATGGGAAAGCATGGTTATGGGCAGTATCCCTGTCTTGGAAACGTACTACAGAAAAGATGGCTTTTATCGTGTCTTTGATGATCTTCCCGTGCTGTGGGTCGATCACTTTGACAACGTCACGCCAGCATTGCTTGAGTCGTCTTATCCTAAGATTTTGGCAAGGGCAGAGGAATACAACTTTGCTAAGCTGACAAAGCACTGGTGGGTGGATTACATTAACAGCTTCCGGTTCGATGTTCCTGCCAAAAAGAGGAATCCACAAATGAATATGACAGTGAGTGGCCTATAGAGCATGAGCAGTGGGACATAGTATCCTTCTATACTATCGCAACCAATGTTAATGGGCCACTAGAAGCTGTCCATTGCCATATATTCACATTCACAGCATTAGAACAATATGTGGTAGTTGAATATAGTGCTGGCGACCAACCCAAATGGGCCTCATCATGTCACCAACGAGGCTGTAGCAGGTCGATACACATACAAAGAGCATGAGCAGTGGAATATATCCTTCTATGCTTTCGTAATCAACTTTAATATGCCACTAGAAGCTGTTCATTGCCATATTCACAGCATAGATACAATTTTGCTTCATTATCACATCTGTCAAAAAATCTGCCACCACTATCTTTCGACTTTCGATTTCCATATTCACAGCGTTAGAGTTATTCATAATCAGAAGCATTCGCGTTTTGGAGTTATCTCATTTCGTTGTTGATGTTTATTCTTTTTATATCATTTTGTGGATCGCTTTATTGTTTAATTTGATTACTTCATAATCTCTATTTGTTTTGTATCACAATGAACATAACACCTTTCTCTGATTGCCTCATCTACAAGTGACTTATCAAACGTTCTTCATTGCTATCTTTCTTTGACAACGGGTGTCCATAAATTCTCACTCGGCTCAAACCTCCATCTGGATAAATAGATACTCTAACATGTGTGACTCCTCTGCTACCATTCACTATCATCTTCCCATCGTCACGTAAGAACTCATGTTCCGCATCTGCTGACAATGCAGTTCGTTTCAAAAGCGGAAACCATTCTACTACGCTGCTGCCGTTGTTGTCAGCAGCAGCAGATGCACAGACCACATCATCTGATAAATTACTGCAACAACATGCATCAATACTTACACTCTCTGGGAAATTTCCTTTGAAGTGCCGAGTATCAATAATAATCCTTTCCACGCCGCCTTTACTATCACTGTGGCCTACTTTCTCTACCACACCACCCATTCCCAACTTCAACACAGCCCAATCCATCAAAGGAGTATCCTGCAATCCAGTCACAGGATCTTTCGTAATCACTGCAGGTCGGTGTGGATGTCGTGCCGTCTCCCAACCATCTCCCATATCCACACCCAGTGTTGTTCGAATTAGATTAGAAGGGACTCCATAATGTTTATTCGAACAGGCTAATCCCTTTCCTCCATGGAGGACAGAAGAAAGTTCTGGCTGATGATAACGTTTGGAACTTGGTGGTGGAGTGGTGGATGAGGTTAAACTGTGAGGATGTATTGTCGAAGCTGCTGCTATTGCGGCATGATTCTGACGCAAAGAGGTCTGCTGGCTATTGTTAGCCAGTGTTGATGATGAAGAATGTACTGGATATCCCCAGATCTTCATTCGAGCCACACCTCCATCTGGATAATAATTCAATCGAATATGTGTCACTCCTCCAATATCCTCTAGTTTTCGCTTCACATCCGTCTCAAGTTGAAAATTATGATATCTACTCTCATCATAGCCTGGTTGTAGTTCCACCATGGGTAGAATTGTAATCCATGCGTCACTTAATTGTTTTGTAGTATTCAATGCAACTGCTTGGCATGCAGCATCAGCTCGTCTAATGGCATCGGTTGACTGTCCCGTACCTTGAAAGCCTTTCCCAGATGCCAATCTAGAGATTGCTCCAGGCATCCAGTTGTAAAGATAGTCATCGTCACCAATATTGCAATCTTGTTCATTGCGAGTGATCTTCATTGCCTCAATCGAAACGCGAGGAGTCTGATTCCCAGTGAAGTACGCTGTATCCAATTCTACCGATTCAATCATCATGGGACCGCTGCTATCATCGCCGCATCCTAGCTTGACAACACACCAATCATGGCCCTCAGTTCGTTTCCGTCTTGTCTCCCATCCATCCATAACTTTGCCCTCGGGGCAGTACAGATCTGCGATGAATGTGGGCGGATATGGGGATAAGATGTTTTCGGCACTGGCGAACCATTCGTCTGTAGCAAAGAGGATCTTGGCCGAGTTGGCGCTGGATGAGAGGTTGAGCAGCTTTGTATTGGTCATTGTTGTAGTACTAGGTTTAGCTTTGATATTTATGTATTATGGTCTTCCGATCTCTATCGGAACAAATCATGTATGAAGTGCGTGGCCATTGTCAAAAAATCTTGAGTGTACCGAAAAAAAGGGACTAGGTCCCTTTATTTTTAAAGGGACGTCCCTTTATTCTTAGCCTATTTATCTACGCACGTTTGCCTTCGAAGAACCACCCCTATCTACACTCCGGCGCAACTCCCAAAGACACTCACTTTCAATTCATCGAAGTCACTATAATATATCCAATTACGTTTGTTAATTTGCACGTCGCAACCTTTGTCGAGTGAGATAATTGTAGATATTGTACTACATGTTGATGATAACACGATGCACGAGAAGTGATACACGGGGATTCGACGGTGCAGGTAAGGCGGACGTATTCGATGGCTGAACGGGTTCCGTTCTTCAATTGCCGTCGTATATTTCGAGTAGTAGGCACCTGCCGTAGGAGGCGATCACTGCCTGACTTATGTAGTTGGTTTTGTTGATAATACGTTACCACTACGAATGTAAAAGGTACGTTACTAATAAGCATCCCTTTATCTCCAACATTCGTCCTTTTGTTCCACTTTTCGTCCCTTTAGGAGGGACCGTCATAAAAAAAGTTTCTGACCCCACCTTAGAGAACTGTCTTGGCCTCTCCAGACCCTCGCGACCTCGATTTATCCCTCCTCAAAAAATCTAATGGTGGAACTTGTACCCTCGTGACCTCGATAATTTAAGAAAATACCCCTCGAAAAAGGTGCTTTTCATGACATTTTAGGGACAATTTGGCTGCTATTTCTTAATAAGATCCATCACAGTACCGTAGTGTCTACCCAGATCCTCCAAATGGCCAACTATACAGGTGTTATACCCGAAAAGAAATTTTTTATACCCAAGGCAAAAATCTTTTTTTGGCTCTCCGACCCTCGTGACCTCGCCAAGGTGGGGTCAGAAACTTTTCTAATGACGGTCCCTCCCCCTTTATCCCTTTTTTTTAACAAAGGGACGTCCCTTTATTTATGTACACCCAAAAATCTTACAAATGAATGAGAACTTCATTCGAGAACAATCGGGACTCCTCACTTGTCGAAATATTATTCGCACCCATAATATTATGGTAGCGGACGGTACACGGTACGGAGCCTCTTGACGCGTTGAAAGATGGATCGAGGTAGAGCTCCATAAAGTGTTTTAGTGCCTACTATTGCAGCCAGAAGCTGCCCCTTATTGAAAAGATGCGCTCAATGTATGCCGAAGATAAAGAAGGCGGCAATCTTGTCCATACTTCTGAAGTAGATCAACTCGTCCATGACCATGAACAAAATTGTTCGACCACACTGAGCTGAGCTGTGACACAGAATACACGACAAAGCAATGAAACGGAGTCTGCCAACAGCTGTGTAAAGAAGGCTTTAGCTTTATATTTGCTCCTGCTCATGATGCACCACAGGCTTTACACACAAAGCATGCACAGCAATGAAAAGGAGTCTCCTTCCGTTCAAGCGTTCATTTGAGCATAGTCTGATAATATTATGTATATTTCGGTCATTCTCGTTGATTCATCATCCAAACCCTTCTCTAGCGAGTATCCCTAACCTAACAAACAAACAAGTCAAGTAACCAATAAGCAGTAGCTGTAAACCTGAAAAAAATGCTGCCCAATTAGTCGAAGCTCACTAGATATCCATTGTCAGCCACTCGCAAAAGTTTGCCTTCGCAACAGCACCCCATTCTCGATATTTCTCTTCCGCTTGAGAGAAGTATGGTACCGACTTGTCCTTTCTGCCCGAATCAAGGTAGAAATGCCCAGCCAGCTCATTTGCCAGCGCTTCCTCGTTCACAAACTTGTGCTTCTTTGAACTTAATATGGCGTCATCATAAAGCTTTTCTGCAGCTTCGAAGTTTCGTGCACAGAACTGTTCCTCAGCTTGGAGAAGAAACGTTTCTGGATGAGAAGATGAGGAACAGAACCACAAGATAAGAGACTGGAGATATGCATTTTTCTTCTAAACATAGAATCAATCATGTACAAAGAAAACTGCACTCACTGTTCT
Organism: Skeletonema marinoi; assembly: GCA_030544225.1. NCBI lineage: Eukaryota > Bacillariophyta > Thalassiosirophyceae > Thalassiosirales > Thalassiosiraceae > Skeletonema > Skeletonema marinoi. Next base: position 5,489,207 of record CM060485.1, on the reverse strand, counting down.
GGAAGTTCCATGTCGAAGCAAGCACGGCCAACTTTTCGATTAAAACTTTTGACTCCGCACCCCTTGCTATCCACTTCTTCTTTTTGTCCTTCGTCTCCCTGCCAATCCAAAATGATACCAGGCCAAAGTAACTTGAAATTATGATAAAGCATATATGTCCATGTCAGCGTGGTAGTGTAAAAGAGATGCAAGCTGTTAATAAACTTCATACAGTTCAAAAATACTCACAATATCCGAGCGAACATAGCTGAACCGCTGTCCATGGTCAGACTCTGCAGTGAGATAAACTTTTCGGCACAATCTCTTGTTTTGTCGAACTCACGAAATACAAATGCCTCATAACACTCAATGAAATGCTGTGTTAGCGTGACTGGAGGAATCTTGTCTATCAAATCTGCTTCATTGTGAGTGTCGCCAGAGACACTTGTTAGACCAATTTGTGGGGGTATGGCCGATTCGCCTACCATCCTTTGGGTCATTCTGACGATTGGGAGCAGAAGAGACATCAATACTAAGTTTTTGTGAAATCTCATCTGCTTAACTGTCTCTTTCATAGACCTCGCAAGTTCATCTAACTTTTTGCCTACCCAAAAGCAGGCAACATCGTAAAAGTAGGCACATTTCATTGCATTCCTTGTATCTCCACTCTTCATGGCTGCCCTGAACCCATCAAGGAAGAACTCTACAGAAGTCTGCATAGGCTCAACATGCATTCTTGTGTAGGCTGAATTATATATCATTTGACAGTCATGCGCCCTCGAAGGGCTTTGCTTCATGAGAGTCAATCCAAGTTTGACATAGTGATAGCCCACCTCGTAGTTCTGTCTAATAATAGCCACAAAATTGCCGTAATTTACAAACGCAAGAGGAGACAGTGGACTCATGCCGTGCTTCAGAGTTATCTGGATCATTTTTGATAGAATAAATGTCACCTTCAACGTTTCACCAGAAAAGGTGAGCAGCTCACAAAGATTGGCTAGCAATTCCATAGCCATGATCTTAGAGGGGTCAATCATTACAGGATAACTCATCAAAGTTTCATCTGATAATTCAGCAAGCTTAGCCTCTGCTTTGCTCAAATGCTGCTGGATTACAGAGGGCGTAATATAGTCAATGACAAGTTGCGGCACCCACCATGGGCTGCGACTAAGCTCTTCCCCCAGACTTGCCAATGTACCAAGTGTGGTCTTGACGCCCTCAAGCACATTTCCCGACAATAAATGAAGAGTAATCGAAATCGATATGGCCTGACATTTGTCTTCGAAGCACTGTGCATAGTGCATGATTTGTTGTATCAGTATCTCAAGGTGATCATGCTCTGCGTTCATCAAGGCGCACTTGGCTGCTAGATTGAACAGCTCCAAGCTCAGGTCGTACTGCTGTTCCCAGTGTCCTCTCCTCAGGTATGATATTCCATGATCAAAGAATGAATGAGCCAAAAAGAAGTCGGACATCTTCATGGCCACCTTCCCCGCATCTAGATTGAGACTAGCGACCGCCACACCTTGTTCACTGTCGACAACTGCTTGTGGTCCACCGTGATTGATTTGGCTAACGGCAGTGATGAGCAGCACGTCATCTCTTTCTTTGACTGCAACATTACCAAGTGTCAATCCATATCGGAAGTGATGCAGACACCGTTGTTCGGATCCTATAGCACCGTACGCGGCTTCATGTAGCTTATCGTGTAGAAAGTAGAACGCCCCTTTCCTTTTGTCCACAATGCTTTCGGCGACTGCAGTGTCAAGTGGGGCCATGAGTGGAGTGTGGATCTCTGCTTCCAATGTTTCTATCAACGAGATACTCACACTTGCACCGAAGCAAGATAACACGCTCAAAGCGGAAAGTACATCAGGAGGGAGGCAATGAAACGAGTTCATAATGAACGATGCAACACTATCTGGAATCTCCATATCACGGATGTTGTCACTCTCCCACACCCAACGGCGATGGGTTAGACTGGGATACAGCAAGCGTCTTTTGTATAAGTCGATCATCAGCTGCTTGATAAAGAAAGGGCTCCCCTTCGTTTTGTGATACAGAATATCTGCCAAAGGCCGAGTGAGGCGTGGGAGCAGGGACAATGTAGTCGACACCATTTCGTTCACGGTCTCTTTGCTCATTGAGGTCAACATAATATTGGTCGTTTTGGTTCCAAAAGTCTCCAGAGAGGAAAGCATGAGAGTCAGAGAATGATCTTCATTCACTTCATCGTCGCGGCAGCACCCAAAGAAGAAGAACCGGCGTTGTTTGTTGGTAGCTGATTTGTTGGGCATCATCAGTATCTGATTCAGAAGAGCAACAGACGCCGCATCTATCCATTGGCAGTCGTCGAGAAAGAGAATCAGAGGTTCCTCTTGGCAGCCTAAAATGATTTCCACAAACTGACAAAAGAGATATCTCAACCTCTTCTGTGCATCCACAGCAACATCGCTGTCCCCATCATTCTGGTCACATACGTAGTCGTTGCAAAGAATAACCCTCAGGCTAGGCATTGCAGTGACCAGACTCGAGATCTCGTCCCCAAGATCTCGTTTCAGCGCAGTAGAAATCATTTCCACGGTCGAGTCATCTCTGGTAGACAGCAACGTACAATATTCATCAAACGCGGATCTAATGGCATGGAACGGCTGAGACTGTTGGAGTTTATCGAAGCTCCCCGACAAAAACACACCACTTCCACCATCATGAATATGTCCGTCTCTTCTAGAAGTAACATCCTCTGCAAATTTGTTAGAAAGCATTGATTTACCTATGCCGGATGATCCATAAATCATGGCTACCTCACATCCACTCGATACAGATCTCTGATAAGACTCCTTCAACGTTGCCAGCTCTAGCTCTCGTCCGTAAAAGTAAGTGCGACCGTCTTTGCCCCCAATGCTCCCCATCTGCAGACCGACTGTAGAAGCATGTGTCATGTCAAGATCTCGAAGATATACTTCAGGAGAATCCATCATCAGTCTCAAATCATCTCGTAAATCTGTCACAGTCTCGTAACTTTCGTCCCCAGTAGCACCTTCATTTGTACGATCTATCATGTTACTTATCATGTCGCAAAGAGCAGTCGGCAAGCCCAATGACTTGAGTGGTTCTACGGATGACACAGTGCTCGATTGAGTCGATCGTTGCGTCTTTTTCGACATATGATCAAGACTATCAGCGCCTTCCGTCCCTAACATTCCCACTGAGGATTTACCAACGGTTCCTACTTGTTCTGGTACTTGTTGTCCACCAGAAAATAATTGAAAGAAGGTGGCACCCAGTGAATGTATGGCTACCATCCTTGCATCATCGTCGATACACATATCTCGGACTAAGTCCTCTCTCAAAGTCGCACATCTCACGTTCAAATATTCGATGATATGATCACTACCACCTTCAAGCAAAGACGAAAGTTGCTGAGCCAAGATGCCCAAGTCATCGGGTTCAGAAGATTCATCAGGATGCAAGGGAAGCGGCTCAAGGTCGTTGTTTGTCGTGGTTGTCCTACTGCCATCATCTTTCTTTTCTTCTTGAGTTAGTACATTGGCCCCACACCTCACATAAATGGAATGTGCCAGTGATTCGTACTTTCGCTGTTGCCACCGCCGTTGGTGTGGCCCTGCCATTATTTCGTTTATTATGGACGGGTCCAAACTAATGCCCCCTCCTCCATCTCCATCAAGCCCCGCCGATAGTGCTACTTTCTTCTCCTCGTCAACAACACAAAGCTGGTCTGCAAGAGAGTAAGCTATTTTCAGTGCACATGACACATACTCTCGAGAGCACACTATATTGTTATGTTGATTGTTATGGCCTGTACTAGCGGTTGTTGTTTTCAGAGTTTCAATGGCAGCATCGATCCAAGCATTCAAACCGATGATCATGCCATCACCACTATAATCAGCGGCCAACGCAGTTGATGCTTCGACATCATTCGAATTGGCCGCAGCATCATAGTTGAAGCAGCGATAATTGTTGGACGACGCCATAAAATCTCGAATTCAATCCTCTAACAATTGTCTTTATTTGGCCGTAAGTATCACTTTTCTGTTGTCTTCGTCACTGCCTTGATTCAATACTTGTGTCGTTGTGTTTCTGACTGCTGACGGTGCAAAAGTTCAAGTAGTGGCACGAGGTTATATGGCGTGTGTTCCCATGAAAAGTGACATTTACTAAATCTTTTTCAATACCGCTTCTAAAAGTTTCACATCCAACCACGCTGATGCGCGACGAGATAAAAATATTCCAAAAAGTTCCGTAGCTAACAACATAACACACAAGAACTATTAGCCACCATTACACCAATATAAGCAAATTCGTGGGCGTTATTTGGGAACGGCTTCATCACATACTCATCTACTGTTTTGCCAATTACGCCCACAAATGTCGAATGTTCAGTATCTCAAAATTAAGTGGAACTCTTCGAAACTTCTTCGTAATGCTGTCGAGTTCGAGGACCTTCGTCATGGTTAGAGAGTTGTGTCGACATACCATCCACGAAATGTACCTACCAATCCAACTCAATCACTTCATATGCATCCCTGAGTCAAATCAGAGCCACCATGTCCGTTATGGCAGTCAGAGTGCCTAGATTTACCACCAGTACAATATCGAAAAATCTACTTCATCGACACAGTATCCGACAGAACATCGACTACCATCACATTAATAGACACTGCATGCAGAGTGTTTTGAACGCAGAGTCTCTATCCTATATTCTTCGATTGATGCGCATAAGGCAACGAGCATAGTAGACGATTTAGTGTCTCTATACTATGTGGAACGCTCTGAACTCGAGGTGGTGCTAACGAGATACGTATTCGATGTTTGTCTTACACGGTCGCAATGAGATGAATAACGACCCAAAAGAACACACAATGAGTGCACCTATAACCCAAAGTCATTGGCGAAGTATAGTGTCGCTGTCGTCGTCTCAGATAATTGGATACTAACATATTTCTCATCATATATATAGATCACATGTACTGCCAATGAATAATATCAATACATCCCATCTAGTTGTGCTGAAAACCGTCACCCAATACTCGTCAGACATTATCATTGAATGTTTGTTGCAGTTCGTTTCATTATCATAGTCATTTAAATAGAGATTTCATTGTTGCATTATGTTGGGTACAAAATCTCTGCACTGATATTAACCTCCCATCTGGAATTTATTGTTTGCTTACGTTGAGGAGAGCTGCGGCTCTTTTCCTTCAATCCAGCCATTATATAGTCATTGAACATACAAGGGTTAGTATCATGACTTCCTTGTGACGATAATTATTCCGAAACGATCCATAGTAGAGACGACGGAGCGAAATATCGACGATTTTCGTGGCACCGATGACAACTGCTTTTTCTCCGAGCAAGTTGCAACCATCGTGATACCCTCCTTCAAATATGTATATTATGGTATTAGTTACCGATTAGGCGAACGCAATCAATTATAATCGGTTTATGTGGTGAACTATGGCTACTGGAACGGAGACCACCATGGTGCGGGTGCAGAAGTGGTAAGTTTGATGAGTGATATGTGATAGATGGGAGTCCTTCGTATGTGGACCGGAAGTCAAATATGCCCCAAGCATAAGTAAGTAATACTTAAGTAAGTAACCTCGTGATGGCATGCTTCTCTTTTACTCGTAGATATCAAAACCGATCGCTATTGACAGGTACAGATGATCTATTCACTGTTCAGGCTTCTGGAGGTAAGTACTTACTTACTTAGGCAGAGCCAAGCAAAGACAAGAGGCTCGCTTGCTTTATCCAATTCGCAAAGCCCGATTTCATGTCCAACACCAATCGACTCAAACCCTACTTATCACAACTCCAGGTATATGTAATAAGAAACTGAATGGAATGTGTCATCGAGAGATGATAAAAAGCCAGGTGTAAAAGCAGCTATTACATACTTTCTTATCCGAGGACTTTGTTTCAAATCTCTTGAACAAAATCTCTTGTAGGCTGATACGGGGACGTCGTCTTTTGTCGCGACTCGGTACTCCCACGTAGGAACTCGTGGCTATGTACTGGAGTCGAGTCAAATCCACAGAAGTGTCCGTACCATCTTTTCTCATGCTTTGTTTTCCAGCTCAACAACAGGATTATGGGGGGTTCTAGTGGTAGCGGTTGTTGTTTTGGGAGTTTCAATGGCGCATCAATCCAAGCATTCAAACCGATGATCATGTGTGATCTGCAGCCAAATCATCCGGATTGGCTGCAGCAGTGGCACATTATCTTCGAAGCAGTAATAATTGTTGGACGTCGCCATGAAATAATGCGTAGCTAGAAGAGCTACAGATAGTTTGTTGTAGTGACGTCTACTATGTATTAGTAACTTCTTCTTGTGATTGTAGTATCCAAGAGTATTTAAGTCGTCATGGTGTCATTTTTGTAGCTGCTCTCCGTGTTTCTCTAGAGTACTAATTCTTACGTGATTTTGGAAAAGCATTTGCAGATTTTTGCCAACAGGACAGAAAAGTACATTTTACAAAGGAACCAAAATATCCGAAAAATCGGTTACTCCGGGGATCCACTCCGGGCATACAAAATACCTCTAGCTATTTAGAGAGGGGGTAAGTGAAGGCGCAGTGTAGCCATCAATATCAAACGTCTTGACCACTTGCGCGTGACATCACCCAAGGGAATAACCCTTGCATCACCACAACCCACAACCCACAACCCACAAGAAACCGGCCTGGGGTACAATAACTAAAATGTTAGCCACCAGCCACCAGCACAGCTGGCCACCAACCAGAGCTGCAAGGCACAGCGTTTGTGGTGAGCGACTACACCACTGGATGGCGGCAGCAACCTTATCGGGGTAAGACGTGATAAAATCGTTACTAAATCAGCATTTTTTACCTTGCTAGCAACCTCGCGGACAGGTAAGCAAGCACAAAAGCGAGGAAAAAATGATATCGCCGGCACTAGATTTGGATGATGTGAAAAGGTTGGCAAAACAGGAAAAGTGCATTCTCATTTCATTTTCACAGAAGTCCCGAGTGATTTCCTTTCGCAAAGAATTAGAGGAGGGTGTAAGCGTGAGGATCAACGTGTATTGGACCACGGGCACAGTAGGAACATGCATGGATCATCCTCGAAAAGGGAAGACGCAATTGTTTCGGAGAAATGTCGATATGTCAACGTTGCATGAGATCTTCAAAAACCCAAGAGTTCATACAGGTGCTGGTTATTACAGGAGGGGGAATGAATCGTCTATCTCAATTCCAAACTTTTCTACGAAGCTGCGAATTGGAGATCGAATTCATGTAATGGGTTACGCAGATGCTACAATCAAATCAACCATAATAGAATATGGTCACTACAATGGGAAGATTTTAGTCCAATATGATGATGGGCAGACATACCATGTCGATCCAAATAAGCTTTCAGAACCCTCTACTGTTCGAGATGACGATGAATGCCAAGATGTGGAACATGAAATTAAAATGCAGGTAAATTGTCTTGACAATGAACTACATAGGATTCAGGCAGAAAAATACAAGCTACAGCAGATGCTTCTTGTATTTGAAGAAGAACGTGAGAGGGAACGGAAACGGAAGGAAGAAGAGGAAGAAGCCAGTAGGGTGAGAGCTAAGCGCAAGGCTGAGGATGATGCTGCCGCTGAAACAGCTAAGCAAATCAAACTGGAACAAGACAGGTTGGAATTTAAGAGGTCACAGAGGGGGACAAGTATTATGGTATCACTGGTCGACTCTGATTTTGTTGTTGAAAACTTCAGTAAGAAAGTAGTATCCATGGGATGTGGTGGGTCATCAACAATCATTTTGTACGAGAACGGTACTTGGGCGTGCACCGCTGGACTGACCAAGCTCCTTCACAACAAGCTCAACGGAAGGCAAAAGTCGCTGCCTTCGCCTACATATGTATCAGTTGGATCACAAGATCGTTACTATGTCCACTTTGCAGATGGAAAAAGTGAGTGGGTTGGTTGTGAGGCAATGAGTAAGGATCTGAAGTCTTCATCAAGAGCAGTGAAAACAATTGCCTTTGGAGAACGATGGGATTCATACTTTGTTGTCTTCACTGATGGAGGTTACAGTTTCAACGATATTCCATATGTTCTTTCTGATTTGATTCAAAACAAGAGGAAATCAAAAGGGGACTTGGAATGTGTTTCACTTGGGCCAAACGGGGAGTATTTCATGTCTGCAAAAAATGGTCGTTCTTGGTGGGGCGGAATGAACGCAGATGACTTGGCGAGAATTAATACAGTGCGAAACGATATTGTTTATATGGATTTTGGGGACAATGGAGCATACCTTGCTAGGTATACGTAAAAATGTGCCCTATGGAAGGTAGGGTAGGCCATCTAGATGTGGGTTGCTTACATTCTGATATTGAGTGCTTAATCGTTGAGCTGAAATGCACGCACGACGAATCAAAAGAGTTCAACAGTCTGAATTGTTACTCTGATATCAACGTTATCAATTAATTGGCATCAGTATGTACATTTCGGTCACCCGAATCCTAGTCTATACACGCGAGTATCACGGTGGTTGTGTTTGTGAAGCTCGGATTGCTGATCACAAGCAGTGCGGTCTAAAATGCTTGCAATGGACCACGAACACTTTGGTAATAGATAAAAGTTAGATCAATGCGTTAACATTATCGTAAGGGTAAGGTAACCATCATTTTGGATGTAATGGTCGTGCGTTGGCTTGAGCAGTATTCAGAGTCGTAGTCTCGGAGCTTGTCCTGACTGCCTTTTAAAAATTGGAGAGCAACATTGCGCTTAATGCGACCCAGAGCGTCTGATAATCTGATAGGGAGGCGCTGACCTCTGCTACAACGAGGAAAAAGATATTTATCATACTTATTGATGTTTATTAGCGCACATAATACATCTTCACAACAACTATTCCCTTGACCTGATGAGGCCCAATTTGGTACGGCTGACAGCGCTACTCAGAACAATATCGTATCTCACGCTGTGAATATGGCAATCAACTGCTTGTAGTGACCCATAATAGTTGGCCATGATAGTATAGAAGCATTTTTGGCACGGCTCAAGTATTTGTTGGACGTAACGGCATCGCCACAACGTCGTAGGTGACCTGATGAGGCCCAATTTGAGATGGCTGACAGCGCTACTCTAGAACTATATCGTATCTCACGCTGTGAATATGGCAATCAACTGCTTGTAGTGACCCATAATAGTTGGCCATGATAGTATAGAAGCATTTTTGGCACGGCTCAAGTATTTGTTGGAAGTAACGGCATCGCGGCAAATTCGTAGGTGACCTGATGAGGCCCAATTTGAGACGGCCGAAAGCCCTACTCAGAACCATATCGTATCTCACGCTGTGAATATGGCAATCAACTGCTTGTAGTGACCCATAATAGTTGGCCATGATAGTATAGAAGCATTTTTGGCACGGCTCAAGTATTTGTTGGACGTAACGGCATCGCGACAACGTCGTAGGTGACCTGATGAGGCCCAATTTGAGATGGCTGACAGCGCTACTCTAGAACCATATCGTATCTCACGCTGTGAATATGGCAATCAACTGCTTGTAGTGACCCATAATAGTTGGCCATGATAGTATAGAAGCATTTTTGGCACGGCTCAAGTATTTGTTGGACGTAACGGCATCGCCACAACGTCGTAGGTGACCTGATGAGGCCCAATTTGAGACGGCCGCCAGCGCTACTCTAGCACCATATCGTATCTCACGCTGTGAATATGGCAATCAACTGCTTGTAGTGACCCATAATAGTTGGCCATGATAGTATGGAAGCATTTTTGGCACGGCTCAAGTATTTGTTGGACGTAACGGCATCGCCACAACGTCGTAGGTGACCTGATGAGGCCCAATTTGGTATGGCTGACAGCGCTACTCTAGAACCATATCGTATCTCACGCTGTGAATATGGCAATCAACTGCTTGTAGTGACCCATAATAGTTGGCCATGATAGTATGGAAGCATTTTTGGCACGGCTCAAGTATTTGTTGGACGTAACGGCATCGCGACAACGTCGTAGGTGACCTGATGAGGCCCAATTTGAGACGGCCGAAAGCCCTACTCAGAACCATATCGTATCTCACGCTGTGAATATGGCAATCAACTGCTTGTAGTGACCCATAATAGTTGGCCATGATAGTATAGAAGCATTTTTGGCACGGCTCAAGTATTTGTTGGACGTAACGGCATCGCGACAACGTCGTAGGTGACCTGATGAGGCCCAATTTGAGACGGCCGCCAGCGCTACTCTAGCACCATATCGTATCTCACGCTGTGAATATGGCAATCAACTGCTTGTAGTGACCCATAATAGTTGGCCATGATAGTATAGAAGCATTTTTGGCACGGCTCAAGTATTTGTTGGACGTAACGGCATCGCCACAACGTCGTAGGTGACCTGATGAGGCCCAATTTGGTATGGCTGACAGCGCTACTCTAGAACCATATCGTATCTCACGCTGTGAATATGGCAATCAACTGCTTGCAGTGACCCATAATAGTTGGTCATGATAGTATAGAAGCATTTTTGGCACGGCTCAAGTATTTGTTGGACGTAACGGCATCGCCACAACGTCGTAGGTGACCTGATGAGGCCCAATTTGAGACGGCCGCCAGCGCTACTCTAGCACCATATCGTATCTCACGCTGTGAATATGGCAATCAACTGCTTGTAGTGACCCATAATAGTTGGCCATGATAGTATGGAAGCATTTTTGGCACGGCTCAAGTATTTGTTGGACGTAACGGCATCGCCACAACGTCGTAGGTGACCTGATGAGGCCCAATTTGGTATGGCTGACAGCGCTACTCTAGAACCATATCGTATCTCACGCTGTGAATATGGCAATCAACTGCTTGTAGTGACCCATAATAGTTGGCCATGATAGTATGGAAGCATTTTTGGCACGGCTCAAGTATTTGTTGGACGTAACGGCATCGCGACAACGTCGTAGGTGACCTGATGAGGCCCAATTTGAGACGGCCGAAAGCCCTACTCAGAACCATATCGTATCTCACGCTGTGAATATGGCAATCAACTGCTTGTAGTGACCCATAATAGTTGGCCATGATAGTATAGAAGCATTTTTGGCACGGCTCAAGTATTTGTTGGACGTAACGGCATCGCGACAACGTCGTAGGTGACCTGATGAGGCCCAATTTGAGACGGCCGCCAGCGCTACTCTAGCACCATATCGTATCTCACGCTGTGAATATGGCAATCAACTGCTTGTAGTGACCCATAATAGTTGGCCATGATAGTATAGAAGCATTTTTGGCACGGCTCAAGTATTTGTTGGACGTAACGGCATCGCCACAACGTCGTAGGTGACCTGATGAGGCCCAATTTGGTATGGCTGACAGCGCTACTCTAGAACCATATCGTATCTCACGCTGTGAATATGGCAATCAACTGCTTGCAGTGACCCATAATAGTTGGTCATGATAGTATAGAAGCATTTTTGGCACGGCTCAAGTATTTGTTGGACGTAACGGCATCGCCACAACGTCGTAGGTGACCTGATGAGGCCCAATTTGAGACGGCCGCCAGCGCTACTCTAGCACCATATCGTATCTCACGCTGTGAATATGGCAATCAACTGCTTGTAGTGACCCATAATAGTTGGCCATGATAGTATGGAAGCATTTTTGGCACGGCTCAAGTATTTGTTGGACGTAACGGCATCGCCACAACGTCGTAGGTGACCTGATGAGGCCCAATTTGGTATGGCTGACAGCGCTACTCTAGAACCATATCGTATCTCACGCTGTGAATATGGCAATCAACTGCTTGTAGTGACCCATAATAGTTGGCCATGATAGTATGGAAGCATTTTTGGCACGGCTCAAGTATTTGTTGGACGTAACGGCATCGCGACAACGTCGTAGGTGACCTGATGAGGCCCAATTTGAGACGGCCGAAAGCCCTACTCAGAACCATATCGTATCTCACGCTGTGAATATGGCAATCAACTGCTTGTAGTGACCCATAATAGTTGGCCATGATAGTATAGAAGCATTTTTGGCACGGCTCAAGTATTTGTTGGACGTAACGGCATCGCGACAACGTCGTAGGTGACCTGATGAGGCCCAATTTGAGACGGCCGCCAGCGCTACTCTAGCACCATATCGTATCTCACGCTGTGAATATGGCAATCAACTGCTTGTAGTGACCCATAATAGTTGGCCATGATAGTATAGAAGCATTTTTGGCACGGCTCAAGTATTTGTTGGACGTAACGGCATCGCCACAACGTCGTAGGTGACCTGATGAGGCCCAATTTGGTATGGCTGACAGCGCTACTCTAGAACCATATCGTATCTCACGCTGTGAATATGGCAATCAACTGCTTGCAGTGACCCATAATAGTTGGTCATGATAGTATAGAAGCATTTTTGGCACGGCTCAAGTATTTGTTGGACGTAACGGCATCGCCACAACGTCGTAGGTGACCTGATGAGGCCCAATTTGGTATGGCTGACAGCGCTACTCTAGAACCATATCGTATCTCACGCTGTGAATATGGCAATCAACTGCTTGTAGTGACCCATAATAGTTGGCCATGATAGTATAGAAGCATTTTTGGCACGGCTCAAGTATTTGTTGGACGTAACGGCATCGCCACAACGTCGTAGGTGACCTGATGAGGCCCAATTTGGTATGGCTGACAGCGCTACTCTAGAACCATATCGTATCTCACGCTGTGAATATGGCAATCAACTGCTTGTAGTGACCCATAATAGTTGGCCATGATAGTATAGAAGCATTTTTGGCACGGCTCAAGTATTTGTTGGACGTAACGGCATCGCCACAACGTCGTAGGTGACCTGATGAGGCCCAATTTGAGACGGCCGCCAGCGCTACTCTAGCACCATATCGTATCTCACGCTGTGAATATGGCAATCAACTGCTTGTAGTGACCCATAATAGTTGGCCATGATAGTATAGAAGCATTTTTGGCACGGCTCAAGTATTTGTTGGACGTAACGGCATCGCCACAACGTCGTAGGTGACCTGATGAGGCCCAATTTGGTATGGCTGACAGCGCTACTCTAGAACCATATCGTATCTCACGCTGTGAATATGGCAATCAACTGCTTGCAGTGACCCATAATAGTTGGTCATGATAGTATAGAAGCATTTTTGGCACGGCTCAAGTATTTGTTGGACGTAACGGCATCGCCACAACGTCGTAGGTGACCTGATGAGGCCCAATTTGGTATGGCTGACAGCGCTACTCTAGAACCATATCGTATCTCACGCTGTGAATATGGCAATCAACTGCTTGTAGTGACCCATAATAGTTGGCCATGATAGTATAGAAGCATTTTTGGCACGGCTCAAGTATTTGTTGGACGTAACGGCATCGCCACAACGTCGTAGGTGACCTGATGAGGCCCAATTTGGTATGGCTGACAGCGCTACTCTAGAACCATATCGTATCTCACGCTGTGAATATGGCAATCAACTGCTTGTAGTGACCCATAATAGTTGGCCATGATAGTATAGAAGCATTTTTGGCACGGCTCAAGTATTTGTTGGACGTAACGGCATCGCCACAACGTCGTAGGTGACCTGATGAGGCCCAATTTGAGACGGCCGCCAGCGCTACTCTAGCACCATATCGTATCTCACGCTGTGAATATGGCAATCAACTGCTTGTAGTGACCCATAATAGTTGGCCATGATAGTATAGAAGCATTTTTGGCACGGCTCAAGTATTTGTTGGACGTAACGGCATCGCCACAACGTCGTAGGTGACCTGATGAGGCCCAATTTGGTATGGCTGACAGCGCTACTCTAGAACCATATCGTATCTCACGCTGTGAATATGGCAATCAACTGCTTGTAGTGACCCATAATAGTTGGCCATGATAGTATGGAAGCATTTTTGGCACGGCTCAAGTATTTGTTGGACGTAACGGCATCGCGACAACGTCGTAGGTGACCTGATGAGGCCCAATTTGGTACGGCCGAAAGCCCTACTCAGAACCATATCGTATCTCACGCTGTGAATATGGCAATCAACTGCTTGTAGTGACCCATAATAGTTGGCCATGATAGTATGGAAGCATTTTTGGCACGGCTCAAGTATTTGTTGGACGTAACGGCATCGCGACAACGTCGTAGGTGACCTGATGAGGCCCAATTTGGTACGGCTGACAGCAATACTCAGAACCATATCGTATCTCACGCTGTGAATATGGCAATCAACTGCTTGTAGTGACCCATAATAGTTGGCCATGATAGTATAGAAGCATTTTTGGCACGGCTCAAGTATTTGTTGGACGTAACGGCATCGCGACAACGTCGTAGGTGACCTGATGAGGCCCAATTTGGTACGGCCGAAAGCCCTACTCAGAACCATATCGTATCTCACGCTGTGAATATGGCAATCAACTGCTTGTAGTGACCCATAATAGTTGGCCATGATAGTATGGAAGCATTTTTGGCACGGCTCAAGTATTTGTTGGACGTAACGGCATCGCGACAACGTCGTAGGTGACCTGATGAGGCCCAATTTGGTACGGCTGACAGCAATACTCAGAACCATATCGTATCTCACGCTGTGAATATGGCAATCAACTGCTTGTAGTGACCCATAATAGTTGGCCATGATAGTATAGAAGCATTTTTGGCACGGCTCAAGTATTTGTTGGACGTAACGGCATCGCGACAACGTCGTAGGTGACCTGATGAGGCCCAATTTGGTACGGCCGAAAGCCCTACTCAGAACCATATCGTATCTCACGCTGTGAATATGGCAATCAACTGCTTGTAGTGACCCATAATAGTTGGCCAGATTGTATGTAATTAGTATGTACATTTCGGTCACCCGAATCCTAGTCTATACGCGAGTACGCTTAAGTGCCAGTAACTGGTAGCTGTAAACCTGAAAAAATGCTACCCAGTCTAAGCTCACGAGATATCCATTGTCAGCCACTCGCAAAAGTTTGCCTTCGCAACAGCACCCCATTCTCGATACTTCTCTTCTGCTTGAGAGAAGTATGGTACCGACTTGCCCTTTCTGCCCGTATCAAGGTAGAAATGCCCAGCCAGCTCATTTGCCAGCGCTTCCTCGTTCACAAGCTTGTGCTTCTTTGAACTTAATATGGCGTCATCATATAGCTTTTCTGCAGCTTCGAAGTTTCGTGCACAGAACTGTTCCTCAGCTTGGAGAAGAAGCGTTTCTGGATGAGAAGTTGAGGAACAGAATCACAATCACAACGTAAGAGACGGCGCGACATAGAAAAATGATGTGTATACGAAATCTGCACTCACTGTTCTGGAAGTTCCATGTAGAAGCTAGCGCAGCCAACTTTTCGATTGAAACTTTTGACTCCGCACCCCTTGCTATCCATCTGTTGCTATTCGTCTCCCTGCCAATCCAAAATGATACCAGGCCAAAGTAACTTGATATTGATGAGAAGAGGACACATGTAAATGTCAGCGTGGTAGTGTATGAAAGATGCAAGCTGGTAATTCAAAACTGCATACACTTCAAAAATACTCACAATATCCGATGGTACAAAGCTGAACCGCTGTACATCGTCTGATTCTGAAGTGAGATAAACTTTTCGGCGGAGTCCCTTGCTTTGTCGAACTCACGAAATACAAATGCCTCATAGAACTCATTGAAATGCTTCCCCAGCATGGCTGCGGGAATCTTGTCTGCTATATCTTCTTCATTGTGAGTGTCGCCAGAGGCACTTATTAGGCCAATTTGTGGGGGCATGGCCGATTCGCCTACCATCCTTAGGGTCGTTCTGACGACTGGGAGCATCACAGATATCAACACTAAGTTTTTGTGAAATCTCATCTGCTTAATTGTCTCTTTCATAGACTTCGCAAGTTCATCTAACTTTTTGCCTACCCAAAAGCAGGTTGCATCGTAAAAGAAGGCACATTTCATTGCATTCCTTGTATCTCCACTCTTCATGGCTGTCTTGAAAGCGTCAAGGAAGAACTCTACAGAAGTCTGCATAGGCTCAACATGGATTCTTGTGTAGGCTGAATTAAATATGATTTGACAATCGTGCGCCCTCGAAGGGCTTTGCTTCATGAGAGCCAAACCAAGTTTGACATAGTGATAGCCCACCTCGTAGTTTTCTCTAATAATTGCCACAAAATTGCCGTAATTTACAAACGCAAGAGGAGACAGTGGACTCATGCCGTGCTTCAGAGTTATCTGGATCATTTTTGATAGAATAAATCTCGCCTTCAACGTTTCACCAGAAAAGGCGAGCAGCTCACAAAGATTGGCTAGCAATTCCATTGCCATGATCTTAGAGGGGTCAACCATTACAGGATAACTCATCAAAGTTTCATCTGATAATTCAGCAAGCTTAGCCTCTGTTTTGCTCAAATGCTGCTGGATTACAGATGGCGTAATATAGTCAATGACAAGTTGCGGCACCCACCATGGGCTGCGACTAAGCTCTTCCCCCAGACTCGCCAATGTACTCAGTGTGGTCTTGACGCCCTCAAGCACATTTCCCGACATTAAATGAAGAGTAATCGAAATCGATATGGCCTGACATTTGTCTTCGAAGCACTGTGCATAGAGCTTGATTTGTTGTATCAGCATCTCGAGGCGAACATGCTCTGCGTTCATCAAGGCGCACTTGGCTGCTAGATTGAACAGTTCCAAGCTCAGGTCGTACTGCTGTTCCCAGTGTCCATTCCTCAGGTACGATATTCCATGATCAAAGAATGAATGAGCCAAAAAGAAGTCGGACATCTTCATGGCCACCTTCCCCGCATCTAGATTGAGACTAGCGACCGCCACACCTTGCTCACTGTCGACAACTGCTTGCGGTCCACCGTGATTGATTTGGCTAACGGCAGTGATGAGCAGCACGTCATCTCTTTCTTTGACTGCAACATTACCAAGTGTCAATCCATATCGGAAGTGATGCAGACACCGTTGTTCGGATCCTATAGCATCGTACGCGGCTTCATGCAGCTTATCATGTAAAAAGTAAAACGCTCCTTTCCTTTTGTCCACAATGCTTTCGGCGACTGCAGTGTCAAGTGGGGTCATGAGTGGAGTGTGGATCTCTGCCTCCAATGTTTCTATCAACGAGATACTCACACTTGCACCGAAGCAAGATAACACGCTCAAAGCGGAAAGTACATCAGGAGGGAGGCAATGAAACGAGTTCATGATGAATGATGCAACACTATCTGGAATCTCCATATCACGGATGTTTTCACTCTCCCACACCCAACGGCGATAGGTTAGACTGGGATACAGCAAGCGTCTTTTGTATAAGTCGATCATCAGCTGCTTGATAAATATAGGGCTCCCCTTCGTTTTGTGATACAGAATATCTGCCAAAGGCCGAGTGAGGCGTGGGAGTAGGGACAATGTAGTCGACACCATTTCGTTCACGGTCTCTTTGCTCATTGAGGTCAACATAATATTGGTC